>JAOANR010000013.1:21110040-21541303 GCA_030278955.1 Hygrophila difformis | reverse complement strand
AACTCCGGTGCATGGCACCGATTGCACCCATCCTTACTGCCAACCTCCTCAGGGCAGTCTGATTTTTCAGGTCAGCCAGATTTTCCTGCCAATGATCCGCTGTCAATGCCACCTCCACCTGCCGCGACACCTACACCTCAAGGATTTGTGCCACAACAGCAGCCACAACCACATGTGGCCAGACAAAGATTAGAATTTGAGCCAGCTGTAGATATTGATCCACAGACTGATGACAATCTTAAGGGCATCAAGTTCACTATTCCTCCTTTTAAGGGGACTGGCGATCCTGTTGAATTCCTTGATTGGAAACATTCTATGGAGATGATCTACAACTGTCAAGTATGGTGGCAAAAGTATTGCACAGGAAACTAGGTAGCAGGACAACCACAAGTGACCAATTGGGAGTATCTCTTGCACATCATGGAGCAACGATATGTACCGCATACATATAAGCCGGATATGTACAAGAAGCTCATTGCTCTCACTCAAGGGTCCAAAACTGTGGAAGAATACTACCGGGAGATGGAGTTGTTGTTAATGCGGTCTCAGATCAATGAGGACCCATTAATAACTCTTACCAGATTTGCAAACCATCTGAGGCCGGAAATACACGAAGAAATGGAGATGTGAGGCTACGTCAACATCACTAACTTGGTCAGGAAAGCTTCCAGATTTGAAGCACAACTTAAGAAGAAGGTTCCTCGCCTACCTCCATCCGGGAATTATAATCCGAGCAAGCCATGGTTAATCCGACCACCACAGGGGTATAAGCCGCCGCAGCCGCAGCAGCCGCACAGAAATGACCAGGGTCGTGATCGACCAAGAGGGTTCGAATTAGGAAAGAATTTTCGGGAATACAACAGAGATGACAGAAATAGACCACCGGTCAGAGAACAGAATCAGAATCCACCCGCACGGGATCAAACAGAAGTCACATGTTGGAAATGCGGGAAGAGAGGCCATTATGCGAACGCATGCCCCAATCCCAAAAGGACTGTGATTATTGAAAATGGCGATGAAACAAGGGCCATACAGGAAGTTGAGCCTGGAGTCTTTAGGATCTATGATTCTGATGAAGAGCCTGAATGTGATGGCGAAGATCCGAAACAATTTCAGGTTGAGGATCCAGCCAATCCAGGGGTGGACTATACTGAAGAGGAGGATATCAATATGCTTGTGGCAATGAGAGCATTAAATGCCGACAGATGAGCTGAAACCGCAGACACCGAACAAAGGGAGAATCTCTTTCATTGTCATTGTACTATATTAGGCAATAATGTTACTTTAATTGTTGACAACGGCAGTTGCACTAATGTTGTAAGCTTATATACTGCTCGCAGGTTACAATTGCCCGTTGAAGAACATTCCAAGCCATACCTCCTCCATTGGATGAACAACAGCGGAAGGACCAAGGTCACCCAACAGGCGTGGGTTCCTATCACTAAAGGGACTTACTCCAAGAAGGTGTTATGCGACGTCGTCCCGATGAACGCATGCCACGTCTTGTTAGGCCGACCATGGTTATTTGACAAGGATGCCACTTATAGAGGCAAATCCAATGTTTTGTACTTTAAGCATGGACAAAAGGACTATTTGTTTACGCCTCTGCCTGTAAAACTTGTAAGACTTGATCAGGAGAAGCTTCGAGCGAACATGGCAAAAGCGGAAGAGCTTGCCAAAGCCATTGCGAAGGGCAAGGCTAAGGTGGGCCAGACCTCCGCATAAACAAATAATGAAAGTCAGTGTCTGATACTGACCAAAACAGAATTCAAGCAAGCAGCGCTAGAACCTGGCTTTGCAGGTCACTGTTTTCTTGCTTTAATTAAGCCCGATGAATCTGCTAATAGAACTGCCAATATTGCACCTGAATTGTCTGAAAATTTTGCTAGGATGCTCGAACGCAACAAGGATATATTTCCTGAAGAGGTGCATGCCGGACTGCCACCACTTTGAGGTGTGGAGCACAGAATCGACTTCATGCCCGGAGCATCCATCCCAAACTGACCCGCCTATCGTATAAACCCTGAGGAAACGAAGGAAATTCAACGACAAGTTCAAGGATTACTTGAGAAAGGTTGGGTTCGGGAAAGTTTATCACCGTTTGCCGTCCCAGTGCTTTTGGTGCCAAAGAAAAATGGAGAATGGCGGATGTGCGTCGATTGCCGAGCAGTCAATGCCATCACTGTCAAATACCGCCATCCTATTCCTCGTCTGGACGACATGCTCGATGAACTTGGTGGTGCAAGCGTATTTTCGAAGATTGATCTCAAAAGTGGATACCATCAGATCCGGATGCAACCCGGAGACGAATGGAAGACTGCTTTTAAGAGGAAATTTGGGCTTTACGAATGGCTCGTTATGCCATTCGGCCTCACAAATGCACCTTCCACTTTTATGCGTTTGATGAACGAAACATTGAGACAATTCATTGGCAAATTTGTTGTAGTTTACTTCGATGATATCCTTGTCTATAGTTGTACTGAATCTGATCATATTGCTCATGTTCAACAGGTTTTGAACAAACTGCGAGAAGTGCGACTATACACAAATTTCGAGAAGTGTACCTTTTGTGTTCCGGAGGTCACATTCTTGGGATTTGTGGTGGGCAAGGAAGGGCTTAAAGTTGACGAGTCGAAAATCAGGGCAATTTCTGAGTGGAAGCCGCCGACCACTGTACACAAAGTTAGAAGTTTTCTAGGTCTAAGCGGATTCTTTAGGAGATTCGTCCCTCAATTCAGTGTGATTGCCGCCCCAATCACTTCTCTGCTCAAGAAGGAAATTCCGTTCAAGTGGGGGCCAGCACAACAAAAGGCCTTTGATGAACTTAAGGACAAGTTGACCCATGCACCTATTTTAGGACTGCCGAACTTCGAGTTGCCATTCGAGGTCCAAAGTGATGCATCGGGAACAGGAATGGGAGCCGTGTTGTTACAAGAAGGACGTCCGATAGCATATTACAGCGAAAAGTTCAGTGGAGCTCAACTGAACTACTCCACTTATGACAAGGAATTATATGCTATCGTACAGGCTTTAAGGACATGGCAGCACTACCTCCGAGGCCGAGAGTTCATCATACATACTGATCACGAGAAGCTTAAGCACATCAAAGTGCAGGGCCAATTGAGCAAGAGGCACGCCCGATGGAGCGCATTCATCGAGATATTCCCGTATGTGATCAAGTATAAAAAAAAAAGGCAAGGAAAATGTGATTGCGGATGCGCTGTCCCAAAGACTAGCGTTGGCATCATTTGCAACAATTAAGCTATTTGGATTTGAGCAAGTCAAGACTCAGTATGCCACTAATGAAGACTTCAAGGAAATTTTCAAGCTGACAGAACAGAAAGGGTATAAAGAGTACTGCCGACTGCATGGATTCCTCTATTTCAACAACAGATTATGCATTCCAAGGGGATCCATCCGGGAGTTGCTGATTCAAGAAGCTCACGGGGGAGACCTCATGGGACACTTCGGGAAGCATGCAACTATGGGCGTACTCTCGGAAAGATTCTATTGGCCGGGAATGCAAAAGCAGGTTTCTGATTATATTGCAAAGTGTTTGGTCTGTCTGAAGGCCAAATCAACTGTGAAGCCTCATGGTCTATACCAAGCATTGCCTGTGCCTCAAGGACCCTGGCTGGACATTTCGATGGATTTTGTACTAGGGCTACCACGAACTGCTAGAGCCAAAGATTCAATTTTTATGGTAGTGGATCGCTTTTCCAAGATGGCACATTTCATCCCGTGTGCAAAAACCAACGATGCCCGACATATAGCCAAGTTGTTCTTCAGGGAGGTGGTACGTCTTCATGGAGTACCGAAAGCCATTGTATCTGATCGAGATACAAAATTCATGAGATATTTTTGGAAAGGATTCTGGAGAGAGATGGGCACGCAGCTACTGTTTTCTACTTCATACCACCCTCAAACGGATGGTCAAATGGAGGCGATCAACAGGGTACTGGGCAATCTGCTCAGAATTATCACATCCTCCAACTCGAAAAGCTGGGACGAATGTCTGCCACACATAGAGTTTGCATATAACAGACATGTCCATAGTGCCACGCATGTTTCTCCTTTTGAAGTTCTGTATGGTTTTAATCCACTGACCCCGGTCGATCTCCTGCCACTAACCTGTAGTGAGCATCTTAATTTTAATGGCAGAGACAGGGCCACAGCGATCAAGAACCTACATAAGGATGTGCGCGAAAGTCTGGCGAAAGCTGCTGAGAGCTATGCCAAATATGCCAATCGTGGCCGGAAGAAGCTGATCCTAAAACCTGGCGATTGGGTTTGGGTTCATCTCCGAAAGGAGAGGTTCCCAGCCCAAAGACATGGAAAGCTCGCTCCCCACGGAGATGGACCATTCAAAGTGCTAGAAAAGATCAACGAAAACGCTTACAGGATTGAACTATCTTCTCGCTATAATGTTCATCCTACATACAATGTTGCAGATCTTTCACTTTACGAGCGGGACGAGGAGTTTGAAGTTGATCGGTTGATGGATCAACCTCCCCAAGGGGATGGGGATGACATGGATGTCATGACACATGGCATCATGATTCCCTATTTCCCGGAGGGGCCGGTTTCTAAGGAACGAATAAAGAAATTTATTAATTCTGTTTCTTTATTTCTGTTTCAGGAACCAGATAAACTGGAGCGAAGAAGGAGCCCAGATTAAAGCTGATAATGCAGGCAGAAGAATACCAGAAGGGCCCGGGTCTCATTAATTTGGGACCCACCCCGTCCAACTAAATCCGGAAGGAAGGAGACCTCCAGATGCACAAACAGATCAAAACAGCATAAAGAGGTCAACGGAGGGCCCCATAGCCACCGCCGCCGTCGTCGCCGTCATCATCGGAGGTTCGCCGGAGCTCCGGCAAAGTCGCCGGAAGTTGGTCGGAATTTCGCCGGAAAGGTCACCGACCCGGTCAACGACCGGTCAACGTCGGAATAGTGTCGCCGGACTTAGTGGGCCCCATTCGGATGAAAGTTGGAGGAATTCTTCATTTCAATCGCGAGACATGCTCCCAGTCGCTAGTCGAAGGACCAGTCGCGAAACCCCCTCTAGCGACAAGGAGAGAGAAGAAGATAGGGAGAGACCCGCGTCGCGGAACCCCGACCCAGTCGCTAGTCCATGCCTCACGCCAGGGCATGTGCCTAGCGACAGGAACCAGTCTCGCGCCACAATCTCGCCTAGCGACACAGCTCTTCCAGTTTATTACTTCCTTGTATCCGAGTTGTTTAAAACACTGCTAGGGTTGTTTAATTCATTTTTATAGGTTTCCTCTATATATATGAGGTCCCCAAGCATTGTATTCACTTTGATATTTTGACAAACCCTATTTGCATTAATCAAAGTCACATTTTCTCCTTGAGAGTACCCACGGTGCTCTCAACAATTTGTGTGTGTCCACACATGGTTCACCCACATCATTGAAGATTGGAGCTTGCTTCGATGGACCCAATGGAGGATGCACTCATGGTGGTTGTTTTTTTAGGGTAAATTTCTTTCCCATTCGGCCATACTTAGTCCCCTTTCTCCATAAGCTTCTTATCCTTTTATCTTTCTTGTTATTTTGTTCTTATTTTTGTTCTTCTCCTTCAAACTTCATCCGGTGACCAAACTTAGCAAGCATCGATCCATGGCAAAATTCTTTATGAAGTGTTATACACAACAATTTAGTGTTGGCATGGTGGGTTAGGCTGAATTCTAGCATTGCCCTACAACACTTAGTTTTCTGAGCAAGTGAAAATAGCTATCACCGCAAATATCATATATCTCAGTTTTCACATCTCATTGTAGGATACTGATATGTTTTCTATTGTTTTCTCAAAGGGTGCCTAAGATCTCAGATACATTACCTTGGATGCTTACCAGCTGGTAGGGCGCTTATGTCGGGAGTTTTGGCTACCAAAAAGTTATTACTTATGGCTTTCAACAACAAGGCTTGATGTATTTCCCCTACATGTGAGCTTAATTCCACTATATAGTACTTCATATATTAAAATGGTGATACACTGATATGGTTTGCGCTTGAGTTATGTATTTCACTAAGTTTTATTAAATTTATAGTGAATTAAAAAGGTTCCTTTCCAAGGGTGGCGCTCGGTGATGATAATGATGAATTTGTTCATGTTTTGGAAGAGTAGAAACGTGATTTCTTTATTTTCATTATTTCTGGGCATTTAAAGTTATTTTGTTTTACTTTTTATGCTTTGGATTGTTGCTTTTGTTAATTAGAAATATCTGTGTCCATACTTCTTCTGCTATAGGTTTATTTAGATTGTAAAAATCAATGCTTTGGTATTTTTATTTCAGGTTATTCCTTGATTCATGCTTTGGTATTTTTGTTTCAGGTTATTCCTTAAAATGTCATAATTTAGCATAAAAAACTCATCCTTGGTGAAAAATGTTAATTAGTTATGCTTTTTCATCTATATTATGAAAATAAATATGAATATAGGATTGAAGGTGAACATTCTCCTCAATTTCATGAACCTTTGTTTGTTTAGGACTTTACGCTCAGAGCTGACTTTGTCTTTTAAAATTATAGTACAATCAAATGCTAATTTTCGCAGCTTGTTTCGGGCAGTACTTTTGGCAATAGAACTCTATACAAGGTAAATGGTAATTATCGAGTCCATTGAAATCAAGGAAAGATGAAGGCATGTTTTGTGACATCAATAGTTTTGCTCCATTTAGGGAGTGCTGCACAGGGATGATGATATAAAAGGTTAATGTTAAGGTAGCTACCTCTTCTTTTGATTTCTCAAACTCCATGTTCAAGTGAATAGGATCTAACCCATGAACATCTACAGTTTCTGTTGAAATGGTATGTAACACCCCGGATTTGATAACCCAGGCCGGGATGTCACCGCCACATCTCCCTAGCAAGACACGGCTTCCCGAGCTCACTAAGGAAACGCAAGGCTTATGTGTACGTAAACGATTTAAAAACATTTCAATATTGAGTCCGGAAATTAATAATACTTAACTCAAAATACGGAAGTAATAATCATCCATGCACGAGATAGAGTAAATGCAGCAGAAAAGTAATCACGGCCAACACGGCCAAACCTCGGGTTCAACAGGCCCGGTAAAACAGTAGTATGATGCAGTAAATAAAAATGTTCATAAATGTTTTCCCCCAAGTGCATGTGCATGCGTCACTCGACATACTCTGTAAAAGAAAAATGACAACGGGTTTATCAGTATAAAAATATACCGAGTAAGTTAATCCCTAACTAAAAAATTTAAGGGGTTACATGCGTTTAATTAAAATTACACTTTTCATGCATTAATTTAAAAATTCATAGTTTACTCGCAGCGGAAGAACATGATTAATTTATTCAAGATGAGAATACATAATTAAAGGACTTAATTTAAAAGCGTAATTTAAAAGCATAATTTAAGAACGTAATTTAGAAGCATAATTTAAAACATGATAAATGAATTTAAGCATAATTAAGCACGCACACGTCTTTTATATTTTATCCCGCAAACTAAGAAGAGGACACCATACCGGGGAGATCACTAACGAGGCAATCTCAGATCGTAGGACCACTAACGAGGCAGTCCAAATAAATGGGAGACCACTAACGAGGCAGTCTCAAAGATAGTAGGACCATTAACGAGGCGATCCAAATAACACAGCGCGCGAGATCACTAACGAGGCAATCTCAGATAGTAAGGAGACCAATAACGAGGCAGTCTCAAAATAATGATAGCATGAAGATCGGCTCAGCCTAGTGAACGGGATTTTTCGAAAGTTCATATTTCAATGTTACAAAATATTCGATATCGCGTTTCATAGTTCGAGTTTTCTCAAGTTCAAAAAATCCGATTTGATGCAGTTTACGCCTTTCTTAACTAAAAATTCATCTTTGAACCAAAAATTCTGAAATTTACATAGTAGCTCAAGAACACACATACGAACAACTTTCATGTTTTAAGTTTTTGGAAATAAGGTCTCGAAGTGAGTCAAATTTCGAGTTCTTTACAAAAGGGGATTTCTGTCCAAAGGACTGATTCCAACACAGTTACGTGCGACGCCGATTAAAAATTCATTTAAAAAAAATTGGTCCGAAATTTTTACAGGATGTACATAACACATTAATGAACAACTTTCCTCTTTTAAGATTTTGGAAATAATGAGTTTTAGACGTTCAAAAATCGACACCAAAACGATGCTTACGCGCGGATTCAAAAATTGGGTTAGAACAAGTTCTGTAATCGACCGTTTTGACATATCAAATGAACTCCAAAATTCATGAAATTTTATATGCATAATTTAGACACAATTATCTACAACTTTTGTTTAGAAATGCAAAGTTGAATCGATCTAAAAATGGGTGAAAAATATGCATGAAATCGAGTCAATAAATCTGTCCAGATTTCAAATGTTTGGTTTTATTACAGAAACTTTACGGCACGATTTGGGATATCAAATCTTTATTTCAATGGCTGAAATTTGGACACAAGGTAGATTAGAGTCTTATGAACAAAATCTATGTTGAAAGGTTTTTGGTTTGAATTCCCGATGGTCGGGTTTTAGGCGAGTTTCTGAAATTGGTCGAAAATAGGGTTTTTTAAAACCGATTTTAGTTACATGTCTAGATCTTAAGTTTTAAACGACAATAAACCACAAAAATTGAAGAGTAATGTCTTAACTTACTTAGTTAGAGAATAGGGTCGAAGTGAGGGCTTTCCGGATGTCCTAAGGTCGCGACGAACGACCAAGTTCTCCGATCGCTTTTTGTTCGTCCCCCGACGTGAAATCGTAGCAAAGGAAAGGATGTTAGATTTCGAGTTTTTAAGGTTTATGGACGAACTAAACACTATACCATAACTTACCAAGGGTCTAGAAGGCAGAGGCTTCGTCCCGTTTGCCTCGTCGTCGCCGGAATACTCGCCGGAAAGTGGAGTCGAAGAGGTTTTGGCTTGGAGAGGAAGAATGAAGGGAAATTCTTGTGGTTTTCCGTGAGAATGTGGATTGGACGCCCCCAATACTCTCTTTTAGCCTTTCCTAAGGCTGGGATCCAGTTGCCATTGATAGGGATCGGATTTTTGGCAAGAAAATCGCCATGGAAGGAATGTTTTACACCTCCTGCACCTCTGGCGCGGTGGTGACGCGCACGTATAGGGATGTCCGCGCGGAGCATGCGCAACCAGTCCTGGGACGCGTCTCCTCCTGCCGCGCGGTGGCCGCGCGGCGGCACGCAGCGAGCGCATGGCGGCCGGACCGGCCGGTTCGGCGGTCTGCGTGGTCCGTCGGGTCTTTTCTTCTTTTCTCTATCGGTTTTCTATCCTCTACGTGCTTGCTCGACTCCTCGGGTCGTTTCCGGTTCGAAATCTTTATCTTAAATTCGTTACGAGCTCGGGTTTAACGCTCGTAACATTTCCATGCCATAATTAGTCTAGTTAAATTAGTTCCAATTCCTCCTAACATTTTTGTGATTTATTTTGTGACTGAACTTAGAATTTAGATTTCCAAGCTGCCTACGTACCCTGTGAAGGGATCAAGTCATGACGTAGTTCAAAACAATTTGAATTTGTTTTTCTTGGGTGTTACATCCTCCCCCCTTAAGAATACAGTTATGTCCCCATAACTGTGGTCTGTTCATCTTGGAAGAGGGTAGGGTAACGTTGTTTCAGGTCGGCTTCCAATTCCCACGTCGCCGTCTCCGTCTCGTGGTTAGACCAAAGGACCTTGACCATCCTCACGGTCTTATTCCTCGTTACTCTCTCCTTCGTGTCAAGTATTCGCACCGAAACTTCCTCGTAACTCTAAGTCATCCTCAAATTCAATTTCTTCTGGTTGGAGCACATAGGTCGGATCGTGCACATACTTCTTCAATTGGGAGACATGGAACACATCATGAACACGAGCAAATTGTGGTGGCAACGCTAGCCGATATGCGAGATTTCCCACTCTTTCCAGGATTTCATATGGCCCTATGTACCATGGACTCAGTTTTCCTCGTTTGCCGAAGCGCATCACACCCTTCATTGGTGATACCTTCAGCATGACTTTATCGCCGACTTGAAATCCAAGTCTTTCCTCTCACGTCCGCGTAACTCTTTTGCCGGTCCTGAGTGGCTTTCATCTTCCCTTGGATGATCTTGATTTGTTGAGCCATGTCCTCAACAAGTTGTGGTCACACTATCACCGTCTTATCGTTCTCTTCCCAGCTTAATGGACGGCACTTACGTCCATACAGTGCCTCGAAGGGTGCCATGCCGATGCTAGCATGGTAGCTGTTGTTGTAGGAAAACTCGATCAAAGGTAGATGATTCTCCCAACTTCCCTTGAACTCTAGTACACATGCCCTTAGCATGTCTTCCAGCGTCTGGATCGTTCTCTCCGTCTGCCCATCCGTCATAGGGTGGAATGCGGTACTCATCTTTATTTGGGTACCGAGGGCTTCTTGCAGTTTTGTCCAATATTGAGAGACGAATCTGTTGTCTCTATCTGAGATGGTATCATGTGGTACTCCATGCCGACGTAACACATTGTCGACATATGCCCTTGCCAGTTGGTCCATTGACCAGGTATCCTTCATTGGGATAAATATGGCAGCTTTTGTCAACCAATCCACGATCACCCAGATTTTATTCATTCCCTTTGGTGAACGTGGTAGCCCCGAAACGAAATCCATTGAGAAACTATCCCATTTCCAGCTTGGGACTTCCAATGGTTGCATTAGTCCTAGGGGTTTTTGGCGTACTGCCTTGATCTTTTGGCAGGTAAGGCACCTCGCCACAAAATCGGCTACCTCTCTCTTCATGTTCGGCCACCACTAGTTCTTCTTTAAGTCCTTGTACAGTTTGTCGCCTCCGGGATGGACCGAGTATGGGGTGTTATGGCCTTCCTCCATCACCCTTTGCTTCAGGTCCACGCAATTTCGTGGTATACGCCATCTTCCTTTGAAGCGGATGCTTCTGTCCTCATGGATTTTAAAATCCATTGCCTTTCCTTCGGCAATATTCTTCCTAATCTCCTCTAACTTCTCGTCACCCGATTGGGCGAGTCGTATCTCATCAAACATGGTAGGTTCCACTACCATCGCGTTGACGGCTTCATTTACCGTGCCGGAATGCACTAACTCTAGACTTAATTTCGCTAAGTCCTTGTACAACTCGGCCGGTATCACGAGTGAATTTGCCACGTGTTGAGTCTTTCGACTCAGGGCATCGGCTACAACGTTGGCTTTTCCTTCGTGATAAGCAATCTCCAGGTCATAATCCTTTATTAACTCCAACCATCTTCTCTGCCTCAAATTCAGCTCTTTCTGTTTGAATATATACTTGAGGCTCTTATGGTCGGTGAACATCCGACATCTTCGCCCATAGAGATAGTGTCTCCATATCTTTAAGGCGAACACGACCGCGGCGAGTTCTAAGTCGTGCATCGGGTAGTTTTCTTCGTGTGGTTATAGTTGTCGCGATGCGTATGCTATAACCCTTTGGTCTTGCATTAGCACGCATCCCAATCCCTCTTTCGAGGCGTCGCTATACACCTCGAAGTCTCCATCCTCAGATGGTAATGCCAATACTGGTGCTGTGGTAAGTCGTTTCTTCAAGTCTTGGAATGCGGACTCACACTCACTGGTCCAGTCGTATTTTACCCCTTTCTTCAGCAGTTGGGTCAACGGGCGTGCATTTTCGAGAAGTTTTTGACAAATTGCCTGTAGTATCCCGCCAATCCAAGGAAACTTCGTACCTCTGTTGGACTCTTCGGCGGTACCCACTCGGTTACTGCCGAGATCTTCGCCGGATCCACTGCCACTCCGTTGGCGGATACTATATGCCCGAGAAATGCCACTTCCCTTAACCAGAAATCGCACTTGGATAGTTTACCATACAGTTGGTTCACTCGTAAGATCCCTAACACTTTGTGTAAGTGCTCGGAATGTTCTTCTTCACTTTTCGAGTAGATCAAGATATCATCTATGAACACCACCACGCATTGATCTAACAATTCTCGAAATACATTATTCATGAGATTCGTGAACATTGCTGGGGCGTTCGTTAGCCCGAAGGATAGCACCGTGAACTCGTAGTGTTCATAATGAGTCCTGAACGCCGTCTTTGGGATGTCCTTTTCGGCGATCCTCAATTGGTGATATCCCGAGCGTAGGTCGATCTTTGAGAATACCGTAGCTCCCTTTAGTTGGTCGAACGAATCTTCGATCCGGGGCAACGGCTACTTGTTCTTGACGGTGACTTGATTGAGTCCTCTATAATCGATGCACAGTCGTAACCCTCCGTCTTTCTTCTTGACAAACAAGACCGGTGCTCCCCATGGGGTCGTGCTCGGCCTAATGTATCCCTTCTCCAACAACTCCTCGAGTTGCTCCTTTAGTTCCTTCATTTCCAGTGGCGCCATGCGGTAAGGAGCTTTCGAAACAGGTTCCGTTCCCGGAATGAGGTCTATTGTGAATTCAAGATCTCTCTTGGGTGGCATACCGGGAACGTCTTCAGGGAACACATCTGGGT
Source organism: Hygrophila difformis (assembly GCA_030278955.1). NCBI lineage: Eukaryota > Viridiplantae > Streptophyta > Magnoliopsida > Lamiales > Acanthaceae > Hygrophila > Hygrophila difformis. The sequence continues at coordinate 21,528,804 of JAOANR010000013.1, read as the reverse complement.
ATTCCCTCACCACCGGGATGTCGTCTACCTTGACTTCTTCAGCTTCCAGGTTATGAATATAGCATGCGTATAGCGCGTAACCCTTCCGCATTAAGCAACATAACTTGAGGGCGTTGACTATTTTGTTAGACTTCTTAGGGGGTTGGGAGTAGAAGATGACTCTCCTCCCCCTACTCTTTGACAGCGTGATCTTTTGCTTTTGGCATTCGATCACGGCCTTATAACGGGTTAGTCAATCCATCCCTGGTATGACGTCAAAGTCTCTGACGTCAAACTCTACCAAGTTCGCGAAAAACTCTACGTTTTTTATTACCACAGGTATTCCGTTATAACGCTTAGAGCAGGCTATTACTTCTCCAGAAGGCAGTTGGATTCCTAAGCTAATCATTTCGCACTTAGGTAGATCTAGTTCAGCTACAACTCTCGAAGATAATATGGAACAACTGGCTCCGGAATCAAATAAAACTCTAAGCGGAGTACTTAGGACATGAAAGGTACCTGCCATCACATCACTCTGTGCGGGTATGTCAGCCTGGTTGATCACGTTCAACCTTCCCATCGGCCTCCCTTGATTGGCCGGTTGGTTCTGATTCGGATTTGGATTTTGTTGCTGGTTTGGAGGGCGCGGGTTCGGATTCTGAGGAGGCCGATATCCTTGATTGTTTCCGTTCCTGCCTCCTTGGTTGAACGAATCATTGGGTCCTGTGACCAAATCCTCTCTCTTTGTGATGTTCTCGAGTCGGGTTCGACATTCCTCCCTCCGATGGCCGATACGGCCACACCGGAAACATTCGCCCACCTGAGGACATCTCTTCACCAGATGAGGTCTGCCACACCTCGGACACGGTGGCACTCGTCCTCCTTGGTTGAAATTCTGACCATTATTGTTTTGAACATTCCCGTTCGGACCTCGCCGAAAGTTGTTTTGAAAGTTGTCCCCACCAGTAGTGTTGCCCATCCTATTGTCTCGGTTTCTCTTGTCTGGTCCTTGTGCCCCCGGCTAGATTCCCCTGCAGTCTTTCTCTTTAGCTGTTGTACTCGTGCGACTGCCACCGCACGGTCGTAGACAGCTTTTAAGTCCGGGTAGTTAACTCCGGTGATCACCTCCCGAATTGACAAGTTCAATCCCATTTCGAATTTCTGCGCCTTCTCCCCGTCCGTGGGTACCATCCGAGGCGCAAATCTTGCCAACTCCTTAAACCGAGCATAGTATTCTTGAACAGATTTTTCCCCTTGTTTCAGGGATGAGAACTCTTCGTACAGTGCTGCCTTAGTACTCATTGGGTAGAAGCGCTCCCGGAGTAACTCCATAAACTCGTTCCACGAGTACAGCTCATCGTCTTCGCCAAGTTTCCCCTGGGTAGCTTGCCACCATTCGTCGGCCTCGCCACCCAGATAGTACGAAGCCACGTGAACCTTTTCTCCTTCCGGGCATCTCACCGCATTCAGTAATTTGTCGAAGGTCCTCAACCATTCCTCGAGCTTAGCTGGATCTTCCTTCCCGACATAGTAGGGAGGTCGGTAGGGGTTTACCGAAGCCAAGTAATTGATCCTTGCTTCCGGCGGTGGTGCCGCGGCAGCTCCTCCCTGGTTAACGTAAGCATTGCCCAGTGCAACCAGTAGTTCCTCCATATTCCTCATTCGCCCTTCCGCAGGGTTGGGCATCGGGCCTAGTGGGTTTGGCGCCTCAACGTTAGGTGCCTGCTCATTGGGTTGTCCTGGCGTGTCGCGGGTGTTGGGAGTGGTAGGTTAGGTCCTTGATCGTCCTCTGGGTGCCATTCTATTATACCATGCGAGCACAAAGAAGGTTTAGAGTTCTGGGGATTTGATGAGTATAGGGAGAAAGTGATTTACTAAATCGAGTGATGCCTACTGAGAGTTGGTTAGGGTTTGTATTTATTCAGTTGCTTACGTTAAGGGTATAAGGGTCGAATTGAGACCCCAGGTTTCTAGGGTTTAGGGTTTGAGGTACCTTATCGATTCGTTATGCATATATAGATATGTTGTTCGTTTATTGTTGTCTTGTCTCCTTGGTTGGTTGAGTTTTAATAAAATGAAGATTGTGTAAAATAGATGCTTGTGAATTTATTGCTTAATAGGGAACTTTATTCGGTACAAGCGATAGGAATCAAAATATTGAGAATAGTTCGGGAAAATAGGAAAGAGAACAATAGGAATAATGTATAGGAATCAAAATATTGAGAATAGTTCGGGAAAATAGGAAAGAGAACAATAGGAATAATGTATCAATAATCCCTAAGCCTAGGGAGGGTAGGTGGTCGGATCCTCCATGGGGTCATCCTCGTCACTTGAATCCTCGATGGTGCCCGGGCCAAGGGGCCCATGGAACACTGGGCTTGCTGGCCAATCGGGCCCAGCAGTAGGAGCAGGATCGACGGCGGCAACTGGCATAGGGGCGGCTGCCGGGGCAGCGACAGGATCGGCAACGGGGCTAGCTACAGGAGGAGCTTCCGGGCTAAGAGGGGTATGTGGGAGCAAGATATCCTTTAGGTTAAGCAGTTCGTTTCCCAAGATCCCTGCTTGAGTCTCTATGCCGTCAATCTGGGTCCGGAGCTCAGTCTCGCGGGTTTGGAGTTCGTTGATTTGAATTTGGAGTTGGGTCAGATCTTGATGCCCTGCTTCCCCCAGATTAGTCAGGTGGCTCAGGTTAGCCTCCATTTGCTCTACCCTTAGTCTGAAGTTGTTCACGTTTTGAGGGGTTTCGAGGTATGCTTCGATCAACCTCATTAGAAGGTTGATCATGTTCACGTTTGGTGCGGCCATCTAATGTTAACAAGGTAGGTTAGAGTTAGAATATGTTTTAGACGGGATTAGATAGGAATTTAAATCTACATGCAATATGCAAGTGCAAGTTCCCTCCCCAATTAAAAATTTAATCTATCCATGTGTTTAAAAAAAAAATTTACTACATGGGTAGTAATAAGAGTTGGGTCTCTATAGTGGACCAAAAATTTAATATTTCTTTGGCTAAGATATTGGGCAACGTAAAAATAAGCTTTTGGGCTAAAAATAATACTAGTAGTCAAAAATAATAAATTTAAAAATAATTTTAAAATAATGGTTTAAAAATAATAATAGTTTTAAAATTTTCCGGGCTCTGATACCAACTTGTAACACTCCGAATTTGATAACCCAGGCCGGGATGTCACCGCCACATCTCCCTAGCAAGACACGGCTTCCCGAGCTCACTAAGGAAATGCAAGGCTTATGGGTACGTAAAAGATTTAAAAACATTTCAATATTGAGTTCGGAAATTAATAATACTTAATTCAAAATACGGAAGTAATAATCATCCATGCACGAGATAGAGTAAATGCAGCGGAAAAGTAATCACGGCCAACTCGGCCAAACCTCGGGTTCAACAGGCCCGGTAAAATAGTAGTATGATGCATTAATTAAAAATGTTCATAAATGTTTGCCCCAAGTGCATGTGCATGCGTCACTCGACATACTCTGTAAAAGAAAAATGACAACGGGTTTATCAGTATAAAAATATACCGAGTAAGTTAATCCCTAACTAAACAATTTAAGGGGTTACATGCGTTTAATTAAAATTACACTTTTCATGCATTAATTTAAAAATTCATAGTTTACTCGCAGCGGAAGAACATGATTAATTTATTCAAGATGAGAATACATAATTAAAGGACTTAATTTAAAAGCGTAATTTAAAAGCATAATTTAAGAACGTAATTTAGAAGCATAATTTAAAACATGATAAATGAATTTAAGCATAATTAAGCACGCACACAAGTCTTTTATATTTTATCCCGCAAACTAAGAAGAGGACACCATACTAGGGAGATCACTAACGAGGCAATCTCAGATCGTAGGACCACTAACGAGGTAGTCCAAATAAATGGGAGACCAGTAACGAAGCAGTCTCAAAGATAGTAGGAACACTAACAAGGCGATCCAAATAACACAGCGCGCGAGATCACTAACGAGGCAATCTCAGATAGTAAGGAGACCACTAACGAGGCAGTCTCAAAATAATGATAGCATGAAGATCGGCTCAGCCTAGTGAACGGGATTTTTCGAAAGTTCATATTTCAATGTTACAAAATATTCGATATCGCGTTTCGTAGTTCGAGTTTTCTCAAGTTCGAAAAATCCGATTCGATGCAGTTTACGCCTTTCTTAATTAAAAATTCATCTTTGAACCAAAAATTCTGAAATTTACACAGTAGCTCAAGAATACACATACGAACAACTTTCATGTTTTAAGTTTTGGGAAATAAGGTTTCGAAGTGAGTCAAATTTCGAGTTCTTTACAAAAGAGGATTTCTGTCCAAAGAACTGATTCCAACACAGTTACGTGCGACGCCGATTAAAAATTCATTTTAAAAGGAATTGGTCCGAAATTTTTACAGGATGTACATAACACCTTAATAAACAACTTTCCTATTTTAAGATTTTGGAAATAATGAGTTTTAGACGTTCAAAAATCGACACCAAAACGCTGCTTACGGGCGGATTCAAAAATCGGGTTAGAACAGGTTCTGTAATCGACCGTTTTGACATATCAAATGAACTCTAAAATTCATGAAATTTTATATGCATAATCTAGACATAATTATCTACAACTTTTGTTTAGAAATGCAAAGTTGAATCGATTTAAAAATGGGTGAAAAATATGCATGAAGTCGAGTCAATAAATCTGTCCAGATTTCAAATGTTCGGTTTTATTACAGGAAATTTACGGCATGATTTGGGATATCAAATCTTTATGTCAATGGCTGAAATTTGGACATAAGGTAGATTAGAGTCTTATGAACAAAATCTATGTTGAAACGTTTTGGGTTTGAATTCCCAAAGGTCGGGTTTTAGGCGAGTTTCTGAAATTGGTCGAAAATAGGGTTTTTGAAAACCGATTTTAGTTACGTGTCTAGATCTTGAGTTTTAAACGATAATAAACCACAAAAATTGAAGAGTAAGGTCTTAACTTACTTAGTTAGAGAATAGGGTCGAAGTGAGGGCTTTCCGGATGTCCTAAGGTCGCGACGAACGGCCAACTTCTCCGATTGCTTTTTGCTCGTCCCCCGATGTGAAATCGTAGCAAAGGAAAGGATATTAGATTTCGAGTTTTTAAGGTTTATGGACAAACTAAATACTATACCATAACTTACCAAGGGTCTAGAAGGCAGAGGCTTTGTCCCGTTTGCCTCGTCGTCGCCGGAATACTCGCCGGAAAGTGGAGTCGAAGAGGTTTTGGCTTGGAGAGGAAGAATGAAGGGAAAGTCTTGAAGGGAAAGTCTTGTGGTTATCCTTTCCTAAGGCTGGGATCCGGTTGCCATTGATAGGGATCGGATTTTTGGCAAGAAAATCGCCATGAAAGGAAAATTTTATACCTCCTGCACCTCTGTCGCGGTGATGACGCGCACGTAGAGGGATGTCCGCACGGAGCACACGCGGGACGCGTCTCCTCCTGTCGCGCGGTGGCGCGCGGCGAGCGCGTGGCGGCCGGACCGGCCGGTTCGACGGTCCGCGTGGTCCGTCGGGTCTTTTCTTCTTTTCTCTATCGGTTTTCTATCCTCTACGTGTTGGCTCGACTCCTCGGGTCGTTTCCGATTCGAAATATTTATCTTAAATTCGTTACGAGCTCGGGTTTAACGCTCGTAACATTTCTGTGCCATAATTAGTCTAGTTAAATTAGTTCCAATTCCTCCTAACGTTTTTGTGATTTATTTTGTGACTGAACTTAGAATTTAGATTTCCAAGCTGCCTACGTACCCTGTGAAGGGATCAAGTCATGACGTAGTTCAAAACAATTTGAATTTGTTTTTCTTGGGTGTTACATGGTACACACATCAACTGCCTCTTCCTGCTCTCTGAGGTCTTGCACAGTTTTCTCAGCAAACTTTCAAAATCAAGCATATATGTTTAGGAATATCATATAATAATTATATTGATTTTGAATTGTTTGGGATTGATTTAGCTCCTACTGTAGATCTAAATTTAAGTGGATATAAAATAGGGATGAGGACCTAGCCCAAGCGGTTAAGTCCCTTGACTTCCAACGGAAGGTTGGAGGTTCGATTCCCACCGGCCCCCTATCCCTCCCTTTAATTCCCCTTTGTAATTGTGTGGCATGGGCTCCCACCACTCCTTTCCAGGCCTTCAATGGCTCCTCCAAAAAAAAAGTGGATATAAAATACTTCCTCCATTTTTTATAATTGAAACATGTGAATAGTTACTACTATTCATTCAGTAAGTTTGATTCAATTTTTTAACACAGTTATATAAGATAAAACATAGTGAAGTGAGATCTTGTTGGATTCGTCTAATCGCATAGTTTTAGAATATCAAATTTTTATAATTTTTATTTTTATACAATTTGAGATATTATGTGTTAAACGTGTGCATCGGATTGCGTGAAAAACAGGAGTATTACATTTTTTGAAAAACGGAGGGAATATTGTTTAAACTTGGCTTCCTTAACCCTGCATACTTGCCTTATAAATTAAGTATAACTAAACTTCGTAGAACATAATAAGTATCATATAAGGAAATCATGTGCGCTAACCTACAATTATTTTTTCTTTCTCCATGGGCAGTTGTACGTCCCAAATACGCTGTGCGTCAGAATAGAAGATAATTGAGGCTTAGCGCTCTCTCGGATCCCTATAGACTAGACTTTCACTTGTTTAATAAAACAAAAAGTGCCAACATGATGGTGTTCATTTCTTTATTTGATTATTTCCTTTTTTTGAAGATGAAGCCAAAAACACATTTCTCGAATATAAAGTTTATAATCAAGTTATCCTTGAAAGATGAGTTCTGAATCCCTTTTTGAACATCAAGCGATAAAGGCCTTTGTCAAAATAAGCCTTGGAGTGGCACACTTATTTAATTCAAATTGAGCCCATCTTCTACAATGTTTTATAAGCATAAATTTTGCCTTCCATGGTGTAAGCCGGCGCCGGTCGAATGGCATTCTTACAATATGAATTATTCATGTGATAAATATTCTACCACTTTTTAGTTTTTCTACAGTTTGTACAACATACTGAATAAGTGAATATATTACATTGCCAAACATTGATCAGTATGTATGATGATAGACAACATTGTGTGCTTGTTATGTTCTAAATGGACATGAGTGATGACTCATGAGTTGGGAGAATACACTCATTCAACCAAATCATTTGTCAATACTCAATACCACCGCAAAAACCAGTACATAGTCACTAAATCAGTTACCAACTTCAATAGCTCAATATTGAATTAACTTACTATACTAGTTATACCCCGTGCAATGCACCGGGCAAGATATTTTCTTCAATAAAATAAAGAAAAAAATTAACAAAAATTTATAATGAAATTTTAGTATAAAAATAATAATAGTTGTCATAAAACTTATCATTAAATATAAAACCAAACATACATTTTATCGTAAATGAAAGTGATACATATGTATCATTACTGAAAACAACACAATGAAGTTAGATATAAAAAATTCAATCAGTAAGATGCCCCTTTCATGAACATTATAAATTTTTAAAAAAAATATATAAATATCATTATATAGTTCCATAATAACATAAAAAGGCTGCACATTACTTCTCTGTTGGTAATAGTAAAATTTCTCACAATAAAGCACCCATCAATTAGGTTGAATTCATTAGCGTAGTAACCAACAAAACCATCCGAAAAACTATTAATATACCTAATACAAATAATTAATATTAAATAGTAAAAATAACAGAATCAAAAAATTATTGTTTCGAGTTAGCTTATTTAAATTTATTTGAAATTGAAATATAAAAAAATTCTCAATCCAAACTATGAATCACAAATAATTATAGAAGATTCGCTTAATTGGAACTTGGTTAGTATAGAATAAAAATGAATATTTCATGGGATTATCCGCTTTTATGAAAATAACATGTGTTGTCAAGTCACTTCTAATCAATAATCACTCTCCTCATTTTCTTTTCTTCCAATTATGAAACATAATTTTGCTTCTATTTCATTTTCACTTCCTTCAATTTCATTTTCTTTTCATTTAAGAAGTATATATTTATTGAAAATGAAATAAAATAAAAACTCCTATTTCCATTTCCTTTACTTAACTCTGTCGCTGATTGGCTTGCTAAGATTGGGGCAGATGATGATCAGTTCTACACGACCTAGTCCTTTCCTCCTGATCAAGTGAAACATCTTATGGCGGCGGATGCAGCTGGCACGTGGTTCCCTCGGTGTTTAGCTCCTTTGTTTGCATTATTATTTTATTTTATCCAAGTTACAATGCAGTATAATCAACATTTTATGAAACATTGAATTTTTACCTACAATTATACCTCTTCAAGAGATTTTAAGTATTCACATCAATTTTATTATGAATATTTGACTGCCACTGGATTAACTTTAAAGTGATTGTGTCAGCTAGGTGTAGAAAACCAAATTTCATAATAAAAAATATAGATAGATTCAATATGTCATTAATATAAAAAAAAATAATACCAAATGACAACTCAAATGTCAAATTATCAGGGGGGAAAAAGATAAAAATAAATCCAAATAAATAAAGGCAACATATTACAATGCAAATTGATGACCACTCCAACATTGTCTAACTCATGAACCATCTAAGAATGTATGCATTCAAAGCCAAGATAAATAAATAGGTGAATAACCACATAATCAGAGAACCATAGTTTTGAATGAAACACTAAAGATATCTCATCAAATTAAATAAAGTAATAGATATTCACATAAGAATGAGATTGCAGATCTTATATAAAAGTTTTTAGAGTGAACCATTAATCATAATACGCTATCTAAATAATGAGATATAATGACATGCACTATTTATTTAATTGAATATTTTAATAAATTTAAAGTAGACCAATTTAAAATTTTATATTCAAGTGTATTATAATGTAGAGTATAAAATTAGTATTTTATATTTTATTTAGAATTCAAAATAAATTTATAATAAAAATTAAATACTCCGTATATTTTATCATTAATCGTTACATTTTTTGGAAAATGGTATTTCTATTACCATTATTTATTGGAATAAATAATAAAATGGAATATATTTTCTGAAATTTATGTAAATTAAAATATTTTGACTGAAACTCTCATCTTGAAATAATCTTTTTTGACACTTTTTAATTCAAGGAATGAAATTAGTAATACTCTTCATTATTGAAATAAATAATAATGAAAAAAGAATATATATATATATATATATATATTTATATTTTCAGTTCAAAGGTTTTTTTGAGTGTTTGATAATGAATCTCTCTATTTAATTCTATTTTTTTTCTTTATAATTTTTTTATATTTATATAGAAAATAGATAGAAAATAAAAGATATAATTAAAGATCAATTAATGTGGAGGATAGAGGAATTTTGGGGAGAAATTTTGTGAACAATACTCCACTTTAGTATATTATAGATAACGTCATAAAATTCAAAGTGAAAAAAGTTGAGAGCTCTAAGACTTAAATTCCAACAACAACAATATCAATAACTCAGGGGAACAATTGCCGCAGAACTAACATAAATCTATAACTAAGGAAATTGCAGCAGACCCAAGAATGTCTGAAAGTAAAAATCGAGTGTCGACTCCTCCGATTTTCGAATCGTGTCTGACACTCAAACGAGAGTCGGAATAACATAGGCAACAGCAACACAATGTGTCATTACACGAGCACAATACTGTAGTAAGCGTAACACAATTGCAAGTGCTAGAAATGAAGGCAATCACGGTTAAGTTCATCATTTGATGCTTTTCACAGGTAGTCTTGGTGGAGAACTGGGAAGGACAGAACTGTAATATTGGATCGGGGGAGGGGGCTCTTGTGTTCGTCACAGAGAACCTATAGCATGATCTCAACACAAGCTTTTCTGAGGCTAATTCAATCTTAGATACAGCAACAAGAAAATCTACTACATTTATTGTGTTGAGGTTTTCCCTTAGATTGGAAGTCGAATCATATTCCAAGAGAGAGTGATAACACTATCTTGTGAATTGACTGACTCTCAAAGAACTACACAAAATGAAGCTAAACTAGCTAAGCAAACAAAGATTAAACTGTATAAGGAATTCATGAGGATTTAAGTACTACTGTACAAGTAAGTATATGGTGCAAGTCGATTTAGTGAGCTTAGGAGGAGAAGTTTACTTACAATTGTGATTATTTGACCTGAAAGAAGTTGTTATCGAGGCAATACATCCAATCTGAATCCCCTGAAGCAACTAAGCCTGCATTATAAACTCTGTACACTTATCAGGCACATCTAATGACTTTTTCCTGCCTCGAGCTAAAATAAATGGCTCGTACTAAGGATAGAGGATATGTCCATGTCGCTCACTGAACCATTTTCTTCATTGTCACCTGGTTTAGCTGCGGATATAGATTTGTCAGCGTTAGCTCTCATCATCCAACAGGCAGCAGCAGTCGAGATCATCAGTCTGCACATTTCTACTCACTAATCCATCCATCCACAATATCTTCATCTGAGATAATGTAACATTCTCTGGCATAGAATCAGATGCCCAAGAAGAAACACTATCCACATTTTGGTGAAGTTTTGTGAGGTTGTGGGGAAAGAGTATTGAATCCAGTACAGATGCTTCCCACTCTGGGATCTCGTCTGTGAGAGACATGTCCAGTCTGGATAGCATTTCGGAAATTGAATAAATCTCAGCATCAATGAAATTACTGCAATCCACCTCAGACCTCAACACCTCATCGCAGTCATCTGAATTTGGTGTCTGAATGATATTGCCACTATCCAATAAACCAACAGAAGATGCCCCACTATAGCTACTTTCGTAGCAATGATGGCGAAGACAACAAATCAATCGATCCAAATCATAGTGACATGATACTCTACGTTGGCCTAACCTGGCAGCCGAATCACCTATATAAACTTGATCCTCATGCGCCTCATGGCAAGGTGATAACACCCACCGAACGGAAGCCTCAGCAGGCAAGGGAACCATAGATTCCTGTAGATTAACAATGGCACACTCTTCATCGCTCCTTTCAACATCAAAAAGATTGGTTCTTTCGCAAGCTCCCCTGAGGCTCCCTCTTCGCCTGCACTTCAGGTTATCGGTAATTCCTAAAACAAGGTGACCTGCACCGTAACAAATCGGGGTTGCTGCCAATTTCAAAGCCCGAACCTTGGAATGGAAGTGGCGTTGGATCTCCGGAGATGATGACACCTCCACTGGCGGCATTTTCACATCACCGGCAGTGCTGCCATTTGAAGCTTCATTAGCGGGATCGTTTATTACACCAACATTCCTCAAATCTAAATTAGTTAATAAACTGTGACGGAAGAGGGACGCACTAGATTCTGTGCAATTTTCGTGGGAAGTTTTAGCCTTTACCTGTAACTGTTGAGGCACTTTCTTCAACTTATTCGCTGGATTGATCACACTCGACGAAACCTTCAATCTTTGGTCATTTTTAACAGGCTTCATAATCTTCCCCCATGGTTTCTGGCCGACGGCCAGAGGCTGTACCCGCTGGGATTTCTTCAAATTTGGTTTTCTTATAATCTTCCCCCATGGTTTCTGGCCGACGGCCAGAGGCTGTACCCGCTGGGATTTCTTCAAATTTGGTTTTCTTGACAACTCATTCTCCTTGGATCTTATTACCGATTTCGAAGCATCCGCAGCTGAAGCCTTGTTCCCATGATTAACCGTAGATTTTGGGTAGGGTTTGGGATTTTTGTCAATTAGGGTTCTTGATGAAGAAGAGGAGGCGGAGGAGGGAATTGAGGTCTTCTTGCAAATTGGATGTCCATTGAGATCCTGCAGAGGACCTCTCTTCTCTCGAGTGGTCGGCTTCCCCCGTTTCCACCCTTTATCCATTGCCGGAGTTGCGCCGTGTCAGGGTTTCTGGTGAAGAAGCAGCAGCGCTGCAGCGGGATTCCTACAGCATTCTCCAATTCCCAATCAAGGTAAACAATCTGCAACAAAAACAGAAAGCAATCCCGAGACGAATTCATAAGAGTAAAAAAAATATTCGGCAATGAAGTAACCTCAACAGTTGAGAAATGAAAGGCAAAACTACAAGAAGCAAGAATAGAAAATTATCAACACCAGCGCAATCCATTAATACACGAGCATCAAGCAAAAAAGCCATGAAATGGGTGAAATCAAACTGATGGCAGAATTAAACAAAATCACAAGAATGAATAAAAAATTATAGAATAAAATACACAAAAGAATCAAATAATCGAAGCGTACTCGAAGCCAAATGCATCTGCCCTCTTTAAAACCCAAACCAAAATCGAAGGAGATAATGTGGGTTTAGGGTTTAGGGTTTAGGGAGAACGAAGAGTGGACTTACTGGCGGCGGCGATAATGCCCTGGAGCAAGGCGGGGAGGCGGTGGGAGAGAGAAATGGCTGTGACGGTGGCAGACGCGGACGTACAGAGGCGTAGTGGCGCGGGAGAGAGGCAGCAAGGCGGAGGATGTAAAGCTGCCGGAAAGGAGTGGCCAGCGGGCACTGAGAGAGGGCTTGCGGCAGAGTGTGGGCAGCTGCGTCGTAGGGGCGGTGCCGCGTTGGCGCAGGTACAGTGGCGATGTGCTTCGGCGAGGGATGGATCAGTCGCGGAAAGACCAATCGGCTGAAGAGGAGGCCAAAACGGAGCAGGAGAGTGCGAGGGCAAGGGCAAGGGAGGGAGGCGAAGCTGCCGCCGTCGCCAAGAACCGTCCTCCCGAAGGAGAGGACGGAGGTGTGGATTCTGAGGAAGTCGGAAGGATCGGAGAAGGTGGCACTCTTAATTAAATGTCTTAATTAAATTTAAATTAATAGATGGGTCAAAATGGATTTTTAATAATTGATTACTATTTTGTTTATATAAAATTAATGTTTAATAAAATGTAAATTTATTTGAATAAAATAGTTTTTTATATATATAATGGATTTTAATAAATGTGTGGTGGGTTGATTCATTTAATTAAGTATTGTGAAATTAATATTAAAGACTTAATTATTTTTTATTATTAGTATTAATTAGATTTATTATGTTCAAATGACAAGAAAACATCAAATTTAGGGTCAATTTTTCTAATTGAAATTATTTTTGAAATTTAAAGAACCAAAGTATTAATTTTTCTGCTATCACTGCTATCTATAAAAATACTTAATAGATTCTTGATTTCTTGCAGTATATATGGCTCTTGATGTCTTTTGTTCAGAAATAATGCACGAGAGATTCTTGTAGAAACTCAGATTTTCTTATTCAAAAACCCCATTTATTACCAGCACTTGTTTCAATCTAATATGGTTGGATTTATTTTCCTCGAATTAGTGTACCTATAAATGCTTGTCTTTTTATGTTTTATCTTCACTTTCTTTTGAACTTGAGCATAAAATTAGTGGAGACGCATTAGCTTTGAGTTTTATTGGCTAAACCACTTTGATATATTTTTTTTAACATTTGATACCTGTGAGCAAAGAGTGTGGAAGTCCAAGCCACACAAATAATAAAGGAAATAAAGATGAGGGTAGGGGCGGGTGGAAATTGAACCCAACCTATGATTAGAAGCCATGGGAGATAATACTGGGTTGAGTCCCATTCCCTAAACCACTTTGATATTACTTGAGTTAATGTTAAGATATCAGAGCCGTCTGTGCAGGAGCTCCAGGCCTTCCAGCCCCACATTTTTGGGGGCCCCCAATTATTTTTATTTTTTCTAATATTATTCTTTTTATTTTTATTTTTAAATATTTCATATTTATTATTTAATGTTCTAGCAAATTTATATAGAGTTTAGGCAATATTTTATCCACGTACTGTATATCAAAATTAACTAATTATTTTAGTAATTTTATTTGGAAAAAAGGCCAAATATATCCTTTTTGTTTAAAAAAAGACAAATCTATCCTTTTTCTATTTTATTACCGAATTTATCCTCTACATATGCTAATTATATCCGGAAATATCCTAATTCACTAATCGTGGAATGCATGCTGACGTGGCAATAAATTAACTTAAACCCTACACGCTGGATCGAATTTGAAGTGTGTCTCAATTAGGGCTGGGGAAAAATACCGAATATACTGTATACCGCACATACTGTATCGAAAAAATACCGAAAATATCGAAATTTTCGGTATACCATAATTTTCGGTATGGTATCATACCGTACCATAAGATTTCGGTACGGTAACGGTATAAATTTTTTGATACCGCGGTATATCGCTACCGTACCGAACTTTGGTATATACCACGGTTTCGGTATATACCGTGATACCGTTATATACCTTAATATCGGTATGTTGGTATATAGCGAAAGTTCGGTATGCTGGTATATACCGCAATACCGGTATGTCGGTATGTAGTGAATATTCGGTATGTCGGTATATACCGCGATACTGTATGTCGGTATGTACTGAATGTTCGGTATAGCGGTATATACCGAACTTACCGGAATGTCGGTATGGAAATATTTCATACCGAAACTTTCGGTATACCTAAGATCGGTATACCGAAATATTCGATACGGCAACGGTATGAAATTTTGCATACCGTAAAGTTCGGTAAGGTATACGGTACGGAAAAATTTTTTCGGTATGATACCGTACCGAAAATTACGGTATACCGAAAATTTCGATATTTCTTTTTTCGATACGGTATGTGCGGTATGCGGTATACTCGGTATTTTTCCCCAGCCCTAATTGAGAGACACTTCAAATCCCATCCAGCGTGTAGGGTTTAAGTTAATTTATTGCCACGTCAGCAGCCATTCCACGATTAGTGAATTTAGGATATTTCCGAATATAATTAGCATATGTAGAGGATAAATTCGGTAATAAAATAAAAAATGATAGATTTGGCTTTTTTTTTAAAAAACAAAACGGATATATTTGGCATTTTTTCCAATTTTATTTTATCAATTTATTTGTGGTTCAAATTCATAATATTTATAGAATTAGTATTAATAATTTGGGGGTGAAGACTTACCCCGAGTGGTTAAGTCTCTTGACTTCCAACGGAATGTTGGAGGTTTGATTCTCCACCGGCCCCTATCCATCCCTTTCATTAAACTATAGTTTTTCTTTCGTTAATAAAATATCTATGTATGTAATATAGCATATTAGGATTATATATTTATTTTTATATTACTACTTTTTTTTGTCATTATCATTTTTTCATGGTATTAAATTAGTTATAATATAGGGAATGAGACTTGACCACAGTGGTCATGTTCCTTGCCTTTCAACCATATGTTGGGGTTCGATTCTCACCCAGTCTCCTATCCCTCCCTTTTATCCACTTTGTAATTTGTGTGGCTTGGACTTCCACACACATTTGCCGACACATAGGTGTCAATATTTATCAAAAAAAATAGTTATAATATACTTAAATTGTATTTTTATTAGTAAAATTCAATTTAATTTTTAAACTTATAGCTAGTTCATTATTCATCAAAAAAGAAACTTATAGCTAAATTATAATTTAATAATTCATTCAGAAATAAAAGTTTTAAATAAAATAATGTGTATTTTGAATTAATTTATATAATTAAATAAAATAAAGTTTTAATGTATTTTATGTAGTAATAAAACAAATTTCTCCTTAATGGGGCCCAAAAGTTTTTTTTGCTCAGGGCCTCCAAGATGTCCGAAACGGCCCAATAAGATATTAACTGTTAAATAAATGGGTTCAACGGCGTACCCAAAAATTTTGAGACATTTCAAATGAGACAGATGGAGTACTATTTAACTGTAGGGGACATTGTTGGTAATGGCACCAATAAGGATGTTAGCACCGAAGGGTAACGTGGTTGGGAGATGGAGGAGCTGGATTGACCGGAAATAATTTTCGCCGAATTGGGCCTCGTCGTCAAGGCCGAAAAAGGGTGTTCACGGCAGGGTGACGGACTTATGGAAAGTAACAGCGTTGGGAGTAAGGAAATACTGAATTGATATAGTAAATCAAATCAAATGCCAATAAAGAAAATTGTCAATTACGTGCCGAAGCTGCTATATGATTGTTGCCATTATAAAAGTCCTCAAATCAAGCGAAGGACATTTCCTCATATCATACTCGAATTTATATCTTTCAATTCGTAGCAGTTTTATGTTTTATTTCCCAATTTCCATTTATATTCCATCTTTTCCAGTATTTCATCTATTCGTTGTCATTTATTGTTCTTAGCTTATATTTTAGACTTTCTTAAGTATTATTTTTCCTTTGGATTCATATCCATTGAAATTGTTATCAGTGGTTGGTGATAATAAAAAATCATTTGAAATTCACATACCATTACGTTCTTGGGTTATTTCTATTGCATTTTCTGTTATTATTGCCTAGCACGCCTTAAACTCAAATGCATTGCCAATTTGATTCCCCTCTTTCTACATGAACGGGCGATCGTTGCGCAGCACGCTCCCTTCAGCTAAGCAGAATTGTTTTTGAATGACAAATTTGTTACAAGTATTTTCATTTAAAACTCATTGAAATGTATTTTCATTTAAAACTCATTGAAATTACTAAATTCCTGTTATGCATCAACGTACATACCTCGATGACTAGGGAATGTGACTTGACCCCAATGGTCATTATTTGCCGACAGCACGACACATAGGTGTCAATGTTTAAGAAAAAAAATAGAAGATGAATATAGTACATAATAAAACTTCATTAACCATAAATGAATATTGGGAAAAGGCAAAATCAAGCCCCAAAGCTTGGTTAGGAACCCCTTCAGAGACAGAGCAAAAATCATAATTAAATACAACACTTATAGAGGTCATATATGTTTGTTTTACTTGGCTGCAGAAACCTTATTCTTCTTGTTGCCTTTCTTCCTCGGGCAGCTTACTTCAGGTCCTTCCTCCTCCTCGGCCTTTTGCTCAGCCTCCAAGACAGCCAACTGCATTCGTATCCGCACAAGATTAAGGAATCAAAATATTTGTTTAATCTCAAATTTAGCACATTGGGAAATTTTACCTCATCAAGTATTGGCTTCAGTTCCTTGTACCGAGATTTGGCAAGATCAAATCCATCTTTCCGAAGTTCCTATAGTGTCGGGAAGAAACAATTTTAGAACCCTCAGATGCTGCAAATATGGCTATAGAACAAGTGGAAAGTGAAAAGAGTGATGAAAGGAAAACGAACCTTCCCTGTGTGTTGTGTGTGTTCATAAGCAGCCATTTGCCAGTACATATTTGTGCGTTTGTAGAAGTCCTTGAGAGATTCTCCAGGCTTTATTAATAAAGAGATCAATCAGGACTCAAATGATTAGAAACCATACACGCAGAAAGGCATGATCGAATTATAGAAACTGAATTTATTAAGTCGTAACAAAATGTAATTAAACATCCAAACATGAGAGAAGCATAACCTTTTTTTTTTCCAGGTATTTACACATGCAAAAAATCACTTAATATTGAACTTGCTCTATTTTGCTCGTGAAATTTACACCCAAACTGACTAAAATTGTAACTCTTTTGTTATCAAATGCTCCTATCCAAAAGGGAACACAGTTTCTAAACAGGACCGTGGGAAAAAGAAATGTTTTGAATAACTGGAAAGAGGCTGAGGCATACCATTGGCGTTCTCTGTGAATCTGAAAGACCAAGGCTGGCTCTAATTTGCTCAATCCTGATGCGTTTCTCCTTTCTCCTTAGTTTCTTTCCTTCACCTTTGATCACAGCAACAGCATCCCCCATTTGAACTGCTGTTGCATCACCGTTGGTAGCCTACAAGAACAAACAAGATTGTTTCATATTTTGCAGCACAGGAAAGAAATTGAATGATTTAACATTTCTGCAGACAGGTGGAACACCTCTGGTTCATCTTCAACACCAGACTCTTCAGTGTCCTCTCCACTGCCGTCCTCGTCTTTTTCACTATCCTCTTCATCCTCATCTTCATCGTCGTCTTCATTTTCAGACTCTTCAATCCATTCTGATTCAGATGCCTTAACAATGTTCACAACTCAGTTAAAATACTATTAACTACCTTCGTATTACTTGAAAATAGGGAATTTTTTGCATACTAGATTTCCCTGGAATATATCAAAACAGGAAATGATGGTGATGATAGCATTTTTATTGAAGCAGGGCACAAACCGTGATGATGCATTTCCATTCATCCAGCTTATTAAGGTTTAGTTCATATAGATCGTCCAGTGTAATTTCCTGATCTTTAACTTCCATCATACCACCATAAATGTATAATGTGTCCTTTCCAACTACAGTACAAGCATTGATTCGTCCACAAGGTTTCACTATCTGCAAATTAGGCTGACATCCATTAATGTTATATCTAGAAAAACTAAACTTGTTAACACTCAATAAACTGAAATATGTGATTAGATAGCAATGGAATAAAAATCTTTATGAAAAACCTCAGGTGAAACAGAATTTTGAACTGCAGATTTCTTGCCCGATGCAGAAGCTTCTGCCTCATGACTGATAGTTGCATTTCTGCTCAAATTAGCAGATATATTCTCGATGTCTGCATTCTCATCATCAGAATTATTATCTTCATCGGATGATACATTATTTTGCCTTTCTGCTGCTTTCAACTTGTCCTGAGAGTCGGTATCATTGGGTCTCGCTTCAGAATCCTTCTTTAGCTGTAAAACAATGTAATGTATCCAAATAAATAAGTCCATCCAAAACAGAAATTAAGTGGGGGAAAGGGTGGTTGAGAATGAGGCATGATTTATCCTGAGATTAATACCTTAGCTTTTGTTGCTTTCTCCTTACGCAGCTCCAATGGATACCTTTAAAAATATAAAATTGATCATGATTTATACTTCCTCTGTTTTTTTTTTGTTTGCTACGGACCCACCCAGCACGCAGTCCAATGCACATTTTAAATCATTAATAACTCAAGTTCGGTAAAGTAAAAATGCTAAAAGTTCCATATTTAAAAACTATAAGACGATACGAATCTAACAAGATCTCAGTTGACTATATTTTAACTTGTATAACTATGATAAAACTTCAAGTTAAAGTGATTGTGTGAATAGTGTCAAATTCACCAACGTAGCTATCATTTAAAAACGGAGGAAGTATGTAGCAAAGCTAATACAAGAAGAAAAATGAAAAGAGAAAAATTCAAAAAATTATAAAGGAGTAAAGGACAAGGTAAAGTATACAAATTTTTTTTCCCTGTTACAATTGACGCTTGAGTGTTGACAAAGGGGTGGTAGGAGCCCACAAATTACAAAATACAAACTACTGGATGAGAGTTTATTTTCTACAAATTCTTGTACATCATAAGATTTATAATCAATCCTAAGGGTTAGCCCTAAAGGAATCACTGAAGTAAAGCAAAACAAGATGAGTGCAGAAGCAGGCAGTTACCAGCGATGATTGTCTAATTGAAAGCCATAAATTTCATTCAAGAACAAGCTCATCATCAAGTCACCTGCGAAGAAATTCCAATCAAAATGAACACAGTAGAATTTCGATTAACAAAACAAGTAAAAGAGCTCATTTAACATCTGAAAGGTGTAAAGAAGGGGAATTAACCAATAGATATATAAAATAGTGGCCCGTCTTTTAAAGAAAAAAATAATGATGATAACTAAAAAAAAAAAAGAAAAAAGAAAAAAACACAATTCAGCTCGTTGAAACAATTCCTCTGAAGGTAAAACGTGTAGCTTTGGCCATCTGTTTCATTTGAAAAGTATCTCAAAAGTCAAATCCATACAAATGTGATCACTTCTACAGCCCTTTGG
This sequence comes from Hygrophila difformis, assembly GCA_030278955.1. NCBI lineage: Eukaryota > Viridiplantae > Streptophyta > Magnoliopsida > Lamiales > Acanthaceae > Hygrophila > Hygrophila difformis. The sequence goes on along the minus strand of JAOANR010000013.1, from coordinate 21,509,098 downwards.
AATATATTATAGGCACGAGACTGTAATTATTTTAAGACTGTGTGATATCCCCATTCGTGAGTTAAAATTTCCAATCATTCAAACATTAGAAACTGTTTATACAGAAAAAAAATAATTAATGAAGTAGATGAACAAGAAACAGAGAATACAAAATTAAATGATAACCTATCACCCATGCCTAAATTCACTGATATTGGATGCTAAAGTTTTGAATACTATGCAGGTTTTCAGTACAACCATATAGCAACAAGGCGTTTATTTCAGCGCCCATTTAAAGATCTAAAAATCATTAGAACTCGTCTAGGGGGAATATTATAAAAAATTAATAAATAACTGGAACATGGCATATTTATATCCGACAAGAAATGATTTGATTCCTTCAAAAAGAAACTGAAATATATAAAATTACAACCTTCCATTTCCATATCCACCACTCCTCCGAAAAGCAATGCTCTCTTTTTATGAACACACATAGAGAACCCAGCACGGGGTCCAGGAGGCATCCCACTCTTCTTCACCTTTTCCACAAGAAAATAAAACTAATTAACTAATTGTAGACATAGAAGAAAAAATCCCTGTCATATATTTCAAGTTTGACTGCCATATAAACCATAATTCTAATTACAAAATAGATACAAAGTTGAATTACCAATGAAATTAAATAATTTATGAACGGCTATGAGCAACAGCTTATTTGTCCACCTTTCAACAGGAACAAAATTGTGCAATTTCATACATTGATCTTTCCAGAGATATTCCTTCAGAACAATTCACCCAGATGTCTGTCGAAAAACAGAATAGAATATTTCTTTTCAGGTGAGAAATTTAGGGGTGTGCATCGGTCGGTTCGGTTAACCGAACCGAACCAAACTCCAAAATCGAATTAAAAATCGAATTTTTTCTAAAAACCAAAACCGAACCAAAATTACTGAAAATCGAAATAACCGAACCGAAATTTCGGTTCGGTTATACCGGTTAACCGAACCAAACCGAATTGCTTTTCTAAAAAATAAAATATTTTTTATCAAAACATCTCTATTACCATTTTCAAACCTGTAAATTCGCTCTGTCAAACAAAAACATCATATCTACATATAACTATGAGTGCATAATAGTAAACCATTCCAAATTGCATTGTTCAAATTACACACAAATGAAATGACAAAATAAAGAAACAGTCACCGAATAGTTCAAATACGAAATAATATAAAAGTCTCAAAACTCTCAACAGTAGTTCTCACTTCTCATCCACACAAACAGTCACCGAATAGGGGTATTATTTTGTGTTTATTGTATAATGGCATAATGTATTTTATATTTTTTTTAAATATATAATTTAAATTTCGGTTCGGTTCGGTTAACCGAATTGTAGATTTTTAAAAACCAAAAACTGAATCGAAAACCGAAATTTTGGATTTTCAAAACCAAAAACCAAACCGAAATCCAAAAACCGAACCAAATTGCAAAATTCGGTTCGGTTCGGTCGGTTTGTTCGGTTTCGACCGAAATTTGCGCACCCCTAGGTGAGATGATCCTGTACATCTAGGGTATGCATGTCGCAGGACACTGGCCAAAACATACTACAACTGAAAATTAGGTTTGGTTTTCGAATTTTGGGATATTTGATATAGTTTTTAAATTTGGGAAATTTGAGCCAACCACCAAATTTTTTTGTTTCAAACATTTTTAACATAATTATTTTTTATTTTTATTTTTATTCCTTATTATGTCACTGATATAGTTTATAAGTTTTATTTAACGAAAGGCACTTAAGTGATAGAAGTGTGCTTAGAGGTGTTAAATGAGTTGAGCGAGATTAACTCCCACTACCTAAATTTATGTGCCCAAACCAATACCAAAAATATACTAAAATAAACACTATCACCTCAATTCCCTAAAGTCCCTTGTCCTAGTCAAAGTAGCCAAAGTAAACAGGAAGGAGAGAATACACATTTATCAAAACATAATTAAATATCAATAACTAAAATTCTATTATTGAAATACAAAACCTTCAATAAGTACTGAAAATGAATAAAAGATAAGTGAATAAAGGAAAAAAACATTGGAATTTCGAAATAATAAGGCATATCGATAATATAAAAAATTTAACAAATATCTAATAAAATTATTTATATAATCTAATTTTGTTTTTTTTTTAATTTTTAACAAATTCTACAATCTGTTGTCCTTTTTATTTATTATTACATACTACATGGCTATCTTGTCTCTTGAATCTTGACGTTGAAACTAAAAGAATATTTCATGAATTGAAATCCTGATATTTTTAATCGAGTTCTTAGTTTTGAGACAAAATTTCTGAATTTGTTTAGTTCTTTACTTCTAAAGTGAGAGGCGATAACAGTAGTTTTATTAATACTATACATATTTTATCAATTTTGAGTACCGAGCAGCAGCAATATGCCAATTCAGCTACATGGTACTCTTTGCTTAAATTTGGTAGAAGCAGAGCTCTAGTACAAGAGAACAGCAAGGAGAAAAGAAAGAAGAAAAAGGAAAAAAGAAAATGGGAAGAAGAAATATACACTTGATATTGGGATTAGTCTTTTTCCCAAACCAAAAATTTCAGTTCATTTTCATGAACAGTGGGACATTCACAGAAATAAACAAATCTTTGAAGACAACTTCAATTAGTAAACAAAGAAAAAGGAAAAAGAAAAAGAAAGGGAAAGATATTTATTTCCCACTAATCAGAAAATCTGTTACAAGCACAGCTACCAAAACTGAATATGCTAAGAAACCAAGCCAGAGACCCAAGTCATGCGTCACAATTGACAGTGAGAAACCAACAAATGCCATAAATTATGAGCATAAAAAGTAGCTAAGGATGAACAATTACCTTGTTCCATTCCCAAGTTTTGGGATCTAGACACCACATGTCTGAATGAACTATTCCTTTTTCTGAGACTTTTTTATCGGGTGATGTTGAAACCTCTTTGGAGTAACCACCATATAAATATATCTGAAACAAAATATTACTGAGAACATGTATGCATATCATTTATTGTAAGGATGGAATCATTTCAACTTTATGAATTTCCCAAGTTCCACAGATGTTTTATACTTACAACCTATGAAATCACTCTCCCTCGGGAAAAAAATTAAGATGCCAAAAGTAATTTAATGTTCTAAAGAGTGATAACTTTGACTTAAACAAATATAATAACATTTGGATTATGCAAACAAATAAGGTGTTAAATATCCCACGTCAACGTTGTCCATATATTGGGATCCCTTTTTCTTATATGGGTATGGGCCACTCCACCCATTTCCAATTGGTTTTGGGTTAGAACCTCATATACATTGTCTTTCCAACATGGTATCAGAGGGTTTAGGGTTTAGGGTCTCAAGGAGGGGTGTTAAGTATCCGGCATTATCTATATATTGGGATCCTCCTTGCTCATAAGGAAATGGATCACTCCACCTATTACCAATTGGTTTTGGTTAGAACCCCATATCCATCGTCTTTCTAAAATAAGGAACGAAAGAAAGAATCGTCCATGTCAATTGCTCACCTCATCTTGATAAACAAAAAATTGAAAGCCGCTTCGAGGACTTGGCCACAAGCACCCAAGTCGAGTTTTGATTTCTTGCCACTACAATGAACCATGTTATTTCCGGATTTACATTGGAAAAAGAGAAAGTGCCACCAAGGGTGAGCCACGTGCTTAACAAGATCATACCTTAAATTGATCAAGGTCGAACACATGCAAATCACTGTAATACCTGCATCGATGTGAAACAATGGATTTGAGTTCGTACCAGAGCAAATATTTTGAAACAAACATAGAAATATCAAAATATCTTTAGCAAGAAAAGATTTTAGCCAGACTTTAAATAGATTATCAACATTACAAATTTCTTTCTTGGCAAAAATGATCATAATTACAATAGAAAATTAAATTGTTAATATTCTTTAAATTGTCTAAACTAATAGAATTCAAAAACAAAATAAATAGACACTTTTCTTCCCTCGCATTGAATAAAAACATTTTAGCCTGACTCAGTACTCTAAAAAAAAAGGACAACACTAGTTTAAGATTTTTAAATATTAAATTCAATCCTGTCAATATACTCCCTCCGTCCCGTTAAAAGTGTTTCAAAACTTTTGGGCACAGTATTTTATGTGGGGATATTTAGTATAATTAGTGTTAAAGTGAGGGTAAATTAGGAATTAATGTGATATGATTGTAATGAGTTTGAATTTTTAATTGATTTATTTATGCGTGATGTGATAGTTGTGTGTTTGAAATTTTAATAAATTTATTTATTGATGTGATATGATGGGAGTGGGTTTGTAGTTACTCCCTCCGTCCCATATTTATCTTCTTACTTTCCGTTTTTGGACGTCCCACATTTATCTTCCTACCCCAAAAAGGGAATTTTTTTTACTAAAATGTCCCTACATGTCCATATATTTACAGAAAAACCAATCCTTAATTTTACTAACAATTGCACTACAAGACAAAAAGAGATAAATTTACCCCTCAAAAAGTACACATGAAAATAATAAAATACAACTTTCTTAAACTCCGTATCTACAGTGTCGAAGAAGATAAATATGGGACGGAGGGAGTAATTATTTCCTAAAAAGGAAATGAGACAAATGAAATGGGACGGATCAAAAAGGAAAGTGAGACGGAAATTAATGGGACGGAGGGAGTATTATATAATTAAAAATAATATTTTAAAAAATATTATTTTTATTTATAAAATTATATAATTTAGAGGGATATGTTTAGAATCTAACATTTATTTTAACATCTCCTTCTCACAAGAGTAAACCCCAATCTACTTTAAAAAGTTCAATTTTATCTTTGTTCCATTAACTTCTATCAAAAGTCTAAACAAACACCAAAAACACAATAAAAATGCATTATGGCTGAAGGAGAAGTCAAAAGAAGAAAAAAAATAGGAGTTCCCTTTGTTCCCTTTGTAATTTGTGTGGCATGGGCTCCCACCACCCCTTTCTAGGTCTAAATGGCTCCTCAAAAAAAAAAAGAAGAAAAAATAAGGAGAAGCAAACATGCTATTAGTCAGGATTAAAGCCGAAGGCAAAAGTATTGTGATAAATAAGTTAAAACTGTTTACTATTAATATCAATTAATTTCAAGGGTGGATGATTTCCAAAAGCATAATGTTTTCTTATGTCATGTTATGAATTAACTAGAATTAGTTTTACAAATTTCACCATGTATAATGCTTTCCTTCCTTTTTTGCTGCAGAATTCACTTGACTCGGCCGACAAAAGAGTAATCTATTTTTACAAGATATGACATTCACCTATATTCGCCTTACAGAAAAGTTACACAAGAAGTCAATGTTCGGCACTGGGATGGTAGTCAACCTGTGGGGATTCACTGAGTGCAGCACCAAATTAATTTTTTTTCTTGTTTTATATAAAAAAAAAGGTGTTCTTGTATTTACTTGTACGTTGTCGGATTGAAAGGAAAAGTGACTCAGTATTGTACGTACATACTTTCACAAACTGATGTTAATGAAGTTATTAACTTTTATTTATTTTTATTTGGGATTGTGGTGTTTGCAAATTTAATGATTTTGAGTTTGTTTCCAAGGCACTGTTATGTCATACACTAAATCTCAATGGGACAAACACCTTGCCGAATCAAACTTCAATAAAATACAACATGAACTAGAAATAAGAAACTGCAGTAGTTAACTTCTACTCGTCACAGTACGTCTAGTTAAAATTCAAAACCATAAAAAGTCAATAGGAAAAATAGACCTTGGTAAATGAGTGTGGGAGAATTAACTGTAGTGAGATAACAATCACTCTCCAGAAAGACTCGCACCCATGCCCTCCTTCTAAGATATACTTACCTCTCTTATTCTAAAATGTTTTATGCTTGGTTGGCACATAGGATTTAAGGAAGTGGGAAAAATGATGTACTGTGATAGCAGATGGAGAGAGAAATACGGAATTTATTAGTGGATGGTGAGAGAAATAGAATATTTTATTTGTTGATTGGGAGAAAATACTAACAACAAAACAAAGGAAATGAAACAATCAATTCAAAACCTCCTGAAAAGGAATGTGTAACGTATTAAAAAAAAGTAAAAAAGCAAAGGTAGCAATACTTAATAACCCATCAGAAGGCTGCAGGACACCAACATCACTGATAGTAATTCTTTATTTATTGCCAATTCTTACTCACTCATAATTAGAGAAAACTAATCCTACCAGATATTATGACTAAACAAATGAGGTAATAGAAGACTTTAAGAACCTCCCAACACCCAAGTCCTAAATACTCTAAGGAGCTACCTTCATTCTTAATCAATGCAATCACAGCCTAGTAGCTTACATGATCATGCTAAACACGTAGTAGTTTTTTTTTTTTTTTTTTTTTGAGGTAATACACGTAGTAATTACTCATCACCATGTGCAAAAAATACAACAAAGAGAGAACAAAGACAATCACCCAACCCAAGTATACTAGTATTCTATGGATAAAAGTTAAATTGGAAAAGGAAAGTGTGGGTACAATATCACGAATGAGAAGCCAACCTTACTTCCCTGAGAGTATCATAGAAGCCTCCAAAAATTATTATTTTGTGCTTGTACAAAACCTGAAGAACAAGAGCTAAAGTGAATAATTTGCTTATCCTGAGAAAATCATACAAAATCAATCAAATGTAATTATAGCACAAACCAAGGATACGTGACCATAAGCAAGTAATATCATGCATACAAATAAAACTTATAGACTCAACAGACCATGGGAATCACTGAAATATCACTTTTATTGAGAATATGATCATAACAATCATATCATAGATTATACTCCATCCGATTTCAATGAGACTGGAAATTCAGATATTTTCTGATACTAATTGCAGAGACATGTGGCTACAATGTACTCATTCAGCTATGCCTCTCTTTTCCTCTTCCCTCTCAACCAAAATCACAGATCTGTCACTGTCTTCGACAAGAATCATCGGACATAAAAATCCTAAGAAAATATAAATATTGCATACCGAAGAACAAAAAGAAGATGTGCTTACTTGCTCAGTGTGATCCAGATTATACACACATAAGAGAATTGGCATCAAAACTTACTCAAGAAACATAAGTGGTTCTGATAGAGAGCAAGGAAGTGGGCTTAGCCCAATTATGGGCCTAAGTTTATTAGGGATTATTAGTAGTTATTATTTGTTATAGGGTTTCTTATGTTAGTATTTAAGAAATAGATATTAGGGTTTTTGCATTATTGAGAAGTTTATTAGAGATTTGAGCCTGAGGCTGGCCAGCGGGTTCTCCCGTTTGGAGAATTTTCTTATTCTGTTATATTATTCAAATTGTGTTTCTATCAATTGGTCCGACCTGCCGGATTCCTTCCTCACAAGATGACTCGATCACAATCTGAGAGATTGGATAAGGTAGAATTTGATCAAGCGGAGATGAAAGCACAACTAGCGGCGGTGAATACGCAATTGACAGACATCACGGCTGCGCTTGCCGATATCACACGTGCGATTCGACAATTTACCACCAAGAAGGACGATGATGTTTCTTCCAAATCTGAAGAGGAACCAGTAGCTCCAGTCGCGTCCTCAAGTGGGAAGCACTTGTCGCTGCAGTTGCCGAATTTTGAAGGGACTGATCCAATCGGGTGGTTGGCTCGAGCTAATCAGCAGTTCGAGTTACATGGGATAGACGCCGGACAGAAAGTGGCCCTTGCGGTGGTGGCCATGGCAGACTCGGCTTTATATTGGGTGACTTGGTATCGTTCACGCAAACCGGGGCTAACATGGGAGGAGTTTTCTCAAGCACTTGTTGCTCGGTTCGATACTCGCTTTAAAGGGGGACCCTTTGAGCGGCTGGCAGATGTGAAACAATCGGGCTCTGTTGAAGAGTATATTACTCTATTTGTGCAATTGGCAGGCCAAGTCCCAGGACCTAGTGAGGAACATTATCTAGGGTATTTTATGAAAGGGTTGGCAGATTCTATTCGAGGTGCTTTGCGATTACTCCGTCCAAGGGATTTAGAAACGGCAATGGAGCTTGCTAGAGACATTGAGGATAACCTTGGCTTACAAGGGGGTTACACGGGTATTGTCCCTAGGCCATCTGACCGACCGCCCACGACACCAACACAGTTGGAAGCATCCGGGCAGTCTACAGCTCGCTCTGGTTTCACTCGCCTATCTCCACAAGATTATGCTGATTTACGAGCAAAGGGATTATGTTTCCGCTGTAAGCAGCCATACACCCCACGCCATGATTGCCCGTTGAAGCAGTTGAAAGTGTTGCTGGCAGAGGAGAACGAGATATTGGACTTTCGCCATGCAGAATTTTGGAAAGCCGGGGAGCAAGACAATCTAATGGGACCAATGCAAGAGGTTAAAGGGGAAGGTGGCAGATTTCAACCTTGAGGACAAGGTTGTTTCGAAGGAGGGTGGAATTGATAGAGAGCAAGGAAGTGGGCTTAGCCCAATTATGGGCCTAAGTTTATTAGGGATTATTAGTAGTTATTATTTGTTCTAGGGTTTCTTATGTTAGTATTTAAGAAATAGATATTAGGGTTTTTGCATTATTGAGAAGTTTATTAGAGATTTGAGTCTGAGGCTGGCCAGCGGGTTCTCCCGTTTGGAGAATTTTCTTATTCTGTTCTATTATTCAAATTGTGTTTCTATCAGGTTCATGAAAATTTAAGAAACAAAGTCGTCTCAAACACTCACCATTCGATGACCTGATCGTGGACTTGGACAACCCTTATAATTCAGTTGCTCCCACTGGTTCGTTCTCAAATCCAGCATCCAGAAGTCCTACAATTGCACTTCAAAATTATTAGTATTTATTAACATAGCAACATCATCAGTTATTTGCTCACGACATATACCTTGTAATGGTGAAACCGCTCTTGATTAGGAGAGGTGAATTCACCACCTGAACACAGAAAAGTACCAAATTATTCACATATGACCTCATAACTTATGGGCAAATGCAGGATGCGGTTCTACCATAAATATACAAATAATTTTTCCAAGCAACAGCTTGATGAGCACTTCTTGGAGGTGGACTGTTGGGGCTTGATATCCTTTTCCACTCTTGCTTTTCCACATCATACCGGAACAGATCACCATATACAAATGTCTGGATAAAAACAGCCAATTTCAATAGACCAATTATTAAATAGATTAAGGCACTAGCTTCCCTAGTCATTTCCTTTACATAAATTTAAAATACATTTACTATTGTTTGATGGAATTACTAATAAACAACTGTAAATTGATGAGTCTCTGAATCCCCTTTGTCACTCAAAAAGTGTTTTGAACTATAAGGGTTTGCGAAAAGGACTCCCTCCAAAGACATTGAAGGTGACAAGGCAAAGGTGGTGGGCAATGAGGTGTATATGTGAGTTCTTCCAAGAATTTGGTGAAGTTTAGGTTGTTATAAAGATCGAATATTGCATATTAGCAGGAAACAATGAATGGTGAGTGGAAAAGGAATGATTGACATGTACACGGAGCCATCTCTGCCGTAGTTAGGATTCAGACTGAGAATAGTTATGGTCAAAATCAGAATATTCATTCATGTTTGATCTTTTAATGAACGAGAAAGATTAGGGGCAGATGAGAAAACCATGGAAGTAGGGGTTGCATTTGCTTTTAGCACCCTGGATTTCCGTAAGTTTTTAAAATTTTATGTGAAATAATTGTTTAAATACAAAGGATTACTTGCCTCAATATCATGTCGACAACCCTCACAAAATCTTTAGGCAATTTCACCCTCAGGTTATTAATGTAAAACCTATATTTACAAGGCTAATATTCCTTCATTTTACAACTTCACAGTTTCTTTCAAGGTAACTACATCTTTCATGTTTGTTACCCACAAGAAGCAATAACGGAAAATAAGCATATGAAATTATATGGTTTTCTAAGCACAAGATCAAAGCTTTGTTAGTTATTACAAATGCATATACTTCAAAACAAAAGGTTTAAGGGCACTAACCTTGTTCCCATTGTAAAATTCACCACCATAAAGAATCAATTCAGTCTCTTTCAATGGATTGATTGTTAGCTACATTATAGAAAGTGGATAGCACATATTACTTATTGTCGTAGAGATTACAAGGAAAAATCATTGAAGATTTCAAAAACAGATCCCACCGAACAATTAGATCTTGGAGATGGTGCAGGAACATTGTCTTCAATAAGGACTTCTTTTTTTTTGGCCTCCTCTTTCTGTATGCTCAACTGCATAGTGCATACAACAATAATAATACAAAGCCCAATTCACAAACCATATCAAAGACTTGAGAGGCGTTTGATTTGCTCATAGAGTTGGAATCTGATTCAGAGAAATTCAAAAAGAATTAAAATTATCCCTAAACCCTGTTCCCATACTCTTTTACCAATTGCCGCTTAATCATATTCAATTTGAGTTCCTTCACTAAGAATAATTCGGCAATCAACCCAAAATCTCGGGTATTCCATCATCACATGAAAACCTATTTCATTAGGTCTCCACGTAAACGTTCCTATATCAACGACATGCAACAATAACATACGACAAAGCATTTAAATTTAGTCACAATCTAAAGAGTTGAGTGAATTCCTAAAAGGCTCAAGCTAAAAGGACGTTGAATTTAACTAGCAACCGAGCAATCAGGAATAACGTTGGGAAGTATTATCGTGGAAGAATACCAGAATGGCGTCGATGTCGTCTTCGGAAGACAGCTTTTTGGAGTCCCGGCGGGCCCTCTTTTCCTCTGCTTTGGCAGTTTTCTTCTCTGTTTTCTCTTTCCCTTTGCCGGGCTTCTTGTTCTTCTTCCCCATACTTTCAAGCCTCAACGTTAGGAGTTCGGAGTTCCGAGTGTAGGGCGGCTGTGGCCTATGTGATGAAACAATTCCAATGACTGCTTCCTACTTTGATGTGATTTTCCCACTTTACCTAATAGTCTAAAGAAGTTCCTCCTCCCATTAAGAGTGGCCTTTTCACTTTTGACCGTGTACATTTTTTTAACTTTTAACTCAATTTCATTGTATTAATACAAGAAGAGAAAAATAGTGTGATTTGGTTAGAATCATCTAATTGTGTAGTTTTTAGAATATACATTTTATATAATTTTTACTTATACCGATTTTGAGATATAAAGCGTTTAACAATTGCATTGGATTTTGTGCATAAGAGAAAGTTGTCATTTTTAATGGGACGGAGGGATTACCCTTCCTTTTGAGCACCGGAAATTTAGGTAGTGATATTTAGTAGTTAAAGTGGTATGATCAAACTTGGTTATTTCTCTCATCCCATTTTATAATTGTTATGTTTGACTTTTGACATTATTTATTACTCCATCCATCTCATTACAAATGTCTACTTACTATTTTTGGATGTATCATTACAAATGTTTTCTTTCTATAAATAGAAATTAGAATTTTCACCAGCGGTACCCACGGTTTTTATTACATAGATAACTCTTAAAAAAAATACAAACATAAATCACCGGGAATATTCTATATGGATATGAAGTTTATAAATTGTTAAACACTTACATACGAAAAAAAAAAATCCTTGAAAAGTTATAAATTATTAAACACAAACCCTAGTTATGCAACCGCGGTACACACGGAGTTTATTAAATAGATAATTTGATACAAAAAATACAAACACATATCAAATGTACTATTATAAATTTATATACATTTTTTTATAAAATAAAGCTTTATAATCAGAAGTGGACCCAAATTGCTCAGTCCGAGGGAGAGCAGTCCGCCAATTAACAAATTTATGCCCTATCAAATTGAATCATTGTTTTAGATAATATAATGTAAAAATTGGTTTTCGATAAATTTATAAATTGATTAATTATAAAAATTATGCTCCAATAAAAAAGTATTTCAATTTTTAATTTTTCCCATTTAAAAAGACACTTCAACGTCAAACCAATAGCGTCTATTTATGGGGAGATATCAGGCGGTTGAAAATTTGATAAAATGAAAAATACACATACAAATCAACGGGAATATTGTATATGGATATAAACTTTACAAAATTGTTAAACACTTACCCCGGAAAAAAAATAGTTAAAAACTTAAATAAATTTTAGTTCGATCATAAATACTATTTTCTAAAAACAACATAATCATGTATGTAAATAGTTTAATACTACTATAAACTATACAAAAAGAAGTGGACCTAAATTGGTCAGTTCGGTTTATACGAAAAGAAGTGGCACGCCTGCGGACTGATCAATTTAGGTCTAATTCAATTCAAAATTATTTTTACTAATAGGTATAAATATTTTATTAAATAAAAATATCTTTTATTATATAATATAAATAAAAAGAACCTTATGTAATGTAAAGTGTTATAAAAAAATATCTTTTACTATAGTTCAATTCAACCTAGTAATCTCACCCGCGGTACCCGGATTTTATATATAACTTAATAAAAAAAATACAAATACAAATCAAATATACAAATACAAATCAAATATAATATTGTAAATGGATATGAAGTTTTTAAATTGTTAAAACTTACATCCGAAAAAAATAGTTAAAAATTAAAATCAAGATTACTTCAACCATAAAAAATACTTTAAAACAAAACAAATATTGAAAAAGAAGCATCCGGCTTAATGAGATTTGTTCCTTAGAGCTCAACGGGAAGATGGATCTCAAATATATATATATATATACTAGTTGGAGAAGCTGTGCAAATGCACAGCGAGCCAAGGGAGTACAACCGCCCGTGGGGGAAAAAAATAATTGTAGGTAAGTGCAAGTGGTTTTTTTCTAAAATGGTGAAATACGACATATATATTCTGCAAGTGATTTAATTTGTATTTTGTCATTGTAATACGAAGATGAGTGCTATTGGTATGTTGTGAATTTGTATTGGGAAGCTGTAGAGCTTGTTAATAGACACATGAAAACAAAGTGACAAGAATATATTGTTATAATTTAGATAAAAGGACAATATAAAAAAATAAGGAGAAACTATAAGTTTTGATAACTAAGTTGGCTAATAATTTTAAAGTTGGACGAATTCATCAGATTCGTCTAAAAAGAAGTTAGCGCTGGACATGGCGATTCAGCAGCACGAACTTTATGCCTGACATAATTCTGGCTCATGCACATCAGCTTGAAACATGATCTACCTTTGACCAAAAAGAGTAGCGCCACCTTCTCAATATTTCATCTTCTCTAGCAATTTCAATATCTGAAGGCCAGAAGATATGTCGGAAAACTTTGAATATAAAGCGAGGGAGCAATCCGATTACCATGATAAGTAAAATGGAAAGCCAATATAGAGGCGAGCCCACAAGATGGTATATTGTACTGCACAAAATCAACAGCTGCATTATGCTACTCATAGAGATTGAAAGGCACAACTATAAATATGCAATACTTGATTTAATTTCTAAAGATAAAGATTATTCAGAAAATAAACTAACCCATAATTTGCAAAATCAGGTATGGAATCGAGCACCACCATACATCCATAGGTTACAATTATTGATCCCCATATAGCAATGTGCGTAACACATACCCAACGCTGTATATCCATTGCCAATGCAAATTTACTAAGATAACAACTGATATAATCCATAAGCTTCCCATACTCCATATTATGATGTTGTTGCCTCTGTAGATGAAATATGGTACGTAGAAGAGAACAAGACTCTGCCATAATGTGTCTAACATTGTAGTCCAAAAGAGGGTCATATTGTAACTCTCTTGCCGATGGCCCACAAAAAGCTTTGGATACTTCAGTAATGTTTTGTGACTCAAGTCCTTGTCCAAAATGCCAACAACAGTGGGTACAGAAGTATATATAACAGAATAGAAAACACTACTCCAGTTTGTCAGTGCGGAAGTAGTAGAAAAGGCAGTATACAGTATGTACCTGAAAATTTTACTTGAATAAGCATAACTTTGAATATGTAGACTAATTTCATTGATAGTCTTCATGTGCTTTAAGTTTTTTCAGAACTAAAACAAGACACCAGAAAATTGAGATATATTAAGACTTTAGAACCAGAAACGATAATATATGATGAAGAATATCAGACATACCAGAAAAGCATCAATACAAAAACAGCATTGCGGTAGAAGTTATAAAGGACCAAATAACCAATGCGCTGATAATTCCAGTGTCCATTGACCAGTAACAATCTTTTCAAAAATTTGAATTGTCCCATTGCAAAATCTGATGCCATCACTGTTTGACGCCCTTCCTGACCACATACTCCAACACCGACAGCAGCCATTTGTATCATTGAAACATCATTGGCCCCTGCAAGATCACCATGAATCAGATGCAAATAAACAGCACTCACAAAACATCGAAAAGATGCAACTGCATAAAGCCACAGAAGCTAAAAACTAAATGCATAATATTTTCATATCTGGTGGAATGTAGAAGTGCCACTGCAGCCAGGAAAACTAATGCAGATCTAAAATGTGCAGCAAAAACACAATAGATATCTGCCCAAGTCCCAGCAAACTCTACAGAACAAAGCCATATGAGTTCAAGGATGATTGACTCACCATTCCCTATGGCCAGCGTCATATAATCAGTCCGGCATTTTATTAGGTCAACAATCCCAGCCTTCTGGAAGGGAGCAACTCTACAGCAGATCATAACCTTACAGGTAGTTGCGAGGTTGAATAGGTGTAGAATACGACAAAAGTCGAATGGTAAGAAGCATGGTGACTCTGTTCTCAAGACCACTAAATTAACAAATACACTCCAAAACCACTCAACATAATAACAGACTTGAGAGATTGCAGAAGCAAAGAATCCAGGGCAAATGCACAGATATATTAACAAACATGAAATTATAACAATGATACTTACATCAGACTCCGGATCTCTCTAGTATATAAACCAGACTATTTCCATCAGTAATGAGAGCTGGGGGCCAAAAATTGAGTTCATCCTCCTGAATGCCACAATGTTCTTCTTATTCTTTCTAACACAGACAAGTAAAAAGGAGTGGCGAACCTTTACAAATCCCAATTCAATTTTAATCCTGAGAAAAATCATCATATTAACGAAAAACGCATCCTCGCGCAATTAATAAACACAACAAGCACAAGTTGTTGCATTAACCCTAAAATTTGGGGGGAAAAAACAGGAAGATCGATGAAATTCATCTTGTAGGATAAAACAGGAAGCTTGAAGGATCCCAATCAACACTCAAACGAACAACTACAAATGAGAATCAACATACAAATAATATAACAAAAAGCCACTAAAGACAAAGTAATACAATCCAAGATTAGCACGATTTCTCAGATTCCGCAGTAGATGTTTATAATACGTGCTCTCCTTGCAACATTTACAATTCAATGTCATTTTGATAAATATGATAATACAATAGTGAAGATTCATACCATATCCGATTCTTACCTGGGAATTGAAACTCTACATTAAAGACATATTGGCAGTTATTCGACTAAGCACAAAGTGGAGCACTAAACTAATTTATTTTTGCACCACAAGAAATAGCCAAAAACTACAAATACATAAGCACAATCAATATTTTCAAAATCTACACTTTCCAACCATTCATGTTTCAGGATAATTTGACCTTTCTTTCTCTTTACTATTATTTAATTTAGATTGTGAAAACTATGAAATGAATTTATTAACATCAAAGAGAATATCTGGAAATTATGAGAGAGAAAATAAAACACATAAATAAGTAGAGAAAGCATCTTATGTGCACTTTCTAGTGCATTTCCTCCTTTATTCAGCACACCTAAAGAAGCACCCTTCCCCGTGGAAACCATCACTGCAGTGGGAGTTCCTAACCCTAGAGCACAGGGGCAGGCTACAACCAATACTGAAATGCCAAACTGAAACGCATCCATAGAAGTAGGTATCCAGGATCTAGGGTATAAACCAGTTGGTCCAGGGATAAACCTTCCCAGCAATGTTACAAAAGCAACCAGAACAACCTGGTGTGCAACAATGAAGGAGCATTTCACACTATACTGACAACTCAAATATGATATTGAGATCACGACTTTAGTACACCAAAAGATGAATAAAGAAGAAGCCATGGCATAACCTAATTTACACCTAAATCTAAAAATTGAAAAGTTCATATCTCATATATGGGATTTTTGTTTTCCAACACTTAAAGAGCAAAATCAGAACTATAGTTGTATATATGATGAATACTAAAAGAATATACCGCAGTATGTAGCAGTATATGTTAGAATATAAGGATGGCATTTCCCATTAGTTAAATAAATTTCTTCAATTTTCTAATCTTAGTTCAACACTCATTAGATGAATGATTGCTCCAAAGTGGTTCGCATTACAACCATAAATGCAACATTCCAGAACTTGCAATTGGAAAAGAATCACAATCACATGTTTCCAGGGGAATTTCTGAGAGAAGCCGATAATACATAACAATCAGGAAGTGCGTACCTCCACTCATGGCACGAAGAACATAGATGCACCAGGAATTTCCATTGGCATCGACTTCGGAGCTATCATCACATGTGATGAAGAACCCAAGAGTTCTTTTTAGTAGAGAAAAGAGAGGGAAAGATATTGCATAAAGAAAAATGGGATCATGTTTGTGATAAGAGAGTACCTCGTCGAACTACACTGGTGATACTGTTGCACAGAGATATGGAAGACCTTGCAGGAGTCTGAACTTGCCTCCTGAAATAAAGATCATCAAGTGAAGGTATTGGATAAGTGAGATTGGTTAGTATTAATCAGAATTTAGTGCATAACATTCTGAATGAACGATTAAGTACCTCATTGGATTTTTGCTTGCTTCCAATGTAGTGGTTTCAATACTACCCGGGGTACAACCAAACACAAGGAACAAATTGCTGAAATTGCAGAGTACTTGGTAAGAACAATAGGTGCATCGAACACAAACCTAGAAGAAAGTTGATTCACCTATAAGAACTTGTTGCCACTCGCATGCCATCACCACATAAGCAGCATTCAAATTTATCAAAAATCGAATCATTCTTATACAAGTCGCACAGCTGGGATATTATTTAAGTGTAATTTAATTAGTTGAAGAACATTTTTTTAAAACAGGAGCAAATTGTCTAGGAAGTTTTGTAGGGCACATTGGGACTCAAATACTCATGAACCTGGAAAGTTGACAACGAGCCAGAATCCATATTTATGTCCCATAACTGAAACCAAAACTATTGATTAGTTAAAAACCAAAAGACAGTAAAGTAGAATCAACAGCAACAGCCCATAATTCAATCAAGATCAAACAACAGTGCACCACTGAATACAACCATTGTCGATGCTCCAAGGTAAACAGCATTATTAATTCTCTTTGAACAAGAATACAGCACAAACTTTTTATTCCTAAGTTCATGAGTGAAACAACTAAATAAAGCCTTATATCCATAAAGCCTTTTGAAATCATTGCACCCTTGAATATCAATCATCAATCACATGCCCGTTGTGATATACAGTATATGGTCAAAGAAAACCCCATGGTATGATAGCTCCAAGGAGAACGGAACAAATTTACTATATGGGGACAAATTAGACCACATCCAACATATGTTGGACTAATGAAAATAGAACCTGCATCAAATGGCAATTTTAAGGTCAGCATCTGAAAACGAATATAAATATTATAGGAAAAATTCTAGCATATTAAAATAACTCGAGCAATGGCACACATAAAAAAAACACTAATTCGAGGTGGTAGAAAATATAAAGCAAGAGTTAACAAATTCTTGAAGAGTCAATGATAGGCTGGGGAAGTTGTCAAACCCACATGAAATACCAACACCACTAAATAATCATTTCAAGCAACGCCAGCAGAAACTTATGCTTAGATATTTTCCAAGACAAAAAACTTGTTTCCTGAAAAATCATCAAAAATAAAAAGAAATCGCATTATGAGATCCCTGACGGCAATAACCATTGAAAAAAAATTAAATAAATGGAGACAGTTCTCATCGCCAAAATCATTTATTAGATTCAACTAATCAAGAATATCAACGAATGAAAGATAAACTAAACCAAGACCAGAATGCAAGATGTTTACCAAGCAAGTTCAGCTCCAGTTTGGTATGGAAGCTATTGATCATAGTGGCAGATCCACTGTGGTAGACAACTTATAGCCCAAAGACATAAGCTAAACTTGTGTAAACTAATATATTTAGAGATCAAATCCGGAACGCTGTCACAAAAATCAAGAATTTCCATTTATAAGGTATCTCGAGTTTCAAGTCTCTCCATAACCAAACACAGTTTCATAAATAGATAGATATGCAGAAGGGGGAAAAAAAAAGACCCATGATCCAGCATTAATAATTGGCAGAAAAATAATATTTGTCATGCACCTCTTCTAACACTATCACAGATATTCACATAAAAATACAGTCGTATTTCCGTAAGAGTAATTAATCAGATAAAACAATATAGGATCTACAATTAAACAATAACAAAAAATAAATAAATAAAAGAAACCCACATGTTAGTAAGCATGATTAATAGCCAGTAGCTTCGCAACGGCAAATCAAGAAACAATCAAGAACAACGGGCTTAAAGTGAAGCAGGAGGAGACGCAAAAAAAAAAAAAAAAAAAAAAAAAAAAAACTATTTGGGGCAAATCGCACCCAGCATGCATAAAATAATGTTACAATACGAATATGCATAAAACTTCAAAAAGAATTACTGTGATATCAATCAATCGATTCCTGAACATAAAAGTGAAAACCATAGTGCTGGCAGAAAATAAGAACACGTTGAGAGAACTTACCAATTCTTTGCGTTTATTGGCAGCTTCAGATTCTGATAATGCTTTGAAGCTTTGTACTCGATTGTATGGTGATTTAAGTTGAGTCATTCCAGAAGCCTTATCACCATTGGCATGGTCAATTTATTTAATCAGATCATTGTGCTTCTTCATCTTCTCAAACAGGGCAGTGGATGAAGAGAACATGGAAATAGTTCTTGAAAGAGTTCCTAGGACATGTCCAGAATGAAATTTAACCTCAGAGACAATGCTACAAATAGTTCAGTATGATTCGAAACCCACACAAGCAGAGGAACAAGTTAAACAATTTGTAGCCCCAAAAATTCAAAATTGAACATCCTCCAGTGCATATCTAGAAACCGAAGAACACAATTAGGAGTGGAACCACTATATCATTTTTACTTACTAAATTACATCTGGAATGTATGAACAATGAAATGTAATCTGCTTTGAAATTTGAATTTATCTTAAAAAGATCGCCCAAATAATCCTCACCCTCATATTCTCCATAGCAATTCCAGTTACAACTGCAAATAGAATAATGATCCATATATTTATGGAAAAAGGGCGACCTGCCTTTGTTAAACAAGGGTACAAAAACTGTTGCCTATTGACCAGGATGTATCTCCGAATATTTCCTAGAAATTTCACTTTAATTAATTATAACAAACTGAATCACTTAGTATTGATTTCGAGTAGAAGAACATGCAAATGAGATAATAGTAAAAGTAAAGTAATGATACCTTTGACCGTAAAGGAGCCAAAACCTGCACACAAATGTTGAGGGAATTGCTTCGAGATATACTCTGGTTTCTCTATTCTGCAAAAAGCAACAACTATATAATTAGAGTTTCACCTTTAAGTTTCAAGCACATATCATATTTCTAATAATCACTTTCACCATTGAGTTTCAAGAATAGAATGAAAAGGGTTGAACACATGGCATAATAGATCAACTTATGAATATAATCCAGAACACATTTATGTCTTTAACTGATCCTAAATAACAAAGACAATTTTAATGTCTACTTGACATAATTTAATAAGATTGTCCTTCAAATTAGTTATAAGGATTTTTTAAATTGTATTATATATTGAAGTGGAGTGGCTTGTTTTCTTACATTGTTCTGAATTTGTTTATTATATTTTTAGGCTTGCATGTGCGACTCTAATGACACCCTATGTTTACACATTTTTCGTATATATTGCATTTTTACAGATGACAAATCCCTGGACAAATCCCTGGACTAATCCTTGGCCAATTCTTCAATTATAACAGATGGGCCAATTATACGGATCACAAGCATAAGTACAACCCTTCCAAGATCTTAAAATAATTGCAATTACAGTGTAGTACACAATAGCACAAAGCTAAGATGTGTACGTGTGCTAAGTTCGAACAAATAAACCAAGTGAAACATAAAAAGGTTAATATGATATATAAAGCCTAAATAATATACTGATGCAGAAATTGAGAGATCAAAGTCCATACATTTTTAAACCATAAAATTTGATTTAAGAACAGACTTACACTTGTTCACACCCTCTGCACTATAATGGGTGTTCATACATCCACCTCCCATGTATGATAAAAGCCTTTCGCCACCATGAGATTGAATAATTTGATGCGCCAACACCGATGTCTTGCTGATCGGAGGCCGCCCTAAAAACCTGAGCAGGAAACATTTAATCAACTACGACTGGGACTATCTAATTACAGATATAGATGCGACCAATGGTAACAATATGATTTTCTACAACAAATGGTGAACAATCAAATGATGTACAATCCAAACATTAGAATGATGCATTAAAAATAATTGCAACAAACAGACTGACCAAGGGCCTGGTGGATGCCGGAAACCTGTTTCCTATAGACGATAGCTCTTTAAGTTTAGATACCTACAATTGGAGGAACCACTGCATGTGAAATAGATAGACTTAACAAAACAAGCGTTGAATTTAACCTGGTCATAAAATCCAAATATAGTAGGACAATTTTGTTCGAGTCAATACTTCCATCTTCTTCGCCTGCCATTCAGAGGGCAATAACTGCAATAAACACATTATCGTTTAGAACCAAAATTCCAGTGTTGTAAATCCCCGCAACGGAACTCCACGGTGCCCAGTGGTCGCTGTTCTATCTTCCCCCCATCCAGAAATATATATGAGCTGTCAGAAACATACAAATACAGAACTACAAAACACAATCAATAATCTCTTACCAGACACAGCAACATCAATAACTTGGACGCACGCCATGGTCCATATATTTATGTCAATAGTTCTTTTTGTAAACTGGTTGTATTAAACTTCTATCAGAAGTTTAGACAAGTGAATAATTGAAGTCATCCACACTGAGCTCGTAAATAATGGGGCAAGAATGAGAATGTAAAATTTAACCATGAAAACAAGGGTACACTCACTACCAGCGAAGGACCGACGGCGATTCCAGACAAGCAGTATGACAGCGGTGGCGGCGGGAGACAGGAGTACGCTGGTTTGTTCAGGCGGAGATAGGGGGCTCCCGAAGGCGATTGAAGAGGAAGAGGATGCGAACTCCGGCGATCCCTCAGCAGCGGCGGTGGAGCTTGTGGGGAGGAGTGGCGAGCAAGTGCTAGGGATCGTGTGGGAATGGCGGCGGCGGGCGGCGATTAAGAAACCAAACCAAATGCCTAATTTCGAAATCCGACTATAACATCTACCCCAACAATCGCATACACACGGAGAGTTAGGACTGTGCGTCGCCGCTTGCACGATAGGGCCGATGTGGTTGGGCGAGGAAACCATGGGGAACAGAGACGAAGTTGGGAAGTGGTCCTGGAAATTTTAGGGCAAAGGAAGATAGAATACGTAATCGCTAAGAAAGAAAAGAAAAACAGAGGGGATCGAGAGATGAAATGAAATTGGGAATCCAACAACGGGTGAAACCCGACCCGTGGTTAGAAATGGAGCTAAATCGGACGGACAGGAATTCAATTTCATTTATGATCCAACGGCTAATATTTCAATTTAGCTTGGCAAAACTTTTTCCAAATTCTCTTATAATATAGATAGATAGATAGATAGATAGATATAGAAAAGATATATATATATATATTTATATTATATCTTATAAGAGGGAGAGCTCTCAATCTCCCCTCTTCCATTTCAATTCTGGCCATTGGATCAAGAGTGCAAATTGAATTTGTGGCCGTTGGATCGAATCTTTCTCTCTATAGCTCGGCTTCTCCATCCATTGCGTTCTCAAATCCCGCTCCTTCATCCATCTGTCTGTCTCGCCTCTCACACACCACCACCATTCGCGCCGCCGCCGACCTCGCCCGCTCTTCCGCCCCTCGCACCACCGCCGCTGTCCTCTTTCATCCAGTATTGGGTTTTAATTTCACAATGTGTTTTGCTATTCGCTGCCACTCGCCTGCCTGCGCCGCCTCGGCTCCGCTGTTCTGGGGTTCAGTGATGTAGGGTTCTGTGATTTAGGGTTCTCGAAGGTCTTCGGGATAAATGCCAGGCCTCACGCGACTCACCCGCCACCTCGTTGCCGCTGGCCGCGGGACCCCGTCGGGACTTGCTTGTGTGCGTTTCCCTCTTCGGTTCAGTGATTTAGGGTTTTGGAAGGTCTTCGGGATAAATTCTTGATTGATTCATTTTACCAACCTCGCCACTGTCTGCCGGACCCCGTCAGGACTTGCTCATGTACGTTTTCCTCTTCGGTGCAGTGATTTAGGGTTCTGGAAGGTCTTGGGGATTCAGTGATTTAGGGTTATGCAAAGCGCAAACATTGTTGCCGTTCCTTTTCACCTTCGGTTCAGTGATTAGGGTTCTGCAAAGCGCAAACAGGAGGGTTCTACAAGGGGCTTGGGGTTAAATTTCAGGTGAATGTTCTTGTTCATTGATTATTTAGCTTCAGACATTGGATTTGTAGAGGTAATTGTCATAATGATGTTGGGTTCCGAAATAATTATTTTCGAGTGTAGTTGTAAGTTGCTCACATATGTTGTATCAAGATTATGAGTATGTAATATAGTAGATGTATGATTCTTTCGTGTCTATGATTTGTGATGTTTTTAAGTGAATATTAGAACTAGGAGGGACTCATGTAAATGAATGAAACTTATCTGCCCTTGAGTGCTATCTTAGCAATGCCTTATTTTATGAGTTGGTGTGATATTGATTTTGATAACTGGTCTAAGCATGTGATAATGCATTTATATATGCGAATCTGTGCATAAATTGATAGTCTTGTGTGTTCGGTTAATTTAGCAGAAGTAGCTGGCTCATATGTCGGGTATGAAACATGGGTGCCCAGTCCACCAAGAGTGCAGAAGCCTAGGTCCTTGTTAAATCCTGCATCACTGGTATGTTACGAATGTACGAGATCATGGAGCAGATTGGCCGTGGGGCTTTTGGTGCTGCCATTTTGGTCAATCACAAGCTGGAGAGGAAAAAGTATGAGTTTCAGAAAAGTATAATTGTTTGGATTCCTATAGATTGGGATAATGATTTTAGTTATTGAAGGTATACTTATATCCTTGTCTATTTTTTGCTTTTGGAAATTGAAATCAGGTATGTGCTTAAGAAGAT
Organism: Hygrophila difformis; assembly: GCA_030278955.1. Classification (NCBI taxonomy): domain Eukaryota; kingdom Viridiplantae; phylum Streptophyta; class Magnoliopsida; order Lamiales; family Acanthaceae; genus Hygrophila; species Hygrophila difformis. The sequence goes on along the minus strand of JAOANR010000013.1, from coordinate 21,485,750 downwards.
CCGATTAGCTCGACAACAGAAAGATGCCGAAGATGAGCTCATCAAGAAGTACGTTCATAGCTATTTTTCCTGACCATTTTAATTCACCAGACAGATAAAAATTCTTATCGTATCATCATTCGATACATGTTCTTATTTTTGATTTTTGGGGTCTTGGCTTTCAAGGAGAATGAATAATTTTCCAGGAATGCTTATCTGCTAGATAAAATTAAAAAAATTCCTATCCTGAAATGGATATTGGCAAATGCCATAGTTCTATTTTAGCTTTTGAGGATCTCAAATGTCAAGTCTCGAAAATGGTTCTAACTTTGATGTCTTATAGTACTTGCTACTCAGATACAAAATGAAAGATGCGTTATCTGGCTATTTGAAATATGCAGATGGCATTAATTGCGCTTGTATCCTTACATTGTTGAGTTCAAGGAAGCTTGGGTAGAGAAGGTAATTTTCCGTGGTGCTTCTGCCAGTTTCACTGTGATTTGGTTTAGCTTGTAAACATAGATAGTTACATAGCTCTCTCATGACAAACTACTCAATGTGCAATGCTAAAAGCAGGGCTGCTATGTGTGCATAGTTACTGGCTACTGTGAAGGAGGTGGCATGTAAGTGTTCTTTAATTGCTATATAAACTCAGAAATTGATATCAACTTTTGTGTGTAGGACTTTTCTTTCCCCCCATTATGTTTATGATTTATTGATTGGTAAACTGTAACAAGGCTGAATTGATGAAAAAAGCCAATGGGCAGTATTTTCCGGAAGAGGTTTGAATTCTTTAACTGGGTATAAGTGGTTTTTATTTCCCTTTTCCTTTGCAAACTTTTATTGGATATTTTTTTATTGGCAGAAACTGTTAAAGTGGTTCACACAGCTGCTGTTGGCGGTAGAGTATTCGCATTCCAATTTTGTTCTTCACCGGGACCTCAAGGTTAGTATTCAAGCATCTGGTTCATCCTTTGTTATATTAATTTGATATGTTGTTTCAAACGATTTAATGAGACTAATCTACTTTGCACTTTCTTGGCAGTGCTCCAATATCTTTCTTACCAAGGATCAAGATGTCCGTTTAGGTAAGCTTGAACCAGAATTTCTTAAATTCAGAAGTAGACAACCTTGATATGGACCTCAGACAATAATTTTCTTTCTTTTTCTGATCCACTTTTTGAATAGGTGATTTTGGACTCGCTAAAACTTTGAAGGCAGATGATCTAGCTTCTTCAGTATGTCCTTTAATATGCATCAAATAATTTACCTGGTGAATATTAATGTGGTTACAAAATAGTCAAAGACAATGTGTTGTCTTCTACATTCGTATTTGGGTTTTTGGATTGCTGAGATCCTTCAACCTGACTCTATTTAAAAGGAGGGAGAAACCACCATTATCTTCGTTTCTTCTAATATGTTATGTGGTTTTTGTGAGGATATGATCTGCAAGAAAAACATACATGAATTGGTACTGGCTTCTAACAATTTAGAAATTCAGTCAGTTTGATTGTTCTTGATGTAGTGACATTGCTGTCAAAAGTGACATTTTACGCTGATAACTAAGGTGGTTGTGTTTAGGGGTGGAAAAAATTACCGAAAACTCGGTATGCCGAGCTTGCCGTATCAAAAATTACCGAAAAATATCGAAATTTAGGTATGCCGAAATTTAGGTATACCGAAATTTAGGTATGCCGAAAAAACGGTACGGTAACGGTATGAGAATACGAGATTTTCGGCATTTCGATATACCGAAATACCGAAATATTGATTTTAATATTATTTTAAAATTTAATAAATATTGTTGTATTAAGACATTTGGAACTTTGAAGGGCTAATTTAAGTAATTTTTCGGTATACCCGCGATTGGAAGATGACCACGGTATTGATTTTTTTCGGTATAGTTCGCTATGCCAATTTGTAACAGTATGTAATGTATTGTTCGGTATGTAAAATTTTCGGTATTTTTCGGTATTTTCGGTATTTTTCGGTATTTTCGGTAAATATAAATTTCGGTACGGTAACGGCATAAATTATAGGAAACCGAAATTTTCGGTATACCGATTTCAGTATCCCGAAATATTCGGTATCGGTATCGGTATGATTTTTACCCATGCCAAAATTTTCGGTACGGTACGGTAACGGTAGCGGTATTTCGGTATACCGATTTTTGTCACCCCTAGTTGTGTTGATGTAGTGACATTGCCATGTATTTCCTCGCAGGGTTCAGCCCCCTCACGGGGAATACCATACGGTGGTGCGCCAGACACTCGACAAGCTTTTCTCTATTGATTCAGAATCGAGGCTATTCTTCTCACAGGAATGGTATATTTTCTCATCCTTGGGGCCGATGACCTTATATTGCTGCTTAGTTTTGTAATTTTGTGTTTAGTTGATTTTAGCTTTACTTGGGAGGGTACTTGATTTCTTAGCATACATGATGCTTAATAAATGGTTTAGGTATTTTTAGAAGATTGCATTCACTGGTTTGAGAATTATGGATGATGCGATATTGTAATTATTCGCAGTTAGATTCTGAGTTTCTGGCTATGGCACTAATATTAGTTTCATTCTTGAATTTACTTTGAATCCTCTAGGCTTATGCATGTTGTGTGTGTAAGTGGAAATGCGATGCTACTTCTTGTTGCATTGCTTTCAAATGAATCGACCTAGACGAGTCAGCGCACCGCCCGTTGCCCTCGTCGAGGGTTGTCGTGCCGTTTGGGGTTACTCCAGCCCCTCAGCCCTCGAAAAGCAGCAGCCATACCTTTTGTCACGGAAAAAGCAGGTGGTAATTTTTTTTTACATTTTGCATATAAGTGTTGCCTCCTGAAATATTATTCTTGTAATTCGAAATTGTAGGCTCAATCCTATGACTTTTGAAACGGGAATAGTGTGTCCCTTTTTTTTTTTTTTTTGCTTTTTTCTTCCAAATTCTTGTCGTCTGTTTGAATTTTTTTTTATTGCGTTGTTTCTGGTAGTATTTTTTATTACCTTTTGCGTATAAGTGTTACCTTTTGTTGAATAATTTCGTGGTAGATGTGCGCCGGATAAGGATGCAGAGGTTGAATCACCTGAGGATGTGGTGGATCTTGGAATTCTTAGAATCAACTGCGTCTAAAATTGTTGAATAATTTTTGAAAATGACTTGAATCAAATGGGTCATCTTGCTGTCCTGTTGTTCCTATCGGGGTGCACCATTTATGTACTTTATCGGTTCAATTTTATGGGTCTTAGTGTGTTTGATGTTTTTATTTTTCCTCATTTTTTGTTTGATGAGCATTAAAAGTTTCTAAACGGATCACTGAATAAAACAAACCATAGAATGCCTAATTCAATTTTTGCTCCTCGAATGATCGCCGTATGGTTTGCTTCTGGCCCATGTTTCCAGGGCCTATTGGGTTTATTGCAGGTCGAAATAGCTTTCCGCAGTGTCAGACTCAGCAGTGATGTTGAGGGTTTTGGTAGCTGTGTGCGGAGAAGGGAAGATTTGCATCTCACTGTTTTGTTTGTTATTGGCTACGCTACTTTGTGTGCTGTTGCTTTGTGTTATTCTTAATCCATGCCTTCAACCATTTAACGGGAATGTTGATTCCTAAGTAAGATTTTTTATTTTTATTATTATTATTTATTTTATGATTGGTAAGTTATTGTCATTGTCTTCCTGCTTGGATGCACGTCTTCCTTTGCCCTTTACTTGTGGGTTGGATCATTGGAGCACTTTTTGCATTTTTCCTATGGATTCAAGGAAAGTTTTTGGGTTTTTGAACATGGATTTTGGAGAAATTATTGATTCCTTAATGATATAATAGCGAAAGAGGAATGTAGTTACGGGGCAGGAACAAATTTACATATTTAGAGGCCATTACCAAATTCTCAAGGTTACAATGGATTACCCAATCTTGTGCTTATACAGATATTCCTTACAAGAAAAAAAAGGTGGCTCCACTACAGGTAAAATCTCTCTCTTCTTTCTCCCCTCCATATTTTAACATATTTTTTTGGCTTAATAACACAACTAACTATTATTTTCTTTATTTCTTTTTACTGTAATAACTTTGATGTTTATGCATGTTCCAACCATCTTCATGTAAGAACAAAGAATGATAGATCGATTTAGGCTATGGGCTAAAGGAGGTGATGGAGGGAACGGTTGTTCCAGCTTTCATCGCAGTCGTCATGACTGCCGTGGGAAGCCTGATGGTAAGTCTTTGTAATTATGCTGGCAGTCGTTTACTTTTGTTTATTGTCCAGTAACTTGAAATTGTTTTTATCCTGTCAAAATTACCCCGCTTTTATGTTTTTACTCAAGAAATTAGACATTTAAATGAGGAAATTATGTGAGTGATGCTTTAATAACATGAGTGAAGCTTTTACAATTTATTGTCAAGGATCAATGCTTAGATTGATTATCACTTTTTGCTTAAGTTCCTAAACTTGGAATATTCTACATGGATTAGCACATCGGTAATGCATTTATCTATTTAAATCTGATTGAATATTTAGCAAATTAAGAAGGCTGTAATTTTTTATGATAATCTCCTTGATTTAGTTTATACTTAATGAAGGTAGGAGCGGTGGAAGAGGCGGTGATGTGATCCTTGAATGTTCGATAGATGTTTGGGACTTCAGCAGTTTACAACACCATGTTGTGAGTTATTATTATATAATATCTACCATTATTCTATTATATTCACAATCATATTCACTATATCTTGTTCTTTAAGAATTTCATGTGAAGGTATTCCATGTTCCATAGGAAGTTTTTATTACTTCTAATAATGTCTAGAATGCAGAGGGTAGGGAATGAGGCTCCAAAAAATATGATAGGAAGCGGAGGAGTGCACAAGGTTATATTTTAATCCCTAAATGCATCTCTTATGCTTCAGCTTTTTCGTTTTCTATTGTATATGGACTTCAGAATGATTATTTTCTCATGATTGACAGCAAATTCATCAGGTAGGTTGTTTTGGTGCCTGTTCGTATGGTTATTCACCTTTTAGAGGGTGAAGTTTCTTCTTCAGTGGAGAAGAAGTCTTCAGGAGACTTAGATCCGTAGGACATTCCTGGTAAGCTTGAATTTTCTTCTGAATCTTCTGATCCATCTCCTACTGAGGAAAGCAAGATCATAGGGAAGCCTGACGATCCTGGCAAGGACATGGCTCCTTTACCTGAGCAAACCGGGAGATCTGCCAGAGCCCCACAGTTCAAAGTTCATCCTCGATTCTCACATCTGGTGTATAAATCCAAATACGATCTTGATGCCATTTCGTTTCAAAAGCCACAAGCGTATAGTGATCAGGAAGAACTGGGTGATGAAATATATGCATCATCTGAGTGTGAGGAAGATTTCAAGAGGAAAGGTTTGGGAGACATTGAAGATGTACAATTCAATGTTGCTGAATTAACAGAGCCTGGCCAAAAAGTAACTGTTGCGCAAGGAGGAGATGGTGGCATGGGCAATGTGCAATTTTTGAAGTGGTCCAAAATGTTCAAGGATTCAGATTTAAATTCTGAAGTTTCAAATAACGAAGACACTGTGGCATGCAGTGTTGGCTTGCCTGGTTTTGAGGCTGTTCTTTTGCTAGAACTCAAGAGTATTGCTGATGTGGGCTTTGTAGGAATGCCAAATGCAAAGCACTCTTCTTGGAGCTTTATCGAGGGCTAAACCTGTAACCGGTCATTATGCCTTCACTACCTTAAGGCCCAATCTAGGGAACTTAAAATACAATGATCTTTCCATCACTTTGGCTGACATCCTAGGGCTTATAAGGGGAGTACATGAAAATCGTGGACTTGGGCATAATTTTTTATGGCACATTGAACGCACTAAAGTCGTGGCCTATGTGATAGATTTGGCTGCAGCCATAGATGGTAGAAATGGTATCCCACCATGGGAACAACTTAAAGATCTGATGTTGGAATTGGAGTTCTATCAGGAGGGCCTGTCTGACCGTCCATCCTTAGTAGTAGCCAATAAAATTGATGAGCCAGGGGCACCACAAGTGTATGAAGAGTTACGACAAAGGGTGTCTGGTGTTCCCATGTTCCCAGTTTGTGCTATTTTGGAAGAATGAATAGCAGAGTTGAAAGATGGTCTCAAAATGCTTGTAAGTGCAGAGTAGTGGGGGAGACTGAAATTGGATGACATTGTGCTTGATTAAGCCATTGTTGAATTTCATGATGCAATAGGACTAGCCTTTCCTGCATTGCAACAGCAAACCCATCCTGAAAAATTCAGGTATGAAATTAAAGCTTTATTTTTGTATTTTGCCTTTAGATGAACTAATTAAGGTTTATTTCTTCGGGTACACAGGTTAAGGGGTGAAAGTAATGAACATTCTTTGTGTGGGTGTTAGGTATGTTTATAATTTGATTATATAATGTTATACTGGAGGGGAATATCTTTTATTTTTTTATTTTTGTGCACCTCCGTGTTTCTTGCGCAACTATTCTAAATAATTGTATCATTGCCATACTGCATTGAGAGAAAAAGTTGAGACTCTAATAGTCATTCCAAATGACAAGTTGATGACTGCGGTTTCCCCATCTACACCAGTAACACAAGCATTTAATCTTGCCGATGATAGTCTTTGACAAGTCATGGTATCTCTGATATTATCACGGTAAGGCAATTACAAATTCTTTTGATAAATGTAATTTCACAGGTTATCTTCACCCAGTAATCTGCAGTGTGGCTATTGATGTTGTTATAGATTTCACCTATCCCTCTTTTGCCAATTAACTATTTGATCCAAAGAGGGGTTATGTTGTAAATTTTTTATCAATATTATTTTGGCATGTGGCTAAAAATTATGAGTGAGATGAAAACAGATTCATCATTCCTTGTGCTGATAGTAAATAAATATTGAATACGAATTGTTTCAATTTTGGGGTGATGAAACCATGGGTAGAGGCATCAAAATATAAAATTGAATATGTAAGTGACAGTGTAGGCTCAAATTCACATCATAATGTGCTCTTAATTTTGTTCTGCATTACTCTGTTAAACATATTTCATTGCCATTTCCTATTCTTAAGCAACTAATAGCTTCATAATCCATTTGGTTTTGTTGCAGATCCTAGGGTTAGTAAATGCTGATTTTGCTGATGTGTGTGTGTGTTATTTTTTTACTTTTTTTTTAAAAAAATTAAGGATATTGAAGTACAGTGTGATTCCATCTTGAAAGGAAATGAAAATAAAAAAATACTTATGTAGTAAAACTTATAAGAGGAAAAAAATAAAAAATACTTATGTAGTAAAACTTATAAGAGGAAAAAAAATGCATACATCGTTATTCTACATGTACTTGCCTTGGTGTTCAAGGTGAATCTTGAAATAAAGTATGCCTGCATTCTTAGTTTTCACAAGAAAATTATATCAATAGGTTTAAGTTATAATTGGAGTTTTCACGACCACAAGATTGATGGGGAAATCACTACAGCAACATATTTTCGATTCTATTTATCACACTTAGAGATGGAAAACAAGTCTTCTGATAAATTTGTACATTACTATACTTTGTTGTGCATTATGCAAGATTATGATCATAGGGCCACGAGCTTCTGAGTGAAAGTGAATTTCATATCCCGTCTTTTTCTATTTATAGGCCATATCTAAGGGAAGGCACGGAAGAGAAGCACAAAACATAGTTAAGGTGAATTCTTATATTTCTTTCTTCACTATAATCCGAAGTCTGATCTCTTTGATTGGTCTCTAATGGAGGCTCCTGATTCTTTCTTCTCAGGTATATTTAGCAAATTTACTCCTCAAGGAAGTGTCGACTGGTGTTCTGATCACTGCTTACGAGCCTATGTTGATAAAGTATGTCTTCACATTAAGTTTTCCTTCAAGGGTCAATATCTGGTTCGTTGCTCATTTTATCCCCTTTTACTATTGCCAGTCCTCTAAGCTCATTTGAGCTCTCTCTTTCAATCCAGGGTGTAATGAGTTTGACTGGTCCGGTTCTAGATTTCACTAAGATGGTTTAGAAGATTGACAATGACAACTATCCTGAAGTATGTCGCCTGAACACACACACTCTCTCTCCCCCCCCCCCCCCCGCGTGTGTTAACTGATCCTTATGCCGAAACACATGTAACATCGTAGATATTTCAGTTTGCCCATCTTGTTGAAGCAGATCTTATTGTTGTTTGTGTTACAGACACTTCATCGTATGTTCATTATTAATGCTGGCTCTGGCTTTAGGCTGATCTGGAATGTAGTCAAGCCTTTACTTGACCCTGATTCATCCGCAAAAATTCAGGTATGTCCGAGTCGCTCTTTCCCTTACATAACAATATTTGTTTTCCCAACTTGTAATAACGATTTCAAATAGGTGCTTGGCAGTAAATACCTAGAGAACTCCTTGAAGCAATTGGCGAAAGGTGGCTGCTTATTTCAACATTTGCATGCATAGTAATTAAATACTTTTGAAAGCTCGTGACATCTGTTCTGTTGGTAGGGAGCTACCGGAGTTCCTTGGTGGTAGCTGTACCTGCACAAATGAGGTCGGATAAAGGTCCTTGGAAAGACGTGAATATTTTAAAGGTAATACAATTGTTTCATCTACGTGCTTAAACGCTGCGTAGCCAATTAAGTGCATAAAACTATAGAAGGTGAAGAATCATATTATTTTTTGCTCTTATTGCATGCTTTGGCTGTGAAGCTAGATGGAACATTTGATTTGGTGTAGTTTGAAGAGAGTGTTCGATTTGCTCTGTTTTGCCGTTCACATAGAGTATCTCTCCGTGCAATAATGAATCACCATGAAAGAAGCTTAAGTGTTTTGGCTTGCCGGTATGTAGATGAGGTTATAATTGGTGCTCCTTCGGAAGTGTCCAAACATACGGTGAGTTAGCATCCTCAACTTCAATGGCACATTCTTTGTCTGAAAATAGTTTACTTGACCAGGGGTATTGATTGGCATTGACCAGGAATATAAATAAGCTATATGTTATTCGTAAATCCTCTGGAAACAAATTGTTGTAGATGGGAACTCACATACACTTACCTATAATTATTTTTTCTTTCTCCATTGGCAGTTGTACATCCCTTTTATGTTGTGCATCGCACAAATTTCCCACTAGTATATATATATATATATATATATTATAAAACGCCATTTTAGGTCCAATTCAATTGAATATTTGTTTTAGTTATAGGTATAATTTTATTAAAGAAAAAATCTTTTATTGTAATATAGATAAAAAAATAACTTTGGATATGATTTTTGGGAACTTTTTTGGAGCTTTAAAGGTGGAATGTAATTTTTTTAAATTTTTAGGGTCAAAATCAGATATTTTAAAAGTTTATATGATTCTCAATAAACTTTTTTTTAAAAAAAAGTGTATCGGTAGTAATTAAAAGTAGTGCAGTATCTTAGATTCAAAATAATCGATGAGACTAAAAAAATGTGAGTTAGATTCTCTTTTTTTGGGATAAATGATGAAGTGAAGACGTCGGCTAAAGACAAGACTAAAAACAACTACAACAGGGGAGGCGAAGAGAGAAGAAAAGCAATAAAACCAGCTGCAAACAGAGCCCTATCATCGGGGGAACCAGGTTCTCGCGTAATCAGCAGAGAGATGACACCGAGCATCATCCGGAGGGAACGCCCATGTTGTGAAGAAGTCAACCGAATTAGCACCACACTTAGCTATGCAGTCAGCCACCATATTGCCCTCTCCGAAGATGTGTGACCAAGTATAGTTTGGCCGCAAGGAAAGCATGTCCCGAATGTGTTGCACCAAAGGTGCCAGAAGATGGTCATGAAAAACTCCACGACGAACAATATTAGTAGCCTCTAGAGAATCCGAATAGCACACGGCTACTTCAATTTCTCCACGGTGAAGCACCTCATACCTTTCCAAATACCAACTAATTCTGCAACCAAATTAGTAGCAAAACCAACAGACCCCGTGAACCCTTCAACCCAGTGATCATCCCCAAGGCGAACTATACCACCAAACCCTGCAGGCCTTGGATTACCCATCGAACTCCCATCCACATGAAGCAAAATACCAACACGATTTTCTGGGTTCCAATTCACATGACGAAGCTGGCGATGGCTCAACATATCTTCAAAGGCTCGGTCCACCGTTGCACCCATGATCCGAGCTTGGCATCGAGTGGATAGGATGGAGATCTCCTCACCTCGCATACAAAAGCATTGCGAGCCTTCCAAATGCTCCAGAAGCCCGCCCAACAGGAGCCACTCCAAGCCTTACATAGACGTCGCATAAATTGAGATCCTGCCAGAATGCTCAAGTCGTCCAGCTGCATGAGCTGCCATCTCACCCCCAAGCTACTCCACACCTGAATAACCCATGGACATTGAAAGAAGGTGTGCCAAGCCGTTTCTTCCACCGCACCGCAGATTACACAAGCCGGAGACGATGCCATGCCTCGTTTATGTCTAACAGCATTCGTTGGCAGGGACCACTTAATAAACAACCAAAGTAATAATTTCACCTTCTCCGGAGCAGCAATCTTCCACACCCAAGCAACCCCATCGATGTCATGGATTCCACGGCCTTTCAAGATCCATGCATAGCCATTAGCCACCGATTAAGCCATTGAGCCGTGGCCTATCCAACACAGCACGCCCGCTGCTTCATGGTGTAATGGCGGTGGCCCAAAGCTAAGCAACTCAACGAGAAGAGATTGAGGGACAGGAGACCATAACCTTCCACTTGCCATTTAATACCATCAAAGACATCTTTCACTTTAAGATCCGTTTCTGAGATGTTAACATAAGGCATACGAGAAGCTAGGTACCTCCCGGCAGCCATTTGTCAAACCAGAAACTGGCGTTGCCTGATCCCAATCGAATCCTAAACCCCGGTTCCAAAAGAGAACCAATCCGCTGAAGGGCTTTGTATGTAGGAGATGTGGCTGGCCGTTGAGGAAAGCAGCCCCCATGGCATCGGTATTTGGCCAGAAAAATTGATGTCCACGCATGAGGACCATAACAAATAACATCACGATAGAGTTTGCCAAGTAGCGCTACGTTCATATCTCTGCACTTCCGAAGGCCGAGGCCACCCAACTTGCGAGGTCGAGCAACCACATCCCAGTTTACCAGGTGAATGCCACGCCTATGCACATCCTTCCACACAAACCGTTTGATAAGCTTGTCTATGGCATCACAAATGGACGTAGGCAGCCTGTAATACCCGAGAATTTTGCAACATAAAATAAATAAATAACTACATAAATTATAAATAAATACAATAAATAAATAAAGAAAAAAGGAAATGAGAAATGAAATCTAATCAAAAAAAGGAATTAAAGTTCCAATACTCAAGACAATTTAATCGAATAAATTGTACACCGGAACCCGACACCAATGAACTCGAGAATTCGAGACCAATATTAAATCTAGACCCGAGTGAAAATTAAGATAGGAAATAGGAGCCCGAAAATATCCCGGAAATCCGAATCCGAGAACATATAGAGGGATAGAAGTCCGAAAGAGATGAGGAAATGCCCGATGGATCGCACGACCCACCCGGACCGAAGTCCAGGCGTGGACCACACGGTGGCCGCGCGGGGTTCCCCCTAGCCGTGCGCCAACCCCGCGCCAGCGGACAGATACGCCCGTTGCGAGATTCTCTCGCCCGAATCCGGATTTTTCGACTTCGGTTGCTTTCCTTTCGGCTCAAGACTCACCGAGGCCGACCTTGGACGTCCCATAGGTCCCTTACCTCTATAAATAAACATTGGAATCGATCCCAAACACTTTTCAAAACCTTCATACTCTCTATACGTTCGAAAACCCTAATCCCGGAGTCGTCGGAGGCACGAGACCAAGAGAGGACTGCTTTGGACGAATTCGGAGTCTTCCAACGTCGTGGTAAGTTTTGATCCGCTAGTTCTTTAACATTTTTTATTCAAAAACGAATCCTAACTTAATCTCTTAATTATCTACACCCCGAACCGGATCTAGAACGAAGAACCCGACGAACCGAGGAGATAAACGGTGGACTGGAAGCCACGCCTCCGAATCGACGAACCCGGACGATCAAAGATCAGTAAGTTAATGCTTACATGGTTTTGGGAGGATTTAAAATATTTTTAATCTAAAGTTAACAAAGAATTTAAGAATCTGTCAACACGAAATCTTTAACGGCGCAATGTTTTTGCATGATTTTTCCGAACCCTTAAAACTGTTTAAACGACAAAACTTAAAACACAAAATGTTCCTAAGACATTAATCTAGCTTCTGTAAAAATTTCGGAATTTTCCATGATGTTTTGATATCTGAAACCGACCCCAAACCAAACTATTTTGAATTTGGATCTTGAAAACTTGACAGAACATAGGTCTGAGCTTGTAGGCGTTTTTGACGATAGTTCTAGGTCGATTCAGATCTTCAGCCAAACATGAAAGTTGTAGATAATTGTCTTAAGGAGTTCCCTGTAAAACGTCATCAGATTTAGAGTTTATTTGCTATGGTAGATCTCGAAATTTTGAAACGGTTGTGTATAAAATTCGGACAGATTATTGAATTGATGAAAATTGACGTTTTTGACCTACTTCCATAACTCGGATAAAAAAAGTTAAAACACAAAACTTGTTCATCTCTGTGTTTTCGAGTCACTGGTCAAATTTTAGAATTTTCGAAGTTAAAACGGATTTTTAATAAATTTTAGAGTAAACAGTGGTTTACCAGAGTCAAATCTTGAAAATCTTGTGAAACGGTGAAATTAGCCTTTAAGGTTGATGTAATACCCGAGAATTTTCCAACATAAAATAAATTAGATAAATAAATAATAAATACAATAAATACCATAAATAAATAAATCCAGCAAATAAATAAATAAATAAAGATAAGGAAATGAGAAATGAGATTTTACTTAAAAAGGAATTAAAGGAATTTAATTAAATAAAAAGGATTGATTAAGGATAAGTAAATTGTACACCGAAACCCGACACCAATGAACTCGAGGATTCGAGTCCAAACATCCAATTACACCCGAGTAAAAATTTAGAGAGAAAGTAGAAACCTGGAGATACCCCGGAACTCAGAAAACGGGAGCATAGAGGGATAGAAATCCGAAAGAGATGAGGAAAAACACGACGGATCGCACGACCCGTCTGGACCGAAGTCCAGGCGAGTTCGGCGCGGTGGCCGCGCGGTCAAAGAGGGAAGGGCGCGCCACGACCGCGCCGTCGGACAGATTTGCCCGTGCGAGATTTTCTCGCCCGAATCCGGATTTTCCGACTTCGGTTGAACACCATTCGGCTCAAGACTCCTAGGGCAGACCTTAGGCGTCCCTAGGGCTTGTTTAACTATAAATAAGACCTCTTAAAAGCTCCGAATACTTTTCCAAAACCCTACAACTCTCTATACGTCCGAAAACCCTAATTGCGGAGTCGTCGGAGGCACGAGACCAAGGCAAGACTGATTTGGACGAAAATTAGAGTCTCCTAGACGTCGTCGTAAGTTCCGATCCATTCGTCTCTTACGTTTGATTCGAAAATGAATCCTAATCTTCTTATTTTCTTTCTACGCCCCGAATCGAATCTAGAACGTAGAACCCGACGAACGGAGAGGATAGACGGAGGACTGGAAGCCACGCCTTCGAAATAGACGATCCCGGATATCTACAAATCTGTAAGTTAATACTTACATGGTTTTGGGAGTAATTAAAACACGAAACCTAAAAGCTTAATCGAACCTTGTGAAATCTGTCATTGAATATTTTCTATCGGCGCAACAGTTTTGACGAATTTTTCCGAACCTTAAAAAGACTTCAAATGGAAAAACTCAAAACACGAAAAACGTTCCTAATGCTTAGATCTATCTACTGTAAAAGTTTCAGAATTTTTAGAAACGATTTGATATGTGAAAAACAACCGAAACCGAACTGCTTGAAATTTGATCTTGAGATTCTTGACAGAACTTAGGTCCGATCTTGATCACATTTTTGACATAGGTTCTAGACCGATTTAGATCTTTGGCCGAACATGAAAGTTGTAGATAAATGTCTTAAAAAGGTCTCTGTAAAATTTCATTAAATTTGGAGTTAATTTGCTATGTTAGATCTTGATAATCTTGAACTGCTGTATACGAATTTCGGACAGATTTAGGTTATGATGAAAATTGATGATTTTGACCTATTTCGGTAACTCGGATTGAAAAAGTTAAAACACGAAAGTTGTTCATCTCGATGTTTCTGAGTCAGTGGTGAAGTTTCAGAATTTTTGGAATTAGACTCAATTTTTACTGAATTTTAGAGTAAACTGTGGTTGACCGAGTCAAATCTTGAAATATTGTTGAAACGGTGAAATTAGCCTTTAAGGTTTAAACGAGTAGAAGACTCTTTGAAATAATTATATGAAATCTGGAAATTTAGGAAATCCCCTTTACGAACTTGATCGTTAAAATTAGGGGGTGAGTGCTCTGCAGGGTGCCCTCCTAACGATTCACTTCGTGCCTATATGGACGATGGTGACCCCGCGCGAAAAATTGAGATATGTTGCCAAAACGGCATGAGATATATGGCCTACACTCTCGTGAATATCCTTATGGGTTTCTCGTGGCTCCGGAGTGGTACTGGGTATGGCAGATACGGCTGCGGCCGCCGGTTTCCGGCTAAATTGACAAGATTGCGATGCAATCGTGAAACACTTGCTATATTGTTCTTGGGAGTAATGGGGGTAGTTAAATATTTTAAATTGTTGTTCTTTAAATTATTAAATGCTTTATTTAAATTACTTATGGCTTCATCTAAATTATTTATGGATATTATCATGTTTTTATGAAATATTAAATTAATGGCTTTTAAACCCTACGATCATGCATGTGTTAACTTACTCAGCAAGTTGTGCTGACCAAACCATTTTATTTTCCTTTCCTTACAGAGTATGTGGAATGATCATGAGCTCATGCATGGGGGAACTATATTTTGCAAACTTTATTATTTAAATTCTTGCATTAGACATTAGAATAAACGGGCCTGTTTAACCCGTGTTTTGACCATGTTGGTCGTATTTATATTTTCGCTGCAATATTATACTTAGATACTTTTTCCGCTGCGCTATGATATTATTATTTTCGAGATTATATTGTATGGGCTGTTTGCAAATGTTTTCAAAGCTTTTAAATACTGAAATACCCAGCCTTGCATCTCTTTAGTAAGCCGGAGAAACCGTGTCTTACTAGGGAGGTGTGGCGGTGACATCCCGACCTGGGTGACCAAAAATCGGGGTGTTACAAGTTGGTATCAGAGCCCGGCTATTTTTAAGCTATTATTTTTAAACCATTATTATTTTTAAACTATTGTTAATATTTTGACTATTATTTCAAATTTTAAAGTATTATTTCCGTGGGAAAATTTTTATTTTAAAACCCATGGGAAAAAATATATATATAGTGCATTAAATTATTTTTGGGGGGGAAATCATCATTTGCATTGGCATATTACATCTCTTCTATGAACTTAGAATCTTGGCAAATTTGAACTTAGAATCTTGGCGAATTTGAACTTAGAATCTTGCTGAATTCGAACTTAGAATCTTGGCGAATTTGAACTTAGAATCTTGGCGAAATTGAACTTAGAATCTTGGCGAATGTTAACTTAGATCTCTTGCTTGCGCTAGATGGCTAGTCAAGATATGATGCAGTTGATGATCAGGATGATGAGCGTTCACCTTGACTCCCAACAAACCATAGAACAAATGAAATACCGTATGGCTCAATTGGAGGCCAATTTGCACCACATGGGCAACTTGAGAGAGGCGGATCACCACCGCATAACCCAACTCGAACGCCAAGTCCAAACCCTCACTACACAAAACTTAATAGTGAAGGAACACATCGATGCCCATGGGCAAGACTTGAACACTATCTTTGACGATCTACTGCCACCAAGTTCGGAGGAGGAAGACCCGGAGGAGGATCCTGCTACCCCACCGGAGGACGTCTTGAGACGCTAGAGATTCTATTTTTAGTAGATACTATTTTGCTAGGAAAATATTTCTACCTTTGTACTAAAATTTCTTTCGAGGAAATAAAATGCCCGATTTATTTATAATAAATCGAAAAAAAAATTCGAAATAGAACAAATTAAAATAAAACCCCGAAGCGTACGGCGCTTCTTAGTTCGATCGAGCACCACGTGCTAAATTACAAAAACACATATACATTTATAGAAATTGCGTAGACTATATGTTAAATTTACAAGTCCTAATCCACCCTATTTGTACCAGAATGACACCCAGAGGAAGAGGAAGAGGAAGAACTCAACCCGCACCCCAAACCACCACAGAAACACCTACCGAAATACCTCCAAATGTCACGGAACCGGCCCAACCTGTAGAGGAACAACCCCAAGGTGCGCAGGACGCCCCCGCACCGAACAATGTGGGCGATCGTCTTCGGACGATAGAGGAGGTTTTGATTGCACTAGGAAACGCGCAAGTTAACCAGGGCCAAGCTGCGGCGGTACCTCCGCCCCAAGCTCGCCCTAACTATCTGGCTATGGTGAATCCCTACCAGCCACCACACTATGCTGGTGAGGAGGATCCAGCCAAACTGGAGGAATGGATCCGAACCTTCGACAAACTGCTGGGAGCAGTCAAATGTCTGGAAGGAGAAAGAGTGCATGTCGCTTCGTACTACTTGGGAGGCGAAGCGGACGACTGGTGGCAGGCGACTCAAGCTAAGCTGACTGAAGATGACGAGCCCTACTCGTGGATGGAGATGATGGAACTACTCAGGGATCGATTCTATCCCTTGAGTACTAAAGCTGCCATGTACGAAGAATTCCTGTCACTGAAGCAAGGAGGCCAAACCGTACAAGAGTACTACATACGATTCAAGGAGCTAGTGAGATTTGCACCAAGACTCGTACCCACGGATGCGGAGAAAGCACAGAAGTTCGAGATGGGACTGAACCTGTCTGTTCGCGAGGTGATCGCGGGGGTACACTACCCCGATTTGCAAGCTGTGTATGACCGCGCTGTGGCGGTAGCGCGTGTGCAACAACTGAAGAGAAGGGCGAGTGGGGAGTCCAACAGGGGTCCCCAAGACAAGAGAAACCGGGACTCGAGAAGCGAGAACAACACTGGAAGGAACGAACAGCGGAGAGGGTCGAATAGGCCTCAACAAAACAATAATGGGAGAAGGTTTAACCAAGAAGAACCCGTAACACCCTGTCCAAGGTGTGGACGACCCCATCCGACGAGGGGATGCCCTCAACAGGGCGCCTGCTTCCGATGTGGTCGAATGGGTCACATACGTTGGGAGTGCCGAACTAGGCTTGAGAACATAACAAAAAGGGAAGACCTGGTCACGGGGCAGGAACAGCCTCAGAACCAAAACGGGCGGAACGGGAATAACCAGGGGTATAGACCCCCACAAAGCCAATTTAGGCCGCTGAATCAGAACCAGAACCAACGACCTCCGCCACCGCAGAATCAAAACCAACAGCAAAACCAGCAGCAGAATGCGAATCAGCAGGGCAATCAAGGACGCCCTGTGGGGAGGCTCAATGTGGTTAACCAAGCGGACGTGCCTGCGCAAGGAGAAGTGATGACAGGTACATTTCACGTTTTGAATACACCCCTTAGAGTTCTATTTGACTCTGGAGCTAGTTGCTCGATCATAGCATCAAGGATAGTGCCTGAGTTAGATCTACCTAAGTGCGAGAGAATTAGCTTAGGAATTCAATTGCCTTCTGGAGAAGTAGTATCTTGCTCTAAATGATATAACGGAATTCCTATAGTGATAAAGAACGTAGAATTCTTCGCGAACTTAGTAGAATTTAACTTAAGAGATTTTGACATCATACTGGGGATGGATTGGTTATCCCAGTACAAAGCGGTGATCGAATGCCAAAAACAAAAGATCACCTTGTCAAAAAGTAGGGGAAAGAGAGTTATCTTTTACTCTCAGCCCCCTAAGAAGAGTAACAAAATCGTTAGCGCACTTAAACTAAGTAACTTGATGCGTAAGGGGTACGAACTGTATGCGTGCTATGTGCACAACCTTGAGGCGGAAGAGAACAAGGTTGATAGCATACCAGTGGTAAGAGAGTACCCGGATGTGTTTCCTGAAGACATCCCGGGAATGCCACCTGAGAGAGATCTTGAGTTCACTATAGATCTCATTCCGGGCACAGAGCCTGTCTCAAAAGCTCCGTACCGGATGGCACCACTGGAAATGAAGGAGTTAAAAGACCAACTCGAGGAGCTGTTAGGAAAGGGGTATATAAGGCCGAGTACTTCTCCCTGGGGAGCACCGGTTTTATTCGTTAAGAAGAAAGACGGAGGACTATGTCTTTGCATAGATTACCGAGGACTAAACCAAGTGACCAACAAAAATAAATACCCTCTGCCGAGAATAGAGGATCTATTTGATCAACTGAAGGGATCTTCAGTATTCTCGAAGATCGACTTATGATCTGGGTATCACCAGCTGAGAATTGCCGAGAAAGACATTCTGAAGACGGCGTTTCGAACTCGATATGGACACTACGAGTTCACAGTGTTATCCTTTGGGTTAACAAATGCTCCGGCAATGTTCATGAACCTCATGAACAATGTATTTCGAGAGCTGTTAGATCAGTGCGTAGTGGTGTTCATTGATGACATCCTGATCTACTCGAAAAGCGAGGAGGAGCATGCCCAGCACTTGCACCAAGTGTTAGGGACCTTGCGACAGAATCGGCTATACGGCAAATTGTCCAAATGCGATTTTTGGTTGAAAGAGGTAGCATTTCTAGGACATATAGTATCCGCTGATGGAGTTTCAGTGGATCCGGCAAAAGTCTCTGCCGTAACTGAGTGGGCAACTCCCAAGAGCCAAACCAAGATAAGGAGTTTCCTTGGCTTAGCCGGGTACTATGGACGGTTCGTGAAGGATTTTTCGAAAATCGCATGACCTTTGACCCAGCTACTTAAGAAGGGAGTAAAATACGTGTGGACAGAGGCTTGTGAGACAGCGTTTCAAGAGCTGAAGAAACGACTCACAACCACACCCGTATTAACACTACCAACGGAGAATGGTGACTTCGAAGTTTACAGCGATGCTTCGAAGGAAGGTTTAGGTTGTGTCTTGATGCAAGACTCGAGAGTCGTAGCGTATGCATCACGCCAACTAAAACCTCACGAGGAGAATTATCCGACACATGACCTGGAGTTGGCAGCGGTCGTTTTCGCTCTAAAGATATGGAGACATTATCTTTATGGGCGGAAGTGTCGAAGGTTCACCGGCCACAAGAGTTTGAAATATATATTCACTCAGAAGGAGTTGAATTTGAGACAGCGAAGGTGGTTGGAACTTATTAAAGATTACGATTTAGAGATAGCATACCACGAGGGGAAGGCGAATGTGGTAGCCGATGCCCTAAGTCGGAAAACCCAACATGTGACGAACTCGTTGGTAATTCCGCCGGCATTGTACATGGAGTTAGCAAGATTAGAGTTAGAACTTGTGCATCCTGGCACAGTGAGTGAAACGATCAATGCCATGGTCGTAGAAACTCCAATATTGGACGAGATTAAGCTCGCCCAACCGGGCGATGCGAAACTCGAGAAGATAAGGGGGTATATTGCCAAAGGAAAGGCAATAGGATTTGCTGTCCATGAGGATGGAAGCATTCATTTCAAAGGGAGATGGTGCGTGCCCCTTAAATGTGCCGAGTTGAAGCAAAGGTTGATGGAGGAAGGGCACAACACGCCATATTCAGTGCATCCCGGAGGCGACAAACTTTACAAAGATCTGAAGAAGATCTATTGGTGGCCGGGAATGAAGAAGGAAGTGGCAGACTTCGTGGCGAAATGTCTCACCTGCCAAAAGGTTAAGGCAGTACGACATAAACCCTTAGGATTGATGCAACCACTAGAGATTCCAAGTTGGAAGTGGGATAGCATCTCGATGGACTTTGTCTCGGGATTACCCCGATCACCTAAAGGCATGAACAAGATTTGGGTGATTGTGGATAGGCTAACGAAGACAGCCATATTTATCCCGATGAAGGACACGTGGACTATGGACCAATTGGCCCGAGCCTACATTGATAATGTGGTACGACGACATGGAGTACCACATGACATCATTTCCGATAGAGACAGTAGATTTGTCTCTCACTTTTGGACGGAGTTACAAAAAGCTCTCGGTACTCAAATCAAAATGAGCACCGCATTCCACCCAATGACGGATGGACAAACCAAGAGAACAATCCAAACACTAGAAGACATGCTGAGAGCATGCGTGTAGGAATTTAAGGGAAATTGAGAATCCCATTTACCCTTAATCGAATTCTCTTATAATAATAGCTACCATGCTAGCATTGGCATGGCACCATTCGAGGCGTTGTATGGACGAAAGTGCCGAAGCCCGTTGAGCTGGGAAGAAAACGATAAGTCGGTGGTAGTGGGACCACAACTTATCGAAGACATGGCTCAACAAATCAAAGTGATTCAAGGGAAAATGAAAGCCGCTCAAGACCGTCAGAAGAGTTACGCTGACGTGAGACAACGAGACCTAGAATTTCAAGTGGGAGATAGGGTCATGCTAAAGATATCACCCATGAAGGGGGTGATGCGCTTGGCAAGCGAGGAAAGTTGAGTCCTCGATACATAGGACCTTACGAGATTCTAGAACGAGTCGGAAATTTAGCCTACCGACTGGCTTTACCGCCGCAATTAGATCGAGTTCATAATGTCTTCCATGTTTCACAACTAAAGAAGTATGTGCCGGACCCGACACATGTACTTCAACAGGAGATAATTGAGCTCGATGAGGATTTGACTTATGAAGAGGTCCCAGTGCGTATTCTCGACACTAAGGAACGAGTAACGAGGAACAAAACCATCAAAATGATCAAGGTTCTTTGGTCGAACCACGAAAGTGAGACGGCAACTTGGGAAGTAGAATCCGACATGCGAGAACGCTACCCGACACTATTCCGAACCGATACTGACACAGTTATGGAGACATAACTGCAATCTTAAGGGGGAGAGGATGTCATACCACCTATTTTTCGTGCATTTTTGTAAACTTTTGAACTACGTTATGGTTTGATCCCTTCACAGGGTACGTAGGCAGCTTAGAAGTTTTAATTCTAAATTCAGTCACAAAATAATAAAATAAACAAAAGACCTTAGCACGAGAAAAGCCGAAACACAACTTCGAGGACGAAGTTGATTCTTAAGGAGGGTAGACTGTAATACCCGAGAATTTTCCAACATAAAATAAATTAGATAAATAAACAATAAATACAATAAATACCATAAATAAATAAATCCAGCAAATAAATAAATAAATAAAGATAAGGAAATGAGAAATGAGATTTTACTTAAAAAGGAATTAAAGGAATTTAATTAAATAAAAAGGATTGATTAAGGATAAGTAAATTGTACACCGAAACCCGACACCAATGAACTCGAAGATTCGAGTCCAAACATCCAATTAGACCCGAGTAAAAATTTAGAGAGAAAGTAGAAACCCGGAGATACCCCAGAACTCGGAAAACGGGAGCATAGAGGGATAGAAATCCGAAAGAGAGGAGGAAAAGCATGACGGATCGCACGACCCGCCCGGACCGAAGTCCAGGCGAGTTCGGCGCGGTGGCCGCGCGGTCAAAGAGGGAAGGGCGCGCCACGACCGCGCCGTCGGACAGATTCGCCCGTGCGAGATTTTCTCGCCCGAATCCGGATTTTCCGACTTCGGTTGAACAGCATTCGGCTCAAGACTCCTAGGGCAGACCTTAGGCGTCCCTAGGGCTTGTTTAACTATAAATAAGACCTCTTAAAAGCTCCGAATACTTTTCCAAAACCCTACAACTCTCTATACGTCCGAAAACCCTAATTCCGGAGTCGTCGGAGGCACGAGACCAAGGCAAGACTGATTTGGACGAAAATCAGAGTCTGCTAGACGTCGTGGTAAGTTCCGATCCATTCGTCTCTTACGTTTGATTCGAAAACGAATCCTAATCTTCTTATTTTCTTTCTATGCCCCGAATCGAATCTAGGACGTAGAACCCGACGAACGGAGAGGATAGACGGAGGACTGGAAGCCACGCCTTCGAAATAGACGATCCCGGATATCTACAGATCTGTAAGTTAATACTTAAATGGTTTTGGGAGTAATTAAAACACGAAACCTAAAAGCTTAATCGAATCTTGCGAAATCTGTCATTGAATGTTTTCTACCGGCGCAACAGTTTTGATGAATTTTTTCGAACCTTAAAACGACTTCAAACGGAAAAACTTAAAACATGAAAAACGTTCCTAAGGCTTAGATCTATCTACTGTAAAAGTTTCAGAATTTTTAGAGACGATTTGATATGTGAAAACCAACCGAGACCGAAATGCTTGAAATTTGATCTTGAGATCTTGACAGAACTTAGGTCCGATCTTGATCACGTTTTTGACATAGGTTCTAAACCGATTTAGATCTTTAGCCGAGCATGAAAGTTGTAGATAAATATCTTAAGAAGGTCTCTGTAAAATTTCATTAAATTTGGAGTTGATTTGCTATGTTAGATCTTGATAATCTTGAACTGCTGTATACGAATTTCAGATAGATTTAGGTTATGACGAAAATTGATGATTTTGACCTATTTCGGTAACTCGGATTGAAAAAGTTAAAACACAAAAGATGTTCATCTCGATGTTTCAAAGTCAGTGGTGAAATTTCAGAATTTTTGGAATTAGACTCGATTTTTACTGTATTTTAGAGTAAACTGTGGTTGACCGAGTCAAATCTTGAAATATTGTTGAAACGGTGAAACTAGCCTTTAAGGTTTAAACGAGTAGCCTTTAAGGTTTAAACGAGTAGAAGACTCTTTGAAATAATTATATGAAATCTGAAAATTTAGGAAATCCCCTTTACGAACTTGATCGTTAAAATTAGGGGGTGAGTGCTCTGCAGGGTGCCCTCCTAACGATTCACTTCGTGCCTATATAGACGATGGTGACCCCGCGCGAAAAATTGAGATATGTTGCCAAAACGGCATGAGATATATGGCCTACACTCTCGTGAATATCCTTATGGGTTTCTCGAGGCTCCGGAGTGGTACTGGGTATGGCAGATACGGCTGCGGCCGCCGGTTTCCGGCTAAATTGACGAGATTGCGATGCAATCGTGAAATACTTGCTATATTGTTCTTGGGAGTAATGGGGATAGTTAAATATTTTAAATTGTTGTTCTTTAAATTATTAAATGCTTTATTTAAATTACTTATGGCTTCATCTAAATTATTTATGGATATTATCATGCTTTTATGAAATATTAAATTAATGGCTTTTAAACCCTACGATCATGCATGTGTTAACTTACTCAGCAAGTTGTGCTGACCAAACCATTTTATTTTCCTTTCCTTACAGAGTATGTGGATGATCATGAGCTCATGCATGGGGGAACTATATTTTGCAAACTTTATTATTTAAATTCTTGCATTAGACATTAGAATAAACGGGCCTGTTTAACCCGTGTTTTGACCATGTTGGTCGTATTTATATTTCCGCTGCAATATTATACTTAGATACTTTTTCCGCTGCGCTATGATATTATTATTTTCGAGATTATATTGTATGGGCTGTTTGCAAATGTTTTCAAAGCTTTTAAATACTGAAATACCTAGCCTTGCATCTCTTTAGTAAGCCGGAGAAACCGTGTCTTACTATGGAGGTGTGGCGGTGACATCGCGACCTGGGTGACCAAAAACGGGGGTGTTACAGTTGAAACGAGTCGAAATCTCTTTTTAAATAAATTAAGTGAAATCAGAATTTTGAAGAAAACAAAATCCCCTTACAGACTTGATCAATTAAAATTAGGGGTGAGTGCTCTGCAGGGTGCCCCCTGACTATTCACTTCGTGCCTTTGTGGACGATAGTGACCCCGCGCGAAATTTGAGATACATTGCCAAAACGGCATGAGATATATGGCTTACACTTTCGTGAATATCCACATGGGTTTCCCGAGGCTCCGGAGTGGTACTGGGTATGGCAGATACGGTTGCGGCCGCCGGACTATCGGCTAAACTTGACGAGATTGCAATGCAATCGTGAAATACTGAAATACTAAATTTGGGGAGTAATGGGGATAATTAAAATGTTTATTTTTGGTCTATTTAAATTATGTGATGCTTTATTTAAATTAATTATGGCTTTTACTTTAAACTATGTTAAATGTGTTTTTAATTAGAGCCATGAATTAAATTATGCAAGCCATGTAGTTAATTAAATTAAATTATTTATGCTTTAATGGCATGCTTTTACTTAAGTATTTAATTAATGACTTTGAAACTCCACGATTATGTATGTGTTAACTTACTCAGCAAGTTGTGATGACCAAACCATTTATTTCCTTTTTCTTACAGAGTATGTGGAATGAACATGAGCACGTATATGCATGGGATTTTTGGGAAACTTTACTTTTAAATTCTTGCATTAGACTATAGTATAAACGGGCCTGTTTAACCCGTGTTTTGGCCATGTTGGCCCCATTTACATTTTCCGCTGCAATACTTATACTTATATACTATTTTTCCGCTGCATTATGATATTACTTTCGAACTTATATCGTATGGGCTGTTTTTGAATGTTTTAAATATTTTAAATTCTGCAATACCTAGCCTTGCATCTCTTTAGCAAGCCCGGAGAAACCTTGTCTTGCTAGGGAGATGTGGCGGTGACATCCCGACCTGGGTGACCAAAAACCGGGGTGTTACAAGTTGGTATCAGAGCCGGGCTATTTTTAAACTATTATTTTTAAACCATTATTATTTTTAAACTACTATTATTATTATGATTAGTATTATTATTTTTAAGTGTGCACTAGCATTTTGACTATTATTTTAAATTCTAAAGTATTATTTCCATGGAATAAACTTTTATTTTTAAAAACCCCATGGAAATTAAATATATATATATATATATATATATACAATGCTTGAATTATTTTTGGGGGAATCATCATTTGCATAAGCATACTGCATTTCCTTTATTTAGAGAACTTAGAATCTTGGCGAATTTTAACTTAGATCTTTTGCTTGTGTTAGATGGCGAACCAAGATATGAGTAAACTAATGGTCAAAATGATGAACGCTCACTTCGATTCCCAACAAACCATAGAACAAATGAAACATCGTATAGCTCAATTGGAAGCAAATCTGCACCACATGGGCAACTTAAGAGAGGCGGACCACCACCGTATAAATCAGCTCGAACACCAAGTCCAAAACCTTACCACACAGAACCTAGTTTTGAAGGACCTTGTCGTCGCTCATGGCGAGGACTTGAACCACATTTTTAACGACCTATTGCCGCCGAGTTCGGAGGAGGAAGATCCGGAGGAGGATCCTGCTACCATACCGGAGGACACTTAGAGGCGATAGGAATTCTATTTTTAGTAGACACCACTTTCGCTAAGAAATATTTCCATTTTTGTATATTTTCTCACTTGTACTAAAAAAAAAATTTCTTTTAAGGAAATAAAATGCCCGATTTATTTATTAAAAAATTATTAAATCTGGACAGACCTATCCGAAAAAAAATCGAAATAAAATAAAATAAAATAAAAGATAAAATAAAACCCAAAATCTTACGGCACTTCTCAGTTCGATCGCGCACTACGTGCGAAATTACAAACACATTTATAAATATTGTTTAGACTATATATTAATTTCACAAGTCCTAATCTACACAATATGTAACAGAATGGCACCCAGAGGTAGACCAAGGACCCAACCTGCTCCCCAAACTACTACTGAAGTCCCACCAAATGTCACGGAACCTGTAGAAGAACAACCCTAAGGTGCGCAGGACGCCCCCGCACCGAGCAATGTGGGCGATCGTCTTCGGACGCTAGAGGAGATCTTGATTGCGCTAGGGAACGCGCAAGTCAATTAGGGTCAAGCTGCGGCGGTACCTCCGCCCCAAGCTCGCCCCAACTATCTGGCGATGGTGAATCCTTACCAGCCGCCCCATGATAGCACCCGAAGGATGCTATAATTTTAACCTTCATCTACACCGGAAAACATGCATATTGAAGCTCAAATCCTTCAATTTTTATGTAAATATTTGTATTTTACTTTGTTTTTGTATTTTGTGTCTATTATATTAGTTAGTAGGATAAATAGCTTAATTATGTACATATTTTAGCATATTTATTATTGATAAATTATGTATAAATTATTAAAGAATGTTGGATTTATTTCATGAACTAATGAGGTCTTTATTTCATGTGTAATGCAGGTTAAAAAGGGAGCCAAGAAAGTAAGAGTTAAAAAGTTGGATGAATGAAGAATTCCCAAGATTCAGCACAGCTTTGGCATAAACTGATCGAGTGCGCTAGAACTAAAGGGATGGCACAAAATTGTGCCAAGTCTGTCAGTTACCAAATTTGAAAGATACGATTTTTATTCACTTTGGATTCAAATCTACTGACGATTTTAAAAGATCAGACGCGACTCTTGACTTTTAACCGGCCCAAACATCATAAACATCATCAAAAAAGGAGAATAACGGATCGAGACATACAGATTAGAAAGGGCACGCAGGGGATGAAGAACAGAGACGCACAAGAGAAAAAGGAAAAGACACGGCAGGAGAGAAAGAAGGAATTGCTTGAGATTTGGGAAAATTGAAGTGTTTCTTCCTTTCTTCTCCTTTCTCGCTGCTGTATGGAAGTATGTATCTATCCATCTGTATAGTTCAATTTTCAGCAAAATTTATTAAGAGGAAAGTTCCATCAGTACATTCATATGTCGGTTGGAATTGATACATGAATTACATATTTCTGGAACTCCTTGATTATATTAGATGATGATTTCTTTATCATGTTCCTGGAAATTGAATTATTCTTATCAATGAATATATTGTTTGATTCTAATAGTTTATTAGTTTGACATGATAGGATTGTATAATTATGTTGGGACATGAAGCAACTTTGTTTATCACTTAATTTGCAGATTTCATATAATTATATTAATATAATTCCTATGCAAATCGGGAGAATGTATAGGATAATTTTAGAATGCATTCTAGTACCTCTATTGGGAATTTTTGCAGGATAATATGAATCTGAATTCAAGTGGATTTCGGGAGAAGGCACTTGGACAAGAATCTGTGATGAATGAATGGATGTGCGCAGTCCTTCATATCACAAGATAAAAATGAATCTAATGAAATTGCTCTATCCTCAATTATTTTATTTTTCTGTCTTGTCATAAATGATGTTTTCTTAAAATCCAATCTTAAGTAGAAATCGGGAGATTCCTTAAGATGGATTGATTTGTTTATTTTACAGGTTGGTGATTGCATAATTCTATATTCAACACATAAATCGGAAGATAGTGTTGAATAACTTTTTATATTTTGAAGTATCCTGGGAAGGAACATAAAACATAGTTCAATCAACCATCCTATTTGTATTGCATCGGGAGATGAATATGAATTTTTAAAACAATCTTTATAACATCATGCATATTATTTTATTATTAGAATCATCCAAGAATTATATGCTTCCATATAATATTTTTAATCTATCCTTTTCTCTTCATCTCTAATCTTCCATCCTGCTATTTATTTTCTTTATTCATCTTATTATTTCAAAACTTATTCTTCATTGAAACTAAAATAATCTAATGAGATACATATGTCAAAGAATGAAATAAAATCCTATTAACTCCCTGTGGATCGACCCAGAACTCACATCTGGACTATAAATTTATTTGATGACGACAACCGAATCTTTGATGCGGTATAAAAAAGAGGAATGAGAAAGAATCCATCACAAATTATCTCTCATCAAATTGGGAGAAAGAATCCATCACAAATTACCTCTCATCAAATTGGCGCCGTTGCCGGGGAGTTATGGCAATGTGTATTTTATTAAGTTGTGTTCTAGTTTATATATATATATATATATTGATATTTTGTAACTATTCTAACATTTCTCATCTTTGCAATGCAGGAATCATTAAATCATTACCCACTCCAGTATATTACAAACTAAAATAGATTGCAGGCACAACAGAGGGATGGCAAGGGCAAAAGTATGAGGATGTTAACCTTGTTAACAATCCTCACATTGAAATAAAATATTATGTCATGGGATGTCCAGTATCCTAACTTTTGAAGCAGTATATAAAACTTATTATAGGACCTGGAGCTTAGCTTGATTTTAGCCTATGTATGTAATCTGTTGTCATCAAGCATGTGGAAAATAAGAAAAATAATCTAAGAAGATGTAGACTTAAGTGGATGTTTAACTAGTGAGAATTATTATGCCACCACGAAGGTACGCATCTCTGCAAGTGAGGTATGATTAAAATTCCAAAAGAATCAGATTCTTTATTTATATTTTAACATGTTGAAGTTTCTGCACTATCCTGCAATGCAAGTGCTCGCCTATAAGATTTCAAAGGATAAAGTCCATGCATTTAATAAGTTGGTGGAGGCACTGATGATCACAGCTTCTACTATACATCCACCAAATTGGAGTTGTGCTTGGGCAGTGGAAGTGGAAGTATAAGAAATACTTTGATATCTTATTTTTCACTGGGATGTTAAAAATACTTTGTAAATATTGTATATAGTGTAAATATTATGTTGTTTTATCTTTTTGTAGGTAATAGAGGTAGCTCATAAATGCATATGATTCTAGAGATGGTGCCAAGGAGAAATGTAAGCAGAGAGGTAAAAGGAAAATTAAGGTACTCCCAATTTTCTTCTCCATGGCAACTCCTGCCACATCAACAATGTTCTAGTAGTTGGAATCACCATTCAGGTCTGTAAGTTTGTCTTTTCTGCGTCACTATCACAGCCACAATCAATTGAGAACATCAGGTATGCTGATTTTTTCTTGTTGGACAAAATAGGGCAAAGATGATTAGATTCATAAAAGAGATCTCATTAAGAGTATATTGTGGTAATCTGATTTGATTTTCACCCAAATTTCAGTTAGAGTTCTAAGTTCCTATACCATTTTGGGATTTTCTGAATTCTATTTATTTGTTCAATTTTGTGCATTCTGTGAGAGTCCTGTGTTGCTTGGTTGTGAATGTTGTTGGCTAATGTTGTTGGATTACAATGTGGTAATGGTTTATCCTTGTTTGAGGTTGTTTGTTTTGGTGTCAATGGTTCTTGGAAAGTAAATTGAAGTTTCTGGCCATTTGTGCATGCACCGAAGTTGGAACTAAAGATGTCTGTGACATGGGATTTGATTGGGTCTGCTATTTCATTGTTAATTCTCTGGTATGTTCAAAAAATTGGATCCTTAACAGATAGAAACCATTTTTGAGAAATTGGACAGCTTTATAATGGAATTCAACGTACTATTTTAAACTTCCACTTCCAAACTCTTTTCAAAAATCTCTAGAGGACAGGTGTTTAAATTTTGGATGTGTCTTTGTCGGTGGTTGCTTACTTTGGGAATCTTGAACATGAATTTCAAAATTTTTATCTAAAGAATAGACATGACAAAAGGAAATTATGAAATTGGATTTTTTTTTAATATATATATATATATTATCATGTTTTCTCAAAGCTATGAATGCTATACCTTGGTGAATTTTATGTTTCTCATTGTCTTTATAGATTGTCACCAAATTTATCTCTTTTTAACCAATTTTCAAATTATATACAACCGAGTAAGCAACCCTGATATATGGAAGTAAACATTTAGAAGGTTGTTATATTTTCAAAAGTTTTGCTTCAGTTATTTGAATCACCCGGGAATGAATTTCATAAACTAGACCCGATTCCTATCCCATGTCTGTCATCATTACTCCAGATTCAGCATGTGTTTAAAACATTAACTTAAGTTTTCACTCTTAGCTCAAACTTAAGTATGAGGATGATGGGTTTTACAATATCATTGTATTCATTATTTGATCCATTTGTACTCATTCAGTGGGTTGTGAAAGGGCGGGGCAGAAAACTAAGTACCAGTCTATCAAGAAAATCTGCAAGGATCTATAACTTAAGATCTCTAGGTAGTGAAGTTGCAGGTGATGTTGATGGAAGAATAGATAACTTAGAAACAAGGATAGCAAACATAAAAGGAACCAACCGACAAATCCTTGACATCTTGACAGGTATGCAGGGTAGATCAAATCAGGAAGGTAATGAAGAAAGGGCTAATGTAAATGAAAATGACTGTGAAAGTGAGAGTGAAGACAGTGATGAATGACTACTTTGTGGTATAAGCTTTCAAATGAATGGTGTGTTTAATTGTACTTTTGTGTAGGAATGTCTGCTGAACTATTTTGTGGTGACTTAGTGCTAACATTTTGGATCATGATGTGTAAGTGTGCACTTGTTTTAATATTAATATAATTAATATTTAATATATGATGGTCTGTACATAATTATTTTATTTTTATTTTATTTCTTTTATTTTATCTTATGTGAGGGTGTCTTTATTTTTATTTCATTTTATTTGTGGTTTTGAGAATATTGTCACTTGAAAACATGTAATTATAATTGTCTTTGGATTGAGGATATAAATACAGGATTGAATTCGGTTTGAATCCTTGGGATTTTTAATCCAAAAATATGCGTTGGAAGCTATCAGGTGACATTGTTCCATTTTTCTTTTCCCTTTTTGTTTCTTTTATACTTTTGTATTTTTGTAATTACGTCATCTGAAATAAATAATACTTGAGTTGTTTCAGGATGGCATATGTACTAGGAGAGTCATTACCGGATGATGAACTTCTAAATTGCAACCTGGAACAAGATCTTAATAGCATGGGCAAGACATCAGGTGACTTTGTTCTTTGTTTACATTTGTCCTGGTAAGGTCACTATAATCTCATTTACACAAAGCATGTGCTGGTATGAAAGAGGTTTGATTAGAATCGCATGCCTCAATTATGTGTTCTTAGATATTTCATTACCTTACCATCTTGCTTCTGTATAGTTAGTTTTGTGTCTAGTAATTTTGTGGAAGTATTTGAGTCATAATAGCATATATTTCGGTGTAGATTACGGCTTGTTAAAAATTTTTGGGAAAATTTTTTGAGAAACTCAACACTTTTTACCAATTGCTTTTTAAACAAATTTCAGTCTTCTTAATGACGAACCAAGCCATATTTTATGTATCTAAGATCACAAGTGCTGGAGTTTTTAAACAAGATTATACTTGAGTTTTTGCATAGAAGGTTACATCCAATCTCGGTTAGAAACTGCATCAAGGCTATTATCTAACAAAAATGTATGCAATAATTTACATCTTTTTATTGAGTTGATTATATAAAGCCAACTGCCACCATGAAAAAAAGAAAAAAATTGATGCAGAAAAAGAAAAAAAAATGAGGCAGGAAAAAAAATACAGAGAAAGAAAACAAAACAAAAAGAAAAAGAGAGAGAAAAAAATTTTGGTTATGATGATTGGCACGTTGTTCCTCTGGCACAAGTAGCTTCTCGAATTCAACCGTCTACAACTCAGCAAAAGTGTCATGAACAAAAGAGTTGAAGCCTCGTCCATTATAAGGATAGTGGGGTTCCTCTCATTTGTGAAACCGAATCATCAATCACTCAATAAAGAGAGAAGAAATTCAAAGCATACTTAATTCAGAAGCTATTATTTTGATAGATGCCTTGATGCTTGTTTCTCGCCTATGGATTTTATGTGACTGATTATGTGGAATTCAAGTCGTCAAGTTTATAAAATTCCAGCAATTTTGCCATTTATGTAGCATAAAATCGCTTGTTTCTATATTAAGAAGACATTCATTCTTTGTTTCATTTCATACATGATTTTAAGTGTCTCGTTTCTATCTTATGAGTTGCTCAAGGGACGAGCAACATTTTAAGTATGAGGATGTTGATAGCACCCGAAGGATACTATAATTTTAGCCTTCATCTACACCGGAAAACATGCATATTGAAGCTCAAATCCTTCCATTTTTATGTAAATATTTGTATTTTACTTTGTTTTTGTATTTTGTGTCTATTATATTAGTTAATAGGATAAATAGCTTAATTATGTACATATTTTAGCATATTTATTATTGATAAATTATGTATAAATTATTAAAGAATGTTGGATTTATTTCATGAACTAATGAGGTCTTTATTTCATGTGTAATGCAGGTTAGAAAAGGAGCCAAGAAAGTAAGAGTTAAAAAGTTGGATGAATGAAGAATTCCCAAGATTCAGCACAGCTTTGGCATAAACTGATCGAGTGCGCTAGAACTAAAGGGATGGCACAAAATTGTGCCAAGTCTGTCAGTTACCAAATTTGAAAGATTCGATTTTTATTCACTTTGGATTCAAATCTACTGACGATTTTAAAAGATCAGACGCGACTCTTGTCTTTTAACCGGCCCAAACATCATAAACATCATCAAAAAAGGAGAAGAACGTATCGAGGCATACAAATTAGAAGGGGCACGCAGGGGACGAAGAGCAGAGACGCACAAGAGAAAAAGGAAAAGACACGGCAGGAGAGAAAGAAGGAATTGCTTGAGATTTGGGAAAATTGAAGTGTTTCTTCCTTTCTTCTCCTTTCTCGCTGCTGTATGGAAGTATGTATATATCCATCTGTATAGTTCAATTTTCAGCAAAATTTATTAAGAGGAAAGTTCCATCAGTACATTCATATGTCGGTTGGAATTGATACATGAATTACATATTTCTGGAACTCTTTGATTATATTAGATGATGATTTCTTTATCCTGTTCCTGGAAATTGAATTATTCTTATCAATGAATATATTGTTTGATTCTAATAGTTTATTAGTTTGACATGATAGGATTGTATAATTATATTGGGACATGAAGCAACTTTGTTTATCACTCAA
This sequence comes from Hygrophila difformis, assembly GCA_030278955.1. NCBI lineage: Eukaryota > Viridiplantae > Streptophyta > Magnoliopsida > Lamiales > Acanthaceae > Hygrophila > Hygrophila difformis. The sequence continues at coordinate 21,453,000 of JAOANR010000013.1, read as the reverse complement.
TTTGCAGATTTCATATAATTATATTAATATAATTCCTATGCAAATCGGGAGAATGTATAGGATAATTTTAGAATGCATTCTAGTACCTCTATTGGGAATTTTTGCAGGATAATATGAATCTGAATTCAAGTGGATTTCGGGAGAAGGCACTTGGACAAGAATCTGTGATGAATGAATGGATGTGCGCAGTCCTTCATATCACAAGATAAAATTGAATCTAATGAAATTGCTCTATCCTCAATTATTTTATTTTTCTGTCTTGTCATAAATGATGTTTTCTTAAAATCAAATCTTAAGTAGAAATCGGGAGATTCCTTAAGATGGATTGATTTGTTTATTTTACAGGTTGGTGATTGCATAATTCTATATTCAACACATAAATCGGGAGATAGTGTTGAATAACTTTTTATGTTTTGAAGTATCCTGGGAAGGAACATAAAACATAGTTCAATCAACCATCCTATTTGTATTGCATCGGGAGATGAATATGAATTTTTAAAACAATCTTTATAACATCATGCATATTATTTTATTATTAGAATCATCCAAGAATTATATGCTTCCATATAATATTTTTAATCTATCCTTTTCTCTTCATCTCTAATCTTCCATCCTGCTATTTATTTTCTTTATTCATCTTATTATTTCAAAAATTATTCTTCATTGAAACTAAAACAAGCTAATGAGATACATATGTCAAAGGATGAAATAAAATCCTATTAACTCCCTGTGGATCGACCTAGAACTCACATTTGGACTATAAATTTATTTGATGACGACAACCGAATCTTTGATGCGGTATAAAAAAGAGGAATGAGAAAGAATCCATCACAAATTACCTCTCATCAAATTGGGAGAAAGAATCCATCACAAATTACCTCTCATCACCCCACTACGCTGGTGAGGAGGATCCAGCAAAACTGGGGGAATGGATCCGGACCTTTGACAAGCTGCTGGGTGCGGTCAAATGTCCGGAAGAAGAGAGAGTGCACGTCGCTTCGTACTACTTGGGAGGCGAAGCAGACGACTGGTGGCAGGCGACTCAAGCAAAACTGCAAGAAGATGAAGAGCCCTACTCATGGACGGAATTGATGGAGCTGCTCAGGGATAGATTCTATCCCTTGAGTACTAAAGCAGCGATGTACGAAGAGTTTATGTCGCTGAGACAAGGAGGCCAGACCGTGCAAGAGTACTACACTCGATTCAAGGAGCTTGTGAGATTCGCACCAAGACTAGTACCCACGGACGCGGAGAAAGCTTAAAAATTCGAGATGGGACTGAACCTGGCAGTGCGCGAGGTGATCACAGGGGTACACTACCCTGATCTGCAAGCCGTGTACGACCGCGCTGTGGCAGTGGCGCAGGTACAACAACTGAAAAGGAGAGTGAGTGGGGAGTCCAGCCGGGGTCCCCAAGACAAGAGGAACAAGGACGCGAGAGGTGAGAACAATGCGGGAAGGAATGAGCAGCGGAGAGGGTCGAATAGGCCACAGCAAACCAATAATGGAAGGAGGTTTAACCAAGAAGAACCGGTACCACCCTGCCCGAGGTGTGGCCGACCCCATCTGGCGAGGGGATGCCCTCAACAGGGGGCATGCTTTCGGTGTGGTCGTATGGGCCACATACGTCGGGAGTGCCGAACAAGGATTGAAAACATAGCGAAAAGGGAAGACTTGGTCACGGAGCAGGGACAGCCTCAAAATCAAAACGGACGGAACGACAACAATCAGGGGTATAGACCCCCTCAAAATCAATTTAGGCAGCCGAATCAGAATCAGAACCAACGTCCTCCACCACCTCAGAATCAAAATCAACAGCAAGATCAGCAGCCGAATCCGAATCAGCAAGGCAATCAAGAACGCCCTATGGGGAGACTTAACGTGATTAACCAAGCGGACGTGCCTGCACAAGGAGAAGTGATGGCAGGTACATTTCATGTCTTGAATACACCCCTTAGAGTTTTATTTGATTCTGGAGCTAGTTGCTCAATCATAGCATCAAGAATAGTGCCTGAGTTAGATCTACCTAAAATGCGAGATAATTAGCTTAGGAATTCAATTGCCTTCAGGAGAAGTAGTAGCTTGCTCTAAACGATACAACAGAATTCCTATAGTGATCAAGAACGTAGAATTCTTCGCAAACTTAGTAGAATTTAACTTAAGGGACTTTGACATTATACTAGGGATGGACTGGTTGTCCCAGTACAAAGCGGTGATCGAATGCCAAAAGCAAAAGATCACCCTGTCAAAAAGTAGGGGAAAGAGTGTTATCTTTTACTCTCAACCCCCTAAGAGGAGCAACAAAATCGTTAGTGCCCTCAAACTAAGTAACTTGATGCGTAAGGGGTATAAATTATATGCGTGCTACGTTCACAACCTTGAGGCGGAAGAGAGCAAGGTTGACAGCATTCCAGTGGTAAGAGAGTACCCGGACGTGTTTCCTGAAGACGTTCCGGGCATGCCACCAGAGCAAGATCTTGAATTCACTATAGATCTCATTCCGGGAACCGAGCCTGTGTCAAAAGCTCTGTACCGGATGGCACCATTGGAAATGAAGGAGTTAAAGGAACAACTCGAGGAGCTGTTAGGGAAAGGGTACATAAGGCCGAGTACTTCCCCCTGGGGAACACCGGTCTTGTTAAGAAGAAAGACGGAGGATTACGTCTCTGTATAGATTATCGGGGACTGAACCAAGTGACGATTAAGAATAAGTACCCATTGCCGAGAATTGAGGATCTGTTTGATCAACTGAAGGGAGCTTCAGTATTCTCAAAGATCGACTTGCGATCTGGGTATCACAAGTTGAGGATCGCCGAGAAAGACATTCCGAAGACGGCGTTCCGAACTCGATATGGCCACTACGAGTTTACAGTGTTATCCTTCGGGTTAATAAATGCTCCAGCAATGTTCATGAACCTCATGAACAATGTGTTTAGAGAATTGTTAGATCAGTGCGTCGTGGTGTTCATCGATGACATCCTGATCTACTCGAAGAGTGAGGAGGAGCATGCCCAACACTTACATCAAGTGCTAGAGATCTTGCGAAAGAACCAACTATACGGCAAGTTTTCCAAATGCGATTTCTGGTTAAAGGAAGTAGCATTTCTCAGACATATAGTATCCGCTGATGGAGTCTCAGTGGATCCGGCAAAAGTTTCTGCCGTAACAGAGTGGGCAGCGCCGACGAGTCCAACGGAAATAAGGAGTTTCCTTGGATTGGCTGGGTACTATAGGCGTTTCGTGAAGGATTTTTCGAAAATCGCACGTCCTTTAACCCAGCTACTGAAGAAGGGAGTAAAATACGAGTGGACAGAGGCGTGTGAGGCTGCGTTTCAAGAGTTGAAGAAACGACTCACAACGACACCCGTATTGACGCTACCATCAGAGAATGGTGACTTCGAGATTTACAGCGATGCTTCGAAGGAAGGTTTAGGTTGTGTCTTGATGCAAGACTCAAGGGTCGTTGCATACGCATCACGCCAACTGAAACCTCACGAAGAAAATTACCCGACACACGACCTGGAGTTGGCAGCGGTCGTTTTCGCTCTAAAGATATGGAGACATTATCTTTACGGGCGAAAGTGTCGAATGTTCACTGACAACAAGAGCTTGAAATATATATTCACTCAAAAGGAGTTGAATCTGAGACAGCGAAGGTGGTTGGAACTTATCAAGGACTATGATTTAGAGATATCCTACCACGAAGGGAAGGCGAATGTGGTAGCCGATGCCCTAAGCTGGAAGACCCAACACGTGACAAACTCGTTGGTAATTCCGCCGGCATTGTATATGGATTTGGCGAGATTGGATGTGGAACTTGTGCATCCGGGCACAGTGAGTGAAACGATCAATGCGATGATTGTAGGAACTTCAATATTGGACGAGATTAAGCTCGCTCAACCGGGCGACGCAAAACTCGAGAAGATAAAGGGGTATATTGCCGAGGGTAAGGCAATAGGATTTGCTATCCACGAGGATGGAAGCATTCGCTTCAAAGGAAGATGCGTGCCTCAGAAGTGTGCCGAGCTAAAGCAAAGGTTGATGGAAGAAGGACATTACACGCCATACTCAGTGCATCCCAGAGGTGACAAACTTTACAAAGTTCTGAAGAAGATCTATTGGTGGCCGGGAATGAAGAAGGAAGTGGCAGATGTAACACCCCGGATTTGATAACCCAGGCCGGGATGTCACCGCCACACCTCCCTAGCAAGACACGGTTTCTCCGAGCTTGCTAAAGAGATGCAAGGCTATGGTTTTTTTTTTCAATTTAAAATATTCAAACAGCCCATTACAATATAATTTAAAAATCATAATATCAAAGTTGCAGCGGAAAGTAATATTTACATATGTATAATGCAGCGGAATTTAAGTATAGGGCCACATGGCCAAAACACGGGTTAAACAGGCCCGTTCATGCAGTTGTAATTAAATGCAGGAATTTAAAAATAAAGTTTTCCCCGAATGTTCCCATGTATGCATAGATGATGCATAATCCTCATACTCTGAAAGAAAAAGGAAAAAAAATATGGTTTGGTCAGCAAAACGTGCTGAGTAAGTTAACACCTACTATGATCAAGGGGTTTCAAAATCTTTAATTAGATTTAAGAAAAGCATATGCATACAAGACATGATTTAAGTTTTATTCATCTAATAATAATTTAATTACATATTTGAAAAGACAATGATTTCCACAAGATCATAATTTAACACACGTATAGAGAGGTTTAATTAAATAATTAAATTTTTACTCCGAGGCATGCATACTAACAATTCATCTATCAATTTAAAATTAATAATTTAATTGTGTACTTGAATATGCATTTAATCCATAATAACAATTTAATAAGATATGAAAATTTAAAGACATAATTTTAAATGCATAACTTAAAGACGGGCATAAATAAATAAATACTTAAAAATATTAAATCTTTTATTTCCCCGTAACCATTTCTTAATAATTTGTATAGCCGGTGATCCGGCGGCCGCAGCCGTGTCGTAAGTATCTTGTATAGCCGGTGATCCGGCGGCCGCAGCCGTGTCGTAAGTATCTTGTATAGCCGGTGATTCGGCGGCCTGCAGCCGTATCTGCCATACCCAGTAACACTCCGGAGCCTCGGAAAGTCCATACGGACAATCCCGAGAGTGTAGGCCATGTATCTCCCGCCGATTGGCGTAATATCTCATCTAAATTCTCTCGTCCATTATAGGCCCGAAGAGAAAGGCTAGAGGGGCACCCTGCAGAGCACCCACCCTCCACCATAGTATCTCATGTATCGTTTTGATTTAATGTATCGGGGGTTTTCAAAAGTATAGATGCATCGTATTTCAAATCTTTTATCGTTCGTATCGAAATTTCAAAATCTCTCGATTTAAAAGTCATTTGGCGTCACAGTTTACGCCTTTTTAATTTAAAAATTCGTTTCAAGTCCGAAAAATCTGAAATTTTCACGGTTTATCAAAAACACCCTAACGAACAACTTTCGTGTTTAAACAATTTCAAAATAAGTTGAGGAAACATGTCAAAAATCGAGTTTAATGTAAAAATAGTTCACTGTCCGGTGGCAGTTTTAACACAGTTTAGAAAATCGACTTTTTGACATAACAAATGGACTCCAAAAATTCTGAAATTTTAAAAACACATACTAGACATAATTATCTACAACTTTCATTTAGATTGCAAAGATCAAATCGAACTAGAAAATATAGAAACAGGCTCATCAAGTTCAGACATGTTCACATGCAGATTTCGAAAACGTGTTGTCAAAACAGTTTGTATTCGATGCGATTTGAGATAGCAAACATCAACGAAAATGTCTGAAATTTTTACAAAACCTAGATTTATGTGTTAGGATTAAAAGTCTAGTTTTGAGTTTTTCGGTTTGAACTCTCGAAATAGGGGTTTTGATTCGATTTTAAATCTGTCACAGTTTCAAGTTTGACTCTCAAGGCAGGTTGGTTCTCGGCCGTTTTCGGATATTAAAACGCAATGAAAAATTATGAAAATTTTACACGAACTAGATCTATGTCTTAGGAACGTTTTTTATGTTTTTAGTTTTTTCGTTTGAGCAGTTTTAAGGGTTTGAAAAATTCACACAAAACTTTTGCGCCGAGGGTTTTTCGTGTTGACAGATTTTAGAGTTATTAAATCCATATGTTTGGTTGCATTTTAAGTCACCCAAAACTAAGTAAGTATTAACTTACAGTGGTAAGGTGTTTGGTCATCCTCGGGTCGCTTGGCTCGTCCAAATCCACTACGAACGGATCTCCTCAACGCCAAGCTTCCAACTTTGGCCATGATTTCAACTCGGAAGAATAAATCCAATGTTAGATTGAGTTTTCGGGTTCGAAAACTTAAATGAAAATCTATAAACGACTTACCCAAGTCTGGAGTACTAGAGACCTTGTGTCCTACGCCTCTTCCGTCGGTTTTCGTCGCCGGAAAGTGATCGGAAAGTTCGAAGTCGGTGATTTCGGGTGTTGGAAGAACTTGGGAGATTTTGGGAGAGACAATGGGGTTGCTAGGGTTTGGGATATCAAAAAATAATCAGTCCCAAGACCCCTAGAGCCGGCCATATACACCTTCCTTCGCTCGGGATCGAGTTTCCAAAGTCGGGGGGTCGAAATATGGCAAGAAATCCCCGAAATCGCGCAATTGGCAGCAGCTGCTGCATTGGCGCGGTGGTGGCGCGGTTTTTAGGGCAAGACCGCGCGGACAGCGCGCGAGCCCCGGCTGGGCTGCGGTCCGTGCCGGGCCGTGCGTTCCGTCGGGGCCTTTTCTCCTCTCTTTCGGACTTCTGTCCTCCTACATTTTCGGGCTCGATTTTTCGGGTCATTCTCGGATCATAAATTCTTATCTTAAATTTATCTCGACTCAAATGAATTTCATGTTTGAATCTTAAGTCCGTCGGTCTCGGGTTCGTCGGCTTCCAATTCGTCGTCTTTTGACTCCCGTGCAATAACTTGGGAAATTAAATTTCTTCCGACTTCACGGGTTCTTGGAATTAAAATTCTTTTCCTTCTTGAATTTAATTCCAATTATTTTGACTCAATTCATGGAATGTCTTCGGGCTTCCTTTCCCTCTTTTATTCCAATTTGAATTTTGAATCTATCGGCGTTTCATTTCCGAGCAATAATTTATTGTGATAAATTATTTTCTTCTTCTCGGAGATATTTCGACATTGATCGGAATAAATTTTATTCCTTTGGACGTTGATAAAAATCTGGGGTATTACAGTCTACCCCCCTTAAGAATCAACTTCGCCCTCAAAGTTGTGTTTCGGCTTTTCTCGCGCTAAGAGTTAGGGTCCTTTTGTTTACTTTATTATTTTGCGATATTGTGTTATTGAATTATTGTTCGATTGTTGATTGTTTGTTGTTTGATTATTGTTTGACTGAACCCAGAATTGAAATTTCCGAGTTGCCTACGTACCCTGTGAAGGGATCAAGCCATGACGTAGTTCAAAACAATTTGAATTTGTTTGTTTGGGATATAAAATATTCGGGTTTCAAAAATAAATGCTTATGCATTCTTACGGGGTATTACATCCTCCCCCCTTAAGATTACAGTTATGTCCCCATAACTGCCTACACATTATTCCCACGAAGGTTCGAGTATCATTGCCTAGCACAGGTATGTCCTCTTTATTTACCACATTTAACGTCCCATGAGTCCCCCTTGGTTATTTGTGGCTAGTTAGGTCCAGCGACCAAGTCATCTCTTTTGGTTATATTCTTAATCTGGGTTCAACATTCTTTCATCCGATGTCCACGTCGACCACATCGGAAGCATGTGTCGGGTTGAGGGCATCCCCTCACCAGATGAGGTTGGTTACAGCTTAGGCATGGGGGCACGTAGCCTTTACGGGTGAAAATCCTTCTATTATAGCCTCCATCGTTGCCTTGGGCTGGTCCATTTGGGCCTTTGCGAAGGTTATTCCTACCCGAGTCATTATCAGCTCCGCGGTCCTTACCTCTCTTGTCTTGTCTTTGGGGACCTTGGCTAGACTCACCTATCGCCTTCCGCTTCAATCCCTGAACTCGTGCAACCGCTACCGCGCGATCATAAACAGCTTGCGGGTCAGAGTAGTGTACACCCGTGATCACTTCCCTAATAGCCAGGTTTAACCCCGTCTCAAATTTCTGAGCCTTGTCGAAGTTAGTTGGTACTAGCCTCGTAGCAAATCGTACTAGCTCCTTGAATTTGGTGTAGTACTCTTGCACTGTCTGTGCGCCTTGCCTTAGGTTGATGAATTCCTCGTACTTCGCCGCTTTTGTGCTTCACGGGTAGAACCTCTCCCTCAGAACTTCCTTAAAATCTTCCCAAGTGTAGGCTTTCTCATCTTCCACTAATTTCCTCTGGAGGTTTTGCCACCACTCATCGGCTTCACCTCCTAGGTAGTAACTTGCTGCATGTATCTTTTCCTCATTTGGGCATTTGATAGCGTTTAAGAGTTTATCGAACGTACGGATCCACTACTCTAGTTTGGCGGGATCTTCCTCCCCATCATAGTGTGGTGGTTGATAGGGATTTACCAATGCTAGATAGTTGTTTCGAGCTACTGGCGGAGGTATTGCCGCTTGTGCCCTATGCACCTCGACGTTTTCTAATACTACGAGTACTTCTTCTACCATCCTTAAACGTTCATCCATGTTGTTGGGAAGATGAGGCGCTCGATCTCCTATGTTCGGAGGAATCTCATTGTTGTTAGGTGCGCTTGGGAGGTCAGTGTCAGTGCCGTTTGGACTTACTTTCCTCGGCTTTCTCCTAGGTGCCATTTTCTGTTATTAAGCACGCGAAGATGAGTTCCTAAGTGAATCAAGATCTAGGACTAAGGCAATGTTAGTCTTAAGTTAGCGCTTCTAAGTCAAGACTCAAGGTCATGTCGAACACTAGAGTGAGAAGGTTATATATCACATACGATTCACATAAAAGGTTAGTACAGATATTTATGTATGCATATGCATATGTAATCCCCCCAATAAAAATTTAATTTATGCATGCATTTTATTTATCCATGGGTTTTAAAAATAAATTTATTCCATGGATAGATTAAAATAAGGATAAAAGGTTTGGGCCACTACATTGGGCCGAAAGAAGTAAATTATTTGGGCTTTAAGTAAGAACAAGGTTATTGGCCAAAATAATTGGGCCAACATAGTAATGAAATATTGGGCTAGGAAAAATAAATTTTGGGCTCAAAAGGTTTGGGATTTAAAATAATAAATTTGGGCTAAAAGTTAGGGCTTAGAAAAAAAATTTGGGCTAAAAAATGTTAGTTTAAAAATAATAATGGATTTTTAAACATAATACTAGTTTAAAATAATACTCGTAATAGTTTAAAAATAATAATACTAGTTTTAAAAATAGTCCGGGCTTTGATACCACTTTGTAACACCCCGGATTTGATAACCCAGGCCGGGATGTCACCGCCACACCTCCCTAGCAAGACACGGTTTCTCCGAGCTTGCTAAAGAGATGCAAGGCTATGGTTTTTTTTTTCAATTTAAAATATTCAAACAGCCCATTATAATATAATTTAAAAATCATAATATCAAAGTTGCAGCGGAAAGTAATTTCCATATGTATAATGCGGCGGAATTTAAGTATAGGGCCGACATGGCCAAAACACGGGTTAAACAGGCCCGTCCATGCAAGTTGTAATTAAATGCAGGAATTTAAAAATAGAGTTTTCCCCGAATGTTCCCATGTATGCATATGATGATGCATAATCCTCATACTCTGAAAGAAAAAGGAAAGAAAAATATGGTTTGGTCAGCAAAACGTGCTAAGTAAGTTAACACCTACTATGATCAAGGGGTTTCAAAATCTTTAATTAGATTTAAGAAAAGCATATGCATACAAGACATGATTTAAGTTTTATTCATCTAATAATAATTTAATTACATATTTGAAAAGACAAGGATTTCCACAAGATCATAATTTAACACACGTATAGAGAGGTTTAATTAAATAATTAAATTTTTACTCCGAGTCATGCATACTAACAATTCATCTATCAATTTAAAATTAATAATTTAATTGTGTACTTGAACATGCATTTAATCCATAATAACAATTTAATAAGATATGAAAATTTAAAGACATAATTTTAAATGCATAACTTAAAGACGGGCATAAATAAATAAATACTTAAAAATATTAAATCTTTTATTTCCCCGTAACCATTTCATAATAATTTGTATAGCCGGTGATCCGGCGGCCGCAGCCGTGTCGTAAGTATCTTGTATAGCCGGTGATCCGACGGCCGCAGCCGTGTCGTAAGTATCTTGTATAGCCGGTGATCCGGCGGCCTGCAGCCGTATCTGCCATACCCAGTAACACTCCGGAGCCTCGGAAAGTCCATACGGACAATCCCGAGAGTGTAGGCCATGTATCTCCCGCCGATTGGCGTAATATCTCATCTAAATTCTCTCGTCCATTATAGGCCCCAAGAGAAAGGTTAGAGGGACACCCTACAGAGCACTCACCCTCCACCATAGTATCTCATGTATCATTTTGATTTAATGTATCGGGGATTTTCAAAAGTATAGATGCATCGTATTTCAAATCTTTGATCGTTCGTTTCGAAATTTCAAAATCTCTCGATTTAAAAGTCATTTGGCGTCACATTTTACGCCTTTTTAATTTAAAAATTCGTTTCAAGTCCGAAAAATCTGAAATTTTCACGGTTCATCAAAAACACCCTAACAAACAACTTTTGTGTTTTAACAATTTTGAAATAAGTTGAGGAAACATGTCAAAAATCGAGTTTAATGCAAAAATAGTTCACTGTCCGGTGGCAGTTTTAACACAGTTTTGAAAATCGACTTTTTGACATATCAAATGGACTCCAAAAATTCTGACATTTTAAACACACATACTAGACATAATTATCTAAAACTTTCATTTAGATTGTAAAGATCAAATCGAACTAGAAAATATAGAAACAGGCTCATCAAGTTCGGACATGTTCACAGGCAGATTTCGAAAACGTGTTGTCAAAACAGTTTGTATTCGATGCGATTTGAGATAGCAAACATCAACGAAAATGTCTGAAATTTTTACACAACCTAGATTTATGTGTTAGGATTAAAAGTCTAGTTTTGAGTTTTTCAGTTTGAACTCTCAAAATAGGGGTTTTGGTTCGATTTCAAATCTGTCACAGTTTCAAGTTTGACTCTCAAGGCAGGTTGGTTCTCGGCCGTTTTCGGATATCAAAACGCAATGAAAAATTTTACATGAACTAGATCTATGTCTTAGGAATGTTTTTTATGTTTTAAGTTTTTTCATTTGAGCAGTTTTAAGGGTTCGAAAAATTCACACAAAATTGTTGCGCCGAGGGTTTTTCGTGTTGACAGATTTTAGAGTTATTAAATCCATATGTTTGGTTGCATTTTAAGTCACCCAAAACCAAGTAAGTATTAACTTACAGTGGTAAGGTGTTTGGTCGTCCTCGGGTTGCTTGGCTCGTCCAAATCCACTACAAACGGATCTCCTCAACGCCAAGCTTCCAACTTTGGCCATGATTTCAACTCGGAAGAATAAATCCAATGTTAGATCGAGTTTTCGGGTTCGAAAACTTAAATGAATCTCTATAAACGACTTACCCAAGTCTGGAGTACTAGAGACCTTGTGTCCTACGCCTCCTCCGTCGGTTTTCGTCACCGGAAAGTGATCGGAAAGTTCGAAGTCGGTGATTTCGGGTGTTGGAAGAACTTGGGAGATTTTGGGAGAGACAATGGGGTTGCTAAGGTTTGGGATTTCGAAAAATAATCAGTCCCAAGACCCCTAGAGCCGACCATATACACCTTCCTTCGCTCGGGATCGAGTTTCCAAAGTCGGGGGGTCGAAATATGGCAAGAAATCTCCAAAATCGCGCAATTGGCAGCAGCTGCTGCATTGGCGCGGTGGTGGCACGGTTTTTAGGGCAAGACCGCGTGGACAGCGCGCGAGCCCCGGCTGGGCTGCGGTCCGTGCCGGGCCGTGCGTTCCGTCGGGGCCTTTTCTCCTCTCTTTCGGACTTCTGTCCTCCTACGTTTTCGGGCTCGATTTTTCGGGTCATTCTCGGATCATAAATTCTTATCTTAAATTTATCTCGACTCAAATGAATTTCATGTTTAAAATCTTAAGTCCGTCGGTCTCGGGTTCGTCGGCTTCCAATTCGTCGTCTTTTGACTCCCGTGCAATAACTTGTGTAATTAAATTTCTTCCGACTTCACGGGTTCTTGGAATTAAAATTCTTTTCCTTCTTGAATTTAATTCCAATTATTTTGACTCAATTCATGGAATGTCTTCGGGCTTCCTTTCCCTCTTTTATTCCAATTTGAATTTTGAATCTATCGGCGTTTCATTTCCGAGCAATAATTTATTGTGATAAATTATTTTTTTCTTCTCGGAGATATTTCGACATTGATCGGAATAAATTTTATTCCTTTGGACGTTGATAAAAATCTGGGGTATTACAGCAGACTTCGTGGCAAAATGCCTCACCTGCCAAAGGGTTAAGGCAGTGAGACATAAACCTTTAGGGTTGATGCAACCACTGGAGATTCCAAGTTGGAAGTGGGATAGCATCTCAATGGACTTTGTCTCGGGATTACCACGATCACCTAAAGGCATGAACAAGATTTGGGTGATTGTGGATAGGCTAACGAAGACGGCCATATTTATCCCGATGAAGGACACGTGGACTATGGACCAATAGGCCCGAGCCTACATTGATAATGTGGTACGACCACATGGAGTACCAAATGACATCATTTCCGACAGAGACAGTAGATTTGTCTCTCATTTTATGACAGAGTTACAAAAAGCTCTACTCAAATCAAAATGAGCATCGCATTCCACCCAATGACGGATGGACAAACCGAGAGAACGATTCAAACACTAGAAGACATGCCAATGCTACCATGCTAGCATTGGCATGGCACCGTTCGAGGCGTTGTATGGACGAAAGTGCCGAAGCCCGTTGAGCTGGGAAGAAAACGATAAGTCTGTGGTAGTGGGACCACAACTTGTCGAAGAAATGGCTCAACAAATAAAGGTGATCCAAGGGAAAATGAAAGCCGCTCAAGACCGTCAGAAGGGTTATGCTGATGTGAGACGAAGAGACCTAGAATTTCAAGTGGGAGATCGGGTCATGCTAAAGATATCACCCATGAAGGGGGTGATGCGCTTTGGCAAGCGAGGAAAGTTGAGTCCTCGATACATAGGACCTTATGAAATTTTCTAGAACGAGTCGGGAATTTGGCCTACCGACTGGCTTTACCGCCACAATTAGATCAAGTTCATAATGTCTTCCATGTCTCACACTAAAGAAATATGTGCCGGACCCGACACATGTACTTCAGCCGGATCGAACTCGATGACGATCTGACTTACAAAGAGGTCCCAGTGCGAATTCTAGACGATAAGGAGCGAGTAACGAGGAATAAAACCGTCAAGATGGTCAAGGTTCTTTGGTCGAACCATGAAAGTGAAACCGCAACTTTGGAATTAGAATCCGACATGAGAGAACGTTACCCGACACTGTTCCAAACCGACGCCGACACAGTTATGGGAACATAACTGCAATCTTAAGGGGGAGAGGATGTCACACCGTGTATTCTTCGTGCACTTTTGTAAACAAACAAATAAATTCAACTTGTTTTGAACTACATTATGGCTTGATCCCTTCACAGGGTACGTAGGCAGCTTAGAAGTTTTAATTCTAAGTTCAGTCACAAATTAATAAAACAAACGAAAAGTCCTTAGCACGAGAAAAGATGAAACACAACTTCGAGGACGAAGTTGATTCTTAAGGAGGGTAGACTGTAATACCCGAGAATTTTGCAACATAAAATAAATAAATAACTAAATAAATAATAAATAAATACAATAAATAAATAAAGAAAAAAAGAAATGAGAAATGAAATCTAATCAAAAAAAGGAATTAAAGTTCCAATACTCAAGACAATTTAATCGAATAAATTGTACACCGGAACCCGACACCAATGAATTCGAGAATTCGAGGCCGATATTAAATCTAGACCCGAGTGAAAATTAAGATAGGAAATAGAAGCCCGAAAATATCCCGGAAATCCGAATCCGAGAACATAGAGGGATAGAAGTCTGAAAGAGAGAAGGAAATGCCAGACGGATCGCACGACCCGCCCGGACCGAAGTCCAGGCATGGACCGCGCGGTGGCCGCGCGGGGTTTCCCCAAGCCGCGCGCCAACCCCGCGCCAGTGGACAGATACCCCCGTTGCGAGATTCTCTCGCCCGAATCCGGATTTTTCGACTTCGGTTGCTTTCCTTTCGGCTCAAGACTCACCGAGGCCGACCTTGGACATTCCATAGGTCCCTTACCTCTATAAATAAACCTTGGAATCGATCCCAAACACTTTTCAAAACCTTCATACTCTCTATACGTTCGAAAACCCTAATCCCGGAGTCGTCGGAGGCACGAGACCAAGAGAGGACTGCTTTGGACGAATTCAGAGTCTTCCAACGTCGTGGTAAGTTCTGATCTGCTAGTTCTTTAACGTTTTTTATTCGAAAACGAATCCTAACTTAATCTCTTTATTTTCTACACCCTGAACCGGATCTAGAACGAAGAACCCGACGAACCGAGGAGATAAACGGTGGACTGGAAGCCACGCCTCCGAATCGACGAACCCGGACGACCAAAGATCTGTAAATTAATGCTTACATGGTTTTGAGAGGATTTAAAATACTTTTAATCTAAAGATTTAACCAAGAATTTAAGAATATGTCAACACGAAATCTTTAACGGTGCAGCGTTTTTGCATGATTTTTCCGAACCCTTAAAACTGTTTAAACGACAAAACTTAAAACACAAAAAAAGTTCCTAAGACATTATTCTAGCTTCTGTAAAAATTTCGGAATTTTCCATGATGTTTTGTTATCTGAAACCGACCCCAAACTGAACTATTTTGAATTTGGATCTTGAAATCTTGACAGAACATAGGTCCGAGCTTGTAGGCATTTTTGACAATAGTTTTAGGTCGATTCAGATCTCTAGTAAAACATGAAAGTTGTAGATTATTGTCTTAGGGAGTTCTCTGTAAAATTTCATCAGATTTAGAATTTATTTGCTATGGTAGATCTCGAAATTTTGAAACTACTGTGTATAAAATTCGGACAGATTATTGAATTGATGAAAATTGACGTTTTTGACCTATTTCCATAACTCGGATCGAAAAAGTTAAAACACAAAACTTGTTCATCTCTGTGTTTTCGGGTCACTGGTCAGAGTTTAGAATTTTTGAAGTTAAAACGGATTTTTAATAAATTTTAGAGTAAATAGTGGTTTACCGGAGTCAAATCTTGAAAATCTTGTGAAACGGTGAAATTAGCCTTTAATGTTGAAACGAGTCGAAATCTCTTTTTAAATAAATTAAGTGAAATCAGAATTTTGAAGAAAACAAAATCCCCTTACAAACTTGATCAATTAAAATTAGGGGTGAGTGCTCTGCAGCGTGCCCCCTAACTATTCACTTCGTGCCTTTATGGACGATGGTGACCCCGCGTGAAATTTGAGATACATTGCCAAAACGGCATGAGATATATGACCTACACTCTCGTGAATATCCACATGGGTTTCCCAAGGCTCCGGAGTGGTACTGGGTATGGCAGATACGGTTGCGGCCGCCGGACTACCGGCTAAACTTGACGAGATTGCAATGCAATCGTGAAATACTGAAATACTAAATCTGGGGAGTAATGGCCTAATGGGGATAATTAAAATATTTATTTTTGGTCTATTTAAATTATGTGATGCTTTATTTAAATTAATTATGGCTTTTACTTTAAACTATGTTAAATGTGTTTCTAATTAGAGCCATGAATTAAATTATGCAAGTCATGTAGTTAATTAAATTAAATTGTTTATGCTTTAATGTCATGCTTTTATTTAAGTATTTAATTAATGGCTTTGAAACCCCACGATTATGTATGTGTTAACTTACTCAGCAAGTTGTGCTGACCAAACCATTTATTTCCTTTTTCTTACAGAGTATGTGGAATGAACATGAGCACGTACATGCATGGGATTTTTGGGAAACGTTACTTTTAAATTCTTGCATTAGACTATAGTATTAAACGGGCCTGTTTAACCCGTGTTTTGGCCATGTTGGCCCTATTTACATTTTCCGCTGCAATACTTATACTTAGATACTGCTTTTCCGCTGCATTATGATATTACTTTCGAACTTATATCGTATGGGCTGTTTTTGAATGTTTTAAATATTTTAAATTCTGCAATACCTAGCATTGCATCTCTTTAGCAAGCCCGGAGAAAACCGTGTCTTGCTAGGGAGATGTGGCGGTGACATCCCGACCTGGGTGATAAAAAACCGGGGTGTTACACAGCCACATGATTTGCATAACATACGAAGAGATCGAGCTAAGGACCGCACGTGCCAATGTAATTCGACCAGCTTTATTAAGAAGAGCCCGTTTCCAGGCTCTCAGTTTAGCATGCAGCCATTCAACAAGAAACTCCAACTGACTAGCCCGTGGCATACCAGCCATAACCGGAAAACCAAGGTATGTACCAATGTCATCTAAAAACTGAATATTAATCAGGCCCTCCAGGAGTGCTACCGTGGCCGAAGGGACAGACACCGAGGCCATAGCACAAGATTTACAAGTATTAACTTTCAAGCCTGATTGACCAACAAAAACGGAAAGGACATTATCCATGCATTGAATACTTGACACCGAAGCCCCAGAGAATAACAAGAGGTCATCAGCAAACATGAGATGAGAAATGGAGGGAACTCCACGCCCTAGAGAAACTGGTTCCCAATGGCCCTCAGACACTTACTGCAAGATAGTTTTAGAGAGTTTCTCCATAACTATAATGAATAAATAAGGGGATAGTGGGTCACCTTGCCGTAGACCTTTCGCCGGAGTGAATGATGAGAGCGCCGAACCATTCCACAAAATAGAGTATGTCGGAGACCTCATGCAGAACATAATAATCCGGACCAAGGTCACCGGAAGCCTCATCTCTTGCAAACATTCCTCCAAAAAGTCCCATTGGACATTGTCATACGCCTTTTCTAAGTCTACTATCAATAAAATAGACTAAGCCCTGCAATTCTTGTTTTTAAAAACCGAAAGGACTTCCTGCAATATAATAGCATTGCTAGCTGTTCCACGCCCAGGTAAGAAAGCCGATTGAAAAGGCCCAATGTACTCCTGAAGTAATGGACGAAGCCGATTCACCAAAACCTTCGTCAAAATCTTATAGCTCATATTACACAAGCGAATAGGACGGAACTGACGAATTTCCCTTGGAACCTCAACCTTCAGAATTAAGCATATGAAAGTAGAGGTAATAGCCGGATCAAAGAATCGAAACTCCACCGAGTCCTTCACAAGCTTCCAGACAGACTCCCCAATGGCCGACCAGTACAGCTTGTAGAAATCAGCTGGCAGCCCGTCCGGTCCCGGTGCCGAATGGCTTTTCATCTCCTTCACGGCCAGGCTGACCTCGGCCATATCAACCTCTTGATCAAGCATCACCCCACCTGAGATGGCTGGTAAGGGAACTAAGACGCCAGGCTGACGCGACGGTCGGTCCGAGGCAGAAAACAACGAGCTAAAATGCCAGCAGGCATGGTTCCGGAGGGTTGCATCATTAGTGGTCCAGGTCTTCTAACCCCTGAATTTATTAGAAATGGATCCAAAGATTGGTTAAATAAATTTCTTGAAATCTATCAAGGAATCAAAGACTAAAATATAGATTGGACTTGCCCAAATTCACTTTCATGCTCGAATTATTTCTATTTCCTTGTTATATCATTAATAATGCGAGTGACTTCGTTCCAAAAAGACAAGAACCCTTGGCCAAAAGCCATTTAATCTGATCCCGCCGGTGTTTAGGTAGTCGGCGTAACAATAATGACATTTGTCGATATGCCACGGCTTGGATTCGGTTTCTTGGTGTGGAGAGATTTCTGCCATAAAAGAGAGAGCTCCTAGCCCTTTTTCTGCAGACCAAAGAGCGACGTAACCGCCTTCCAGCTATTGGTCTAAGGTTTCTATCCCCCCCCCCTTTATACGAATAATTGTTTGGGAATGGAAGTATCGAGTATTACTATCCCCATGTCGAACCCACTTATCCCGAGATTTTTGAAACCACAGCATTTCCTTTTGCCGGAGGGCCTCATCCAATTCCTTAGACAACTTATCCTCCAATCAATGGAGCACCGCAGAGTCCACTCGACCAAGAACCCTATGAATGCCAGCTAGTCGCCGTAGTAGCCGATCCTTTCTTTTACAAATATGCCCAAAAGTATGCTTATTGAAGAACTTTGAGGCTTCCTGAATTTGTTGTACACAATTACAGAAATTCTGATCACCCCCATGCCAAGTTGCATCCACAATATGGCTATAGTGGGGATGAGTGGTCCACGCAAGCTCCCACCTAAACGGTCTTTCCCCATTCCCTCCAAACGTCTGGCAGCACTTCAAGAGAAGTGCATTGTGGTCCGAAACCCGACGGGGAAGAACCTCCACCATTCCTCCAGGAAACAAAGTCGACCAAGCAGCATGAGCAACTGCCCTGTCCAAACGCTTGCGAGTTAGGGGGCCCCCCGTCGTGTTTCGTTGCCAAGTAAACACATCCCCGATAGTATGGATTGTCCGAAGACCACAGTCGTCCAACACATCCCTGAATAGGCTGCTCCTCCGTTGGTCAGGAGGAAAGCTACTCGATTCATTCATGGAAAGGACATCATTCCAGTCACCAATAGCAAGCCATGGGCCATGCAGAAGCAATCCTAAATGTCTCATGTCATTCCACTCCCCTACTCGATCCCCAGCCCGAGGATTGGCATACACTGCAGACAGATACCAAACTGATGACCCAAAAGCAATACGTACCGTGATAATGCGTGTCATGACATGCGTGACTGTGAATGCCAAAGGTTTCCCAATCCTTTTAAGGAGCCACAGTCCCCCAGCCTGCCCCACACTCTCTATAACGTGAACCGCCTCATAATTACACCAGTAAAGTTGAACCCGAAGGCGATCAAAAGGGCCACGAGGTTCCATAATTATTAATACAGACGGTCTCAAAGACCGCAACATATCCACTAAGTGGCGATAGGTATTTGCATGCATGGCGCCACGAATGTTCCATGCAAGAACCGTAAAGTCATGGAACTCAATCATTGAGAGCCATCAAGGTTTTGCTGCCCCGATCCATTCCCGGAGGAGTATTCGTCCAAATCATTTCCTTTCCAGGCCAAAGCCAAAAAGGAATTATGCTGAGTTAAACTTGGATTTTCAGGTTCCACCCTTGTCGTCGAAGTCTGCCCCATCTCTAGAGCGCGACGCTGACGTTTCTCTTTATGTCGTCGTCCAACAATAGAGAACTCTGAATCCTTAAGAGACGGGTTCACGATCACTAACTCTTTTCCCTTGCTTACGGCTTGGATCGGAGCAGCAGTCGTGATGTTGTTATCCATATAGTTCGTCTGATCTTGGAAGGGCTGCCTGGCCATATTTTTCTGGGAACCTTGTCGAGGCACCCTAGGAGGTCTGGAGACCATAATCCAGTCTCCGTGGGTTGCCACTGTTTGACAATTTAAATTTGGCATGCACCCAGCAATAGGAGAAGGCGGATCTTTAGGAATATTTCCTGGAGCAGGCGTATCTTCCCTAGAAGGTAAGTGAATCCCATGATTATTGGAATTCCCTACATCATCGCCAACCGACACAGCCTGGCCATCCTCCTCCATCACGGCGGCCGTAGAGTTTGCTTCCGAAGCCTCCTAGAAAGGAGGTTTCGTATTCCGGTCGTGGTGTTAACTGTTAGTACACTAAAGCTTTTTGTGCAGATGAACAGTGTCGTCATAACGATGTTGGAACGACGCATTGACGACAAGAACTGAACAGAATTATCAGTTTTCTGATAGAAGTTATTTTTGGACTGTTTTTAACTGATTTGGAGGAGCCACTTTCAACAGATTGCGAATTTATTCTCCTCTATATAAGTCTGTTAGTTTTAGATGGGATTAAGAGATTTTTGCTAGATTGATCTATTGAGTTGTAATTCACTTTCATATTTTTAAAAGTTGGTTTTTCTCTCTTGTTTTCATAGAGTTCGTTCTTGAGAGGTTTTAGATAGACTTTGATGAGTGTTCTACATCAGTGAGTCATTCTTGAAGATCATCAATGTCTTGCGCTTCATATGCTTCAATTGATTTGCCAAATTGAAGATCACGTTTCTACACATCACGTTGTGGAGGTTTGCTTTGCGAAGAAGCCTTGAAATCTGCGCTTATTGGAAGTCTGGAGTTGAGGATTCAGGTTTATCAAAGAAGAAGAACGAAGGAGATCAGATTCAATGAGATTCTGGAGATTCGGATCAGGAGGTGTTCCAGCAGGCCGTCGTTAAGGGGGAGTCCTAACGATGGAGTTCATCTAGATAGTTCGTCTAGTGTTGAGTCCGATTCTAAGGTTGAATCTAGGTTGAAGTCTGTAGAGTTTTTGGTTCTTCTTAGTCTAGATATCCTGGATTGGTATCCCCCAGATGTAGGTTGCAAAACCGAACTGGGTCAACAAATTCTTGGTGTTTTGTCTTTCTGCTGTTTACACGTTGTTCTGATCACACACTAACGACCGCTCGTAGTCAAGAATCTTGAATTAAGGGACCTACAAATTGGTATCAGAGCCATCCCTCTAACGTAGCTGAGGAAATTCATTCTTTCAAGATTCAAGAATCATGAACCGTGAAGGAGCATCTAACACTCGTCCGCCTTTGTTCGATGGAAGTGATTATGCATATTGGAAAGCTATGATGCGGAATTATCTTTTGGCACAAGGAGATGGTGTTTGGGATGCAGTTTTGGAGCCATGGACTCAACCGACAAGACAGGTTCGTACCGGTGAAGGAGAGACGGCTACTACAACAATCCGACCGGCCACCAACGCTGAACTTACTCAGGCCGAGAGAACCATGAGACGAGCAAACTACACAGCTCTAAATGCTATCAGTGGTGCCATGGATGAAGCCCAATTCAGAATGATTGCAAATTGCACAACCGCCTACGAAGAATGGAATTTCTTGGAGATTCAACATGAAGGTTCTGACGACGTGAAAACAACCAGACTGAATCGAATCGAGTCTATCTTCGACAGCCTGAGAATGAGAAATGATGAAGACATAACTGCATATTTTGGAAGATTCCAAGATATTGTGAACCAAGCAACTGCATTGGGAATGACTTTTGAAGGGCCTAAGCTGGTTAGGAAAATGCTCAGAACGGTGTCAAAGAAATATTCAGGGAAAGTGGCAGCACTTGAAGAAGTTGAAAAGGTTAAAACCATGTCATTGAGAGAATTGGTCGGGATACTCCAAACATATGAGATGAATCATTTGGAAGAGGATCGATCAAGAAACATTGCTCTAAATGTTGAAGAAGAGTCTGGAGACAGTTCTGAAGATGAAGACTCCTACATAATGAAGAAATTAGCCAAACTTCTTAAAGAAATGAAGTCCAAGCGATTCAACAAAGGAAAGAACCAAAACCGTGGTTCTGATGACGTTCAGACGACTGATCGACAACCTCACAGAGATTTCAAAAAGAATGACAGCGGCAAAAAGGATCGTTTCAACAAGAAGTCTTCAAACCATGAAAAGCCTGACAAATTCACTTCTGTGATATGCCATGAATGCGGAGGAAAAGGACACATCAAATCTGAATGTGCCACGGCCAAAAGGAAAGCAATGAAGGAAAGGAAAGCTCTACAAGCAACCCTCAGTGATCAAGACGACGATGAAACCCCTGATGATCAGAACAGTGACGCTGAAGACGTTGTTGCATTCACCTTGAGAGATGCAAGCCCCACTCCATTAGAAGGTACAATAAAGTCAATATGTTTTTCACCTAACGAAGTTGCTTCTGATTCAGGTGACAGTGATGATGAATACGATGAATTACTTGCTGACTACAATGAGCTTAAGGAAGAATTCAAAGCTGCTGTTCAGGAAAATAAAAAGTTGTTGGGGCAACTCGCTGACATCGGAATAGCCTATGATATTGAAGTTGAAAAGAATGAAGAAGTTCTAAAGGAAGTCGACTCTTTAAAGAAGCAGAATGATGAGCTTAAAGCTAAAGTTCTTGACATGCAAAAGGAGTTGGATGATCTAAAAGAGGAAAACCGCAATTCCCAAAAGGTAGTAAAAGGTAAAAATAAACTCGATGAAGTTTTGTCTATGGGAAAGGTTTTTGGTGATCAAACAGGTATAGGTTATAAGAAGAAATCAACTCCAAGCAAAACCAAATTCGTGAGTGGAGGATACTTGACTTCACAATACAAGGAGACTGACAAAGTTGAAGTCAGCACATCGTCCAGACGACGGAAAGACTGCTGCTATTGCCAACTACCAGGACATTCAGCTGAAACTTGCATCAGAATAGTAAGAGACTTAATGAATGGTCGAGCTGTTGTATGGCCAACGGAGAAACTTCGAAAAAGGATCAGAATACAAAGAGTTTGGATTCCAAAGAAGAATAGTCTACCACCATGTGATGTTGTTACCACATACCAGCAACACCCTACTTAGAACAATTTGCCAACCAGAAAAGCTTCCCAACTCAGTTCAAAAATGGGTAAACTGATTTTATTTTGCATTGATATATGTTTGAGCTAATGAATTTTTTGATTGTTTGTTACTAAAGAGATATTAGGTTATTTCAATGAGCGACGCCTATGTGTTTGATGAAGCTCCCATCAAGGGGGAGAATGGAGATAAATAAAGGTGTCTATCCCGTGATTAATGTTGAAGGGGAGTTTGGAGAAGCTTGGCTTAATATGTTGGTAATGGTATCTAGTATACCTGGTTGGTAATGAGGATTTACTTTGTGAGCTTATATTTTGATGAAATTCTCTGATGGTTATGACAACTGATTAACTACTGCCTGATGATTTTGGTTATGAAACTTACTGGAGCTGATGTATGAGTGTTACAGCTATATGGCAACTACTAATGGATGTTTATGGATTTATTGATATATCTTATTGTGATTTCTCATTGTGATACTAACACTTTTTAATGTTTGAGACACTTTTGATGGGATCATCATCTACACAAAAAGAGGGGGAGATTGTTAGTACACTAAAGCTTTTTGTGCAGATGAACAGTGTCGTCATAACGATGTTGGAACGACGCATTGACGACAAGAACTGAACAGAATTATCAGTTTTCTAATAGAAGTTATTTTGGACTGTTTTTAACTGATTTGGAGGAGCCACTTTCAGCAGATTGCGAATTTATTCTCCTCTATATAAGTCTGTTAGTTTTAGATGGGATTAAGAGATTTTTGCTAGATTGATCTATTGAGTTGTAATTCACTTTCATATTTTTAAAAGTTGGTTTTTCTCTCTTGTTTTCATAGAGTTCGTTCTTGAGAGGTTTTAGATAGACTTTGATGAGTGTTCTACATCAGTGAGTCATTCTTGAAGATCATCAATGTCTTGCGCTTCATATGCTTCAATTGATTTGCCAAATTGAAGATCACGTTTCTACACATCACGTTGTGGAGGTTTGCTTTGCGAAGAAGCCTTGAAATCTGCGCTTATTGGAAGTCTGGAGTTGAGGATTCAGGTTTATCAAAGAAGAAGAACGAAGGAGATCAGATTCAAGGAGATTCTGGAGATTCGGATCAGGAGGTGTTCCTGCAGGCTGTCGTTAAGGGGGAGTCCTAACGATGGAGTTCATCTAGATAGTTCGTCTAGTGTTGAGTCCGATTCTAAGGTTGAATCTAGGTTGAAGTCTGTAGAGTTTTTGGTTCTTCTTAGTCTAGATATCCTGGATTGGTATCCCCCAGATGTAGGTTGCAAAACCGAACTGGGTCAACAAATTCTTGGTGTTTTGTCTTTCTGCTGTTTACACGTTGTTCTGATCACACACTAACGACCGCTCGTAGTCAAGAATCTTGAATTAAGGGACCTACATTAACACTCACCCAAATCGAATATGAACTTACCACAAGAAGTACAGATATGGTGAAGCCCTTCATACGCCACATCCTGCTAACAGTCATTAACCATTACCCTGCCAATAACAGGTTTGCTCAGATCAATAGTCACACACACTCGAGCAAAGCGAGCACGACTCAGATCCTTGGAATTGATATCCACCCGAATCGGTTTCCCTACCATAGAAGCAATGAGAAGCAGCATCTCCTCTTCAAAAAGAATAGGATCGAGACCAGGGAACCGAACCCATACCGACGTCTTAGTGATTTCTCCAGCCGTGGCATGGGTATCCTTCGACCATGGAGCAACTGCCAAGTGATGACCAAAGATTGTCCACGGCCCGTCATACAGGGCATGTCGGTGATCTTCCGCAGAAGTGAACTTAACGAGAAAGTACCCCTTTATCACTATCAACCACCCTAAAGTGGCTTTTCGGTTTCCACAAGGCCACGAGCCATTCTTGCATGATAGTAAAACTAACACGCTTTCCGAGAATACGAACCACGAGAGCATCGGTGAAGGGCGCACTAAGGCGATCTATTGCAGCAGCATGGATATGGATCCGAGATAACAACGGATTATCATCCACATTCTCGAAAGAAACCAACTCACTCAAGGGAACATTCATCGCCGCCGGGGACGAGGTAGAAGGCGGCCGAGGAATAGCAATATCACGGAAAAGTGGCTTGGACGGCGGCGGCCCAGGGCCCGGAGGGGCTGGAGGCGGTGCCTGAACAGGAGCGGGCGGGATTGGAAGAGAGGGCGGAGAGGAAGTCATAACCCTTGTTAGTGCGTGATCCATGTGAGTTAGATTCTTTAATAAACATCTAACTAAACAATACCTAAAAATAAAATATAAAAATGAGTTTAACAATAGAATTTTCTAAACCACATTCACTTAGGTGAAATTATTGCATCTCTTAGTAATCAGAATTGAAGAACATGTCCAGAGAAAACCATAATGATTTGAAGCCTAATCAGCCACGTTGAGAAAAAATCTACACAAATACATGGATATACGGTTTTAAAATTGTTAAAAACTTATCCTGAGAAAACATTTCAAAACTTAAATCAATATTACTTCGATCATAAATAATACTTCAAAAAACACATAATCATGTTTTGAAATTATTTTAATATATAAGATTTATATTAGAAGTGGACCTAAATTGGACAGTCCGCGGGCGGCCCGCCCGCGGACTGTCCAATTTAGGTCCAATTCAATTGAGTTTTTGTTTTAGTAATAGGTATAATAATTTTATTAAAGAAAAATATCATTTATTATAATATACATAAAAAATAACTTTATGGAATATAAAAAATTATATATGAGTCCCTATTTACAGAATTTCAAATGGACTTTTGTAATTTGTCACTCCAAAAATAATAAAGTACAACATTATGATATATTATAATTAAGCGTTTTTCAATAATAAAAAAAATTGTTTGTTTGATTGAGGTTCAAACGTCCCTAATAAATTTATAGTAGTTCAAATTTGAAGCCATTTTAAAGAGATTGTGCACATTACTTTAAAAACGACTGTTGAGAATCCTCCACCTTGAAGTCGCGGCGGCTGTCAAGAGTCGACACAAACTTCCGCAGCAAGTCAGCTGGATTCCGGAGGGTGTGTCTGGCTACATTCTGCATTCTGATGGTTGCGTCCTAGAGAATCCTCATCGCTCTGGGTTTGGCGCTGTTTTGCGGACATCTACAGGTCAATGGGTTCATGGATGCAACGGTAATCTTGGTCGGCGTTGCATCCTTGAAGTAGAACTTTTGGCGCTTCGATTTGGACTCGAGATGGCAGTGCAGCTTGGCATGATTCTCACTGCTTGCTTTGTTGATTCTATGGAAGTCGTCCGATTAATTACGGGTACAGTGGAGACTAGCCATGTTTTATGGCCAGTCATTAAAAGAGTGCGGAGCTTACTCCTCAACATGAACTCCTGTGTGCTTCACCATCTATTCCGGGAAGGCAACCAGGTTGCGGATAGGTTGGCTCGGTCAGCTGCTCATTGTGAGGATTTCTACACTACATGGGCCTTCCCCCCGGATGAGCTCAAAGATTTACTCGCAAGGGATGCTTCGGGAGTTGATTTTGTTCGTTTGCCTTAATTTTATTTTCTTTGTATATTTTTCTTTTCTTTGCTAGCCTCTTCAGGCTGTTTCACCCAAAAAAAAAAAGAAAAAAAATAGAAAAATAATCTAAATATAGAATTTAAAGATTAAATATTAATGAGGTTGAATTTGTTCAGATTAAAATTAAAAATTATGTGTCCAAATTTTCTTAAAATTGTGTGTTTAAAAATGAATTGGATTCGTAAATTATTTATTTTATATATTCATCTTACTTATAAATAATTTAATTTTATATATTAAAAAATTATAGATGCTTTGAAGTATATAATAATTTTTTTGAATAATTACTACAGCGTAATTTTTTGGTGAAACCGGGTATCCCAGGCCATATTGGACCTAAGACTAATCCCTCGAGGATCTGCAAGGGCAATTAAGGGCGCTTCTCCCAAAGCAGTTTTTTGCATACACAAGGCTCGAACCTGAGACATTGTTTAAGCGACTAGAGCCCCCATCCACTCAAGCCAATGATTAATACATAGTAATTGATTACCTATTACAAATTAATTGACTACTTACTCCAAAGCTTCCACCAAAAGCTATTATAAAATAATGTGGGTTCCATTTTTAAAATTACTGCAGAGTAATTGATTACTTGTAGCATGCATCTGCAATGAAAGTGTCAGTGGCCCCAATGGAACCTACACATCTCTCTTTTCTATTTTGTATATTTGATTAGATTTGTCAAATGAAATCAAAATTTTGAATAGTTGAAGGATGAAAATGCACATCTATCTTTTCCAAATGGCGTTAGATTATTTTTTACATGTTAAAATAAAGCCTGAATTGAAAGCCGGCACAATCAACATTGAGGATGCACGATTATTATGTCGCAAAGAGAAACTGGAATAAACTGAATTGAAAGCAGACACACGAGTAGTCATTTTCATATAATATACAATTTAATAATTATCTATATAAAAAATTATTGTCGAAAATATTTGATCAATGCTTAAAATGTTTCTTCCGAAATTGACCCTACTGATTCACCATCATATCTCTGTTGTGCATATTTACACGGCTGGAATATTTTATCATTCACTGCACCAAGCTCAGAAAGATTATCGCATCTTCA
Source organism: Hygrophila difformis (assembly GCA_030278955.1). Taxonomy (NCBI): domain Eukaryota; kingdom Viridiplantae; phylum Streptophyta; class Magnoliopsida; order Lamiales; family Acanthaceae; genus Hygrophila; species Hygrophila difformis. The sequence continues at coordinate 21,425,786 of JAOANR010000013.1, read as the reverse complement.
TTCTGATATTGACATGTAATCCTTGCCCAATGACATTATTTTAATCCCGCCCGCGGACTGATCAATTTAGGTTCAATTTAATTGAATATTTATTTTAGTAATTGGTTTTCCTTTTTTTGGAGGAGCCATTGAAGGTCTGGAAAGGGGTGATAGGAGCCCATGCTATACAATTACAACGGGGAATAAAAGGGAGGGATAGGGAGCCGGTGGGGAATCGAACTTCCAACCTTTTGTTGGAAGTCAGGGACTTAACCACTTAGGCTAAGTCCTCATCCCTTAATAACTGGTATTTGATCAATTATTTTTTAATATAATTTAATTTTTTTTACATAAATAAAGAATATAAAATATATTAAGCTGCGAGACCATAGATCCCGGACCTCCCTGCCCATGTGCACAAGAAATAGAAATTGGGAGGGGTCTGGTTATATATACACACATTTTTACTTCAAACACACAAAAATATACTAGGATAGGGGCACACCACAAATTTTTACCCATTTTATCCTTTCAACCCTAAAAAGAGAATTGGAGTCCGGGTCTTTATTTTCCAACACACGGGAAAGAGGTTTAGGTTTAGGGGCACACACACAAAAGGCAGAGGCAAGAAAAAGAGGCGGATGGCCACATGCGGCCGTCCGCTTGAGTTCAGAACGGCCACACCTGGCCGTTCCCTTTGTGATATGGACGGCCACAACTGGCCGTCCATGTGTGAAGAAGAAAAAAAAAAGAACGGCCAGCACTGGCCTTTCGGTTATAGAGTGGATCGGCCAGTACTGGCCGGCCGTCTCTATATCCCAACGGCCAGTGCTGGCCGTTTAGCCTAGCCTATATCACTCCTGGACAGTACTGGCCGTTTGGATTTGGAAAGGATCAGTCATTATTGGCCGTTCGTTCCTTTCTCCAAACAAATCCGCGATACAACAACTAATCCGCGATACTTACCGGTTGTATGGGTTCAATCTAATGTTGATGTTGGTATTGGTATTCATGTTCTTCCACCACATGTTCATCTCGGTATTGATCATCATCATTCATGTCCATGTAATATGAATATGAAAAATGCGTAAGGAAAAAAAAAACCCAAGGGGAACAAGTAGGGTTTAGGTTTTGTTTGAATAGGAAGAGATAGAGGGAAGAAAAAAAGATTGTGTGCCCCAATCCAATCCGAATATGCCTTAATCCTGACTCTTTTCATTAAGTATATTGAGTAGGGGTATTTGAGATATTTTACTTATGATTTGTGTGCCCCTAACCAATTTTAAGTGTATATAACTTAGGCCAATTGGGAGAAGTGAGTTGCATCGTAACATAAGCTGATGGGTTGTGACGCAAATGAGATGGTCACGACGCACTCATGTGTTTTAACAATTTGGGAATTTCGCAGCATGGTCCGGGAGCTTGAGCTCCCAAGGGAAGGCTTTAATATATTAATGTTACTGAGGGACCTCCGGTCCTGGGTCCTCCCAATGTTTTGACAAACGTGAGCAATTGCAATTCTTGCAAGGCCTCGGTTATATACCCTTAAAATAGATTAGGGCACAAAAATCATAAGTAAAATATCTCAAATACCCCTACTCAATATACTTAATGAAAAGAGTCAGGATTAAGCACATTCGAATTGGATAGGGGCACATAAATTTTTTTTCTTCCCTCAACCCTCTCTTCTTCGTTCAAACAAAACCCAAAACCCTACTTGTTCTCTTGGTTTTTTTTCCCCCTTACGCATTTTTCATGTTCTCTTGGAAATGGGCTGCCGAAGTTTGAAAGGAGGATGCCGACGATGACGGGAAGGCCGTGGTGATGGCCGGAGATATATGGTCATCGACGGGATCGTTGGGGGAAGATGAGTGATGGCTGCCGGAGGAAGATTTAAGGTGGCTACCAGCGTCGAGAGCTTGAAGATGAGGAGGGCTCAGGTGCCATTTGTTGGCCGGAGCCAGTGGTGATATTGGTGTCGGCAGCTCGGAGATAACATCGGCAATGATATGAGGGTTTTCTATTCTCAAAGAGTTGACGGCGGGGCTGTTCGGAGAAGATGATTGGAGAGGACGCTGGCCGGAGCAGGCGACGTCTTGGATGGGAGGAGCTGCTGGCTGTGGGGACGAGGGCGATGGTCGGAGCTGGATGACGCCGACGAAGAAGGTCACAACTCGGAGACGGATTAATGGAGATGATGGTTGCCGATTTGTCATTCCCGTAAGTGACCTTAACTCCAAACGTGTGGGCCCACCTTCATTAATATTAATTGCTTCATGACCGGTTAACCCTCTCATGATGTATTTAGTCTTCAGCAAACAAGATGAATTCCCGGGGGCTGTTCCTTGTGCGTTGATCTCTCACCGGCCAAGTCTCTTACTTCGGCCAAATTGATGATTTTGGTAACTGGGCCGCTGTTCAATGTCAATCCATGTGTTTGGGCCAAATCTTCTCTTTCTCAATTTAATTAATCCGAGCCCAAGTAAATTCGGGTCCGAATTTTTGGGTTGGTTGATCCGGGCTTCCACGCCACTTGACCATCACCATTTCTCTGACTTCGGCTCTTCTAAAAAAAAATCTAGGGGTGGCAATAGGTCGAGTTCAGGTGTTTTGCAAGTCTAGCCAGACAAGACCCAAACCGAGGAGATTTTTTAAACCCGACCCCATTAGATCAACTCCCATCTTTGAACCAAAGCACAACTAAAGAAACTGAATCAGACCCATGAATCCAATAGAATTTTATAAAAATTACTCTGGACCCGATTAACCCGACCCAAAAAGACAGAAAACTCACAACTCATTACAATAACACCATTATTGCCAAAAATTATGATTCTTACATATGAATTAAGAAAGAAATTGCAAAAATATTCATAAGAATCAAAATTCAATTCACAAATTTACAATAGTAAATTGAAACACAAAACAATGAATTACCAAATTCAAACATAACTTATCATATAAATAAGTAAACAATTGATTAACCATCATAAGTTCATTTGTACTAAAATACTAAGCTGTTACTGGATTATATATTACAGTCTTTGCGAAAAGATGGGGGGAGAAGTCCCTATTTCATTGAGTTGTGCGACCAGTTGAACAAGTTAAGACTTGAGGGGATTAACGAAAAAAGTCTCAAGTGACTGGGACATGCGGCTCACGCCATTCGAGGTGGCCCAGCCCGGCATTCATTCGCAAATCCTGTAGTGAAATTGAGAAACTCCCATAATTAGGGGCTAATGAGCGTGTAGGCAGCGCTGTCTTAAGTACATGATGAATATACTCTTTGCTTTATTGCATTTTTTATTTAATAGAATAATATAGATTGGACTTTTTCCAAGAATTCATGGGCCAAACGAAGACCGAAATTAAAGACTCAGATCGAAGTAAACAAATTGAGTTCGGGTTGAATGTGCAGGAAGGGAACTTCGTGATGGATTCATTGGATGAAGTGCGGGGCACGATCCATGGAGTTTTATACGACATAGGTGTATCCTCTGGATGACGTCCATCCGCTCCGCTCCTTGCAGCTAACATAGCTAGGACTTGGTTCTCCCGACTCTAGTTTTATTTTTCCTCCTCTCTATTCCCTTAGATTTTCTTAGTTATATTTTTGCTAACACTTGAGAGACATCCGTTGTTATCCGGAAAGAAAAGAAATAAAAAAAAAAGAAAAAAACAACTTGTACGCCTCTCTAATTTACCCAAAATGTCTCCAACCCCTAAATGTATTTACGAAAACGCTCCATGGATTTTCTTTTAAGTTTTGGTTTTATATCTTAAATTAATTAGTCATTTGTTGTTTCATGTCACACTTTGGTTGCAATGTCCCGTCACACTTTGTTTCATATATATGAAGGGATTCATGGAGCAATAAGCCCTAAATTATAGGGATTATGTTTAAAATTTCATCCTCTAAACTCTAATGCGACGGTCATTATTCAAAAATATCTCAATTTAAAATTATTTTCAGTATCAACTTCAAACTCCGAAGTCAAATTATTTACAAACATAGCCCTATGCAAATATGACAATTAGAAAAGAGAAATGTATATATAAATGAAAGGATTCTGCTCATCTTGTCTTGCAGAATACATACATTTTACTTTTACATGTGCATGTCCTTTCTTTTCTTTAGCACTCCAAAATAAATGCTGCATGTGCCATTGTGAAGAATGCCTCTCTAAAGTCTCAATTGTTGTCGGTACTCGTTAGCATAGCGATTAAAAACAGAGAAAGCAGATTAGGAAGGAATTAGAAACCTAGCGACTACCCAGATGATTGGAATAACTTTCATCATTCATCTGCTTTCACTCCCTTCACTCTCACGGGGTTCATTCCTAAGTACCAACAACATTTTCCATTGTCCATTTAGGGCATAAACATACCATAATTCGAAATTCCATAAGTACTGTACACCTACAAAAATGACCTCTTAGCTCATGCTGCCCACAGGTCTCAAGCGTGTTGTTTGTGCCTCCAAAAAACTAATCCTCAAATAACCCTTCGTCTGTCAATCTTGAAGATTCAGTGCCATTCACATGTGGTTGGTTGGCTACATTGGCACTTGGAGGAGAGGTCAATATGCTGTAGATCAGGTCGTCCTCTTCATCGTCAGAGTCATCATCATGGTTACTCTCAGATTCATCTTCATCATATTGTCTTGGCTCGATTCCCATTGCTTCCATTTTCTGCTTCTGCTCGATGGCATCCTCATATGACATTTCATACCAAACAGTCCCCTTGCCAACAATGGATTTGTTGTGGGCATCCGTCATCCGTTCCTCCTTGCTCTTCTCGGAATTCTTTGGTTCACCCCAATAATCGTAGCGATACAAGGGATTATTTGGGTCGTATTCATCCTTCTTAGCTAGCTTTGGATCCAAGTACCTACCCGGCTCTTCTAGTGGGAGTCCAAGTGCTTGTCGACTGAGTGTCAGAAAACGTACAACCAATTCAGTGTCACAGAGCTTTAACTGCTTAGGCAATAAAAGATTCATACATTGAAATCAAACTAAATTCAAAGAAAGCACACCGATCCCTGTCAACGTAGCAAACATAGAAGGAGAGAAATGTTAAAAGAGTGAGGACAGTCTCAGTACCAATCACAAGAAATTGTACCTGTGTTCCATCCTATTTTGCTCGGACTCGGGTGCGGGTGTCGGACACGGGTGCGGGATATGTGGCGGACACTTGTTATTTTCAAAAATAGGATACAGGGACACGGCAAAAAAGGATCCGGAATTAGGACATGGGTACGGGGACATGTTTGAATTATTTTATATATATATTTATTATATTTACCAATACTAAATGAAAGATAACAATTTTTTTAGATTCTTTGTTTAGGAGGGAAAATGAATTTTTGCTTAATTTAAAAGTAAAATATCAGCCATATTTTTCAATTAATTATTCATTTTGTTCCCAAAAATAATTTATTATTCATTCTTTATGGGTACAGCTGTTGTACAGAGCTGTTCCCCAAATTATTGCCTTTAATAACTTCTTTCTATTCATCTTCTTTTTATATTCCCAAAAAAATTTCCTCCTCCCAAAAACTTTCCCAGAACCCGCCTCCCAAAAACTTTCCCAAAAACTCCTCCCAAAATCTTTCCCATCCTCACCAAACGGCCTAAAACCACTGTCCCTCGCCTGAGCCTAGGGCTGGGGAAAAATACCGAATATACCGTACACCGCACATATTGTACCGAAAAAATACCGAGAATACCGAAATTTTCGGTATACCGTAATTTTCGGTACGGTACGATACCGTACCGAAATCTTACGGTACGATAACGGTATGAATTTTTTGATACCGCGGTATACCGTTACCGTACCGAACTTCGGTATATACCGCGGTATCGGTATATCGGTATGTACCGATTCTTCGGTATGTCGGTATATACCGCGATACCGGTATATACCGCAATACCGATATGCTAGTATATAGATAATGTTCGGTATGTCGGTATATACCGTGTACCGGTATGTCGGTATGTAGCGAATGTTCGGTATGTCGGTATATACCGTGATACCGGTATGCCGGTATGTACCGAAGGTTCGGTATACCGGTACATACCGAACATACCGAAATGTCGGTATGGCAACGGTATGGAAATTTTTCATACCGAAAATTTCGGTATACCGAAGATCGGTATACCGAAAGGTGCGGTACGGCAACGGTATGAAAATTTCCATACCGTAAAGTTCGGTACGGTATACGGTACGACGAAATTTTTTCGGTATACCGTACCGAACCACCCCTGGCTGAGCCAACGTCGCCGGCTCCTCTTCTCTGTTTCTCGCACTTCGTTGTTCTCCGCCGTCGGCTCTTCGCTGCCCGGCCGGCTGGTTCCATCTTCTTCCGCCTTCTTCTCCATTAGAACACAGTTGAAGCTTTTTTGCAGTGGAGGGAGAAAAAAAAAAAAAAAAAGAGAGAAACTCAAACTGCCGAGTCCGCTCCGCCGCCTGAAGCACCCGCCGCAGATCCCGTACCGATATCCGCGTCGTGTCCGGCGGACACGGGTACGGCACCCTTTTTGCCGAGTCCGAGCATCATAGGTTCCATCAACTAATCAATTTATATATATATATCGTGTAAATCCGGTAGTTTTAAGGGAAGACTCCAATTGTGTGGGGAACGTTTATGTACTTTGGTAATTGGTATTTGCCTAATACTTAATTTCATGTTTTGTAGTTCCCCCAATACAAATTTTCTAAATGTACTTTCTCACTTCCCCCCATAGCCATAGCGGGTAAGGAAAATGAAAAGTTCTCTTCCAATTAATTATTGCTAATTCAACCAACAAACTCACGCTCAGAAGATCTGATGAGTTGAAAAACCAGCTCTATTTCAAGCAGTGCTCATTTGAGTTTAATTGAGTGAGCATGAGAAAGATACACCCAAGTCGGGCTGAGTAGTTGTATCACTCAGGCCTGGATTGACTCATACACACCCTAGTAGGAGGAATGTTATGACTCGTCAAAGAAATTAGACAGTAGTGGGAAAAGATATTGCTCATCGTGTAAGATCAAGTAGGCATAGGAAATCCAATAAAAACTCAAATACTAAAAATCAAGAGATATAAAAGAATACCAGCTTATATCTCGGAGAAGAGCTTCTCTTTCCTCAACAGAACGGCGCCAATGCAAAAAATCATAATCATTCATTTCCTGGTTTCGTCTTAGTATCTTGATTTTGTACTTCTCTCCTCTTGCTTCTGCTTCTTTCCTTAGCTTTTCATGATGCTGACATATAGCAGAAATAAGAAAATCCAAGAAAAGCCCACAGACGCTTCATTTGAATGCTCAAATCAGCAACATTAGTGAGAAGAGTAACTACCAGCAAATGTAAGAAAACACACCCCAAAATGGAATTCATTTTGCAATAGTATTCTTTAGAAATAAGAAAATCCAAGAAAAGCCCAAAGATGCTTCATTTGAATGCTCAAATCAACAACATTAGTGAAGAGTAACTACCAGCAAATGTAAGAAAACACACCCCAAAATGGAATTCATTTTGCAATATGTATTCATTAGAACATTTATACTAATCAACTGCTTAACAAAAATACAAACAAACCTCACGCTCAGCAAGAGCAGCTTCCAAATTAAGTTCCTTTACGCTTACTTTCTGCCAGTGAGAAATGAGCAAACATTTCAAAAATAAAGCATATGCACAAGAGTGCAACCAAAACAAAATGAAAAATATTACCAATATCATCTTTGGGAGTAAAGCTTTATTAAAATGAGCCTCCCCATATTCAACAATTTTCTCTTCGTCAAAATCTTCTGCATCAGCTAATTCTGTTAATTTTTTTCCTGCATATTTATCAGGATTTGCCATCATATCATCCAAAATCATCTGTTCTGCATTATGTATCTGCCATAGCTGCCAGCAGACAAAGAGTAATAAGGAATTGCATGTAGTAAATTGCCAAATAGCCTGATGAAGTAGAACATAATGCATAGATGTTGGCTTAGAAATCAGATAAACAAATGGTTTCTGAAACCGATATTGTAAACAAATACACATATACACAACATTTTGGACAGCAGAATCTTGAGTCACAGACTCAGATTTTTTTTTTTAGCCGATTTTTCAGATTTGAACAAAGCATTAGGACACATGATTGCTCATGGGCCCGATATTATTACTCTTAATTAATGTGATTATAATCTTGGCTAAAGGGGTGTGATTATAATCTTGGCTAAAGGGGTGGGGATGGAAATAATCTCATTGAGATTCATTAAATTAATCAATCGCATCCCACCAAGTGAACACCCCATATATGTCAACAAATAATATTAGCCTCTACTTGTACCAGCAGCCAATTGTCTCAAACTATTTTTTGTCAAATTGTTTAGAAAAGAAATTTATAGGTGTTCAACCAGGATAGAAGAAGGTTTCAATCGAAAACCAATTGGCAGTGGGTTTAGTAGCCTCCCCTTTAACCAATTGGCAATGGGTGTAGTAGCTCCCATTTAACCAATTGGCAATGTGTATACTAGGCGCTTCTATACATATAATCCAGGAGGAATCCCACTCAATAATAGAATAATCGATGTCTACTGGGACACTTGACACCCCCCTCAAGATGATATTCATCTCCAAATCGAATCTCACATGCAGATCAACAATATACCCAATCTATGCAGTGGGCACCCACAACTCTGATACCATGTTGAACAAGGATAGGAGGTTCCAGCCCAATAACAATTGGCAATGGATGGATTCATATATAAACCAAGTGAAATCCCACTCGACAACAAATGTGGGACACTCAACAATAGGTTTTCCAAATTAGTTTGCTTTCCTAAAGTTTCTATTGTTTTCATGAATCAAAAGATAAGTACATTAGTGATAAAGACTATAGAATAGAGAACATAATCAAACGATTTTGTGGTTCAACTTCTATTGGTCCTTTGATTCCTCCAACGTTGAAGACTTGGAAGTGTATTTGATACTTCCAATTGATCTTCCAGGCTCTCCAGTGTTTTGTTGCTATTAGATCTATCGCCTCTTTGAATGATTTCCCAACCCTAATTCTGAGTCTCAGTGTGTGTCTATACTCTATATTTGTGAAGGGACACCTCTATGTATATAGGAAAACATGGGGTTGTGGGCCAATTTCGATGGGCCGGCCCCCAACCCAAGAACTTTGATGGGTCATATAATACGTGGGCCTTTCTCAAGTGTCCATTGGATCATAAGGTATGAAAGTCTTATTTGGATTTGTCCACATCGGCCCGATATTGGTCCAATAGGTTTGTTGGATTCAAATAACCCAATAAATATTCATAATTATTTCAAGCATTTAATTTATTTAAAATGCCTAAAAATAATTAAATTAATCTTTAAAATTACACATGTTGCATTTTTAGTGGCGAACAAATTTCACGTGTTTACAAATGCCCCTCGAGACTTGTTTATGGTGAAATAAAATATTTGAAACGTGAACGAGTCTTGAAATATAATTTTTTTGCCTTTTTTGTTGAGTCTTTGGAATTCAAGTGTTGCTATTTTTTTTTTTTGCCTCAATTTTCTTTTGAATTGCTGATTGAGTAGCATTATTGTGTGATTGGAACTTATCTTCGCATGCAGGTCTTGAATTTCAGAATTTGTGTAGCACCAAGTCTTCAACCTGTATTCAAATTTAAATTGATTTGTCGATAAGAATTGTCAAACATTTGAGTGAGCTTTTTTTCCCCCCAGATTCTCATTTCCATTTTTGTTCCTCTGGCAGGGAATCCTATTTTTTAGCCTTCCCTTTTTCCTTGCCTATATTTTCGCTCCACTCAATCTTCCATAAATAATTTTCATATCAAATCCCAACAATGAAACGGCAAGTCTTTTCCACTTTGATATGAAATCCCCACAAAAAGATTTAAATTATTCCGTTTTATAAATTCTCTTTCAATGAAAGGGCTATGTCTGCGGTTGTCGAAGCCAACAACAATGCACAACCATGTCTCAAATGCCGCTGCCGACTGTTACGTATCGGTGCCATCGGAGTCCCTCTGCCATTCCAATTGTTCAGCCCTGTCGAGATCTGTTGCTGATGTTGTTTAGACCAACACCAAGCACCGCCACTCTTTTGCCGTCATTGTTGCCATACGGAGTCCGCTCGAGGTAGATTGTTGTTCACTGCCTGTTTCCGTCACACTTCTCGAGGGGAGGGGATGCCCTGGCAGCCGCCGTTTGGCTCTAGTTCGCAACACCACTGTTCGTCACCCTGCCCGTAGAGAAGCCACCGCGTCGGAAGCCATTGCCGCTGTTGTCCCAGCCATTTGTCCCGCTGCTCATGCTTCGGATAGAGAGGTGCTGCTAGAGTGCGCCGCCGGTGCAAGAGGACGACGCCACCGCTGGGAGATGCAGTCAGTTCGTCACCGCCGAGAGCCCGCCGCGCCGTTACTTGATTCTGGAGTCGATCGATGGAGGGGGCTCCTGGGTGTGTTGAGGAGTGTGATCGATGGCATTCTTTTTTATTTGTTGTGGCTGCGTTTTTCTTTGCTAAATTGGTATGGGAGAAGATAAAGCCACAACTTTTTGCAGTAGTTTTTATTTTAGCAGAGGTTTGGCCTACATTTGCAATTTGACCCCAAGTATTTTGAAGATCACATTTGCCCCCAAAATCTCTAACATGCTTTTTCTTCTTTTAACATGCAAAATTTCGTTGATTTTTTTTGCATCACAATTTCATTCGTGCATTTCTTTTGCTCTGTTTTGTTGTTTGATGCAATTTCTTTTCCTTCCTTTTTTTTTTTTTTTTGCAAGGAATTTGATGACCAGCATTGGAATAAAGCCAACACTATTTTCTTGCTAGCTTGATGATGTCCTTTCGAAAGAATTCAACCAAGATAATCTTCAAGCATGTTGACAAGTGCAAAGAATTTTCATGTCTCCAACATCATAACCTCTTCTAGTTTGGCTTTATGGATATTAGCTCAAAGTGGTGATATGGATATTAGCTCAAAGTGGCATCACCATCGACTTGAAAATCACAGGATCACGAACACGGACATCAACTTGAAAATTGTTTGAATACCCAAATGATTGTCCACTTACAGACCGATAGGATGCTTGAATCTTGTATCGTTTTTCCCTTATTGATGCTTCTTATATTCCGCAATGTAAATGTAAATAGAAATCTTGAGGCAATAAAGACTACTTTTGTTTTCGCCTTCAATGCTTCTTTTTAAACTTCATTTATTCATTCTTGCATGCATTTGTTCAGTTGATCCAGGATATTTTGAAATTTTTTTTTTTTTTTTGAATTAGCGGATGCACATGGAATTTGGCCAAGTTGCCTATGTATCCCTTTTGGGAATCAAGCCACCTCGTAGTTCAAGTGATGCATTTTTTCTTTTACATCACATTTTTTTCTTTTGCCTATTTTTTTTTTTTATACTTTTGCAGGTGAAGAGTAACGTGCAGTTTAAGCTCGTGCGTCAATGAGCATGACTTGATTTTTTTTAACATATTGTGACAATTATGTCCACCACCTTTTTGTGTTGATGGCTCACTGCATGAACTTTAGTTCATTGCCCCCAGTCATCTTCTGTTGGGAGTTTGGACTTTGCTGAAGATGTGTTTGGTCTCCAGGATCCTGTTATGTTTTGGATCAACAGTCCCGATTTGATGATGATCCATGCGAGATAGGTTTGACATGGACCATGAAGAACTTTGAGAGGAACCTTCGGCATCTTTAAAGGTGATTTGAATCTCCAGGAATGCGTTTCCTTACTTTAATAGGGGCTTTTAGGCTTAATCCAGTTGAATGCATGAAATTTTGAAGAACTTCTAGAGGAGCTCTTGAGCTTGATCCTCTTGAACGGCTTGAAGATTTGAAGGAGTTGAAAATTTGACTATTTCAATATGGGCTTTGAGCTTGACCATCTGATTTGGCACTTGAAGTTGCTTTAACTATTATTTTATGTTTTTTATTATTATTTTATAAATAAATGTCTTTGAAAGGCTTCATGAGAGGTCTTTGAGCTTGATCCTCTTGAGTTGTTTGAATCTTCAAAGATGCACTTGCGTTGAATCTTCCTTCGATTATGTTTCGAAGTCTTCAATTTGATGAAGTTCCATTGATGCCAGGCTCAATTCCATATCATGAGCACGGGTAGCCAATTCTTCAAATGTTCAAGGCCGAATACCTTGCAAAATATACGATAGATTCTAGTGCATGCCTTGATTGCACATCTCTATAGCCGATGCTTCGGATAGGTGATCTTTGCAGTTGAGACTTAGACTTCTCCAACGGTTGATGAAGTCGATCACTAGTCCGCCTTGTGACTGACACGCATTCGTGAGCTCTATCACCCTGACAGTGCGCCTTATGCTGTAGAAGCGGTTTAGGAACTCATGTTCAAGTTGCCCCCAACTGTCGATGCTGCCAGGCTCCAAGTCAGTATACCAATCAAATGCGTTTCCTTTGAGTGATCGCACGAACTGTTTGACGAGTTGATCACCATATGTCCCTGCGTCATTACAAGTTTCTACAAAGTGGGCAACTTGCTGCTTGGGATTTCCTTTACCATCAAATTGTTGAAACTTGGGCGGTTGGTAGCCGATCAACATCTTCACGGCATCAATTCGAACAGTGTAGGGATGAATTCCTTCACGAGTGCTAGCTTGGGTTGTCATCACAGCAGCATGACGAAGGACAGATGTCTCTTCTGGATCACCCTGCGGGTTTGATAACGGCGTGGGGGATCCCAATGCATCGGTATTGCCCTTTTCCAATGGCAGCATATCCACATTAACATCCTTTTCGCCCAGCCTCCGCAATCTCCATTCCCTTCTTCATGTTCCTCGTGGTGACGTGGTGACGTCGGGTGTGGCGGCACCGGATGTTGAAGAGTTGCTCCTGGAGGTGTTCTTTGTGATCCTCAAGGGTATTGAATTTCGTTGACGTTGGTCGGAGGAGATGAATGGCAGAAATGTCCCACTGGGTATGCCAAAATCTATAGAACAAAAAATTTGATAGGCAAGCAACTGCAAAATAATTTATTAATTTCACAAAAAAAATGTCTACACAATTGGATTTAAAACATAGAGAACATAATAAGCCGATTTTGTAGTTCAACTTCTGTTGCTCCTTTAATTCCTCCAACGTTGAGGACTTGGAAGTGAATTTGATACTTCCAATTGATCTTCGAGGCTCTGCAACGTTTTATTGCTATTAGATCTTTCGCCTTTTTGAATAATTTCCCCTCCGTGAGTCTGAGTCTCAGTGTGTGTCTATATTTATGAAGGGACACCTCTATTTAAAGAGAAAAGCATGGGTAATGGGCCAATTTCGATGGGCCGGCCGAAACCCAAGAACTTTGATTGGGTCATAGAGTATGTGAGCCTTTCATCTAGGCTTGTTCACGTTGGCTAACTTACATGGGTCAGCCCGCTCCAAGTGTTCACTGGATCATAAGGTATGTGGGTCTTTTACTTATATTTTTCCACATCGGCCTAATATTGGTCCATTTGGCTTGCTGGATCCAAATAACCCAATAAATATTTAAAGAAATTTCAAGAATTTAATTTATTTAAAATGTCTAAAAATAATTAAATTAATATTTAAAATTACACGTCGCATTTCAGTGGCGAACAAATTTCACGTGTTTACAAAGACAAATGCATAATGCTAAGAATAAATTTCTATGGTTGGAAATAAAGTCCACGTAACTTCCAAAAACTGAGGCCCTGTTTGGCAAAATAGCTAACTCAGAATTAGCTTTTTGTGAGACAATTTAAGAAAATTAGGTTACTTAAAAAGACAAAAATAAATTAAAACAGTGTCAGCTCCTTTTGAAGCCGCTACAAATAGCAGCATTTTGGATTTAGCTTATTATAGGAAAAAGTTAGTCTACAAATTGTCAAACAACCAACTGTAACTCATTATTACTCATAGAATCAGTTAACAGCTAATTCCCTAAACCCTAATTCTCAAACAGCCCTGAATTAAACCAATGAAAGTTTAAGAATCCATACAAATTAATACCTTATCGCAATATGGGTGATTTGATAATAGAGGTTCCTCCTCCCATTTGATCCCGTAATCTTTTCTCGGAACAGGTGGTCTCCCACAATCGCGCTGCAAAAGGGAGCAAATAAATAATCAAAAAGAAAGAAAAAAAAATCGAAAGCAAATTTTTAAGTGCCCAAATGTAAAATGGTAGATCACTACTTGATTGAGTGAAGATGATTTAAACTACATAAATTATATTGAGTATTACTCCCTCCGTCCCATTTGAGATGTCACATTTCTTTTTGGCATGGTATTTTAGGTAGAATGAGTTATTGTGTTAAAGTGGAGTAAATAGTTGATGTGATGTTTCTTTGAAGGAGTAAAAAATTTCTAAATAAGGAAATGTGACAATTGAAGTGGGGCGGACCAAAATAGAAAATGTGACATTTGAAATGAGACAGAGGGAGTATATATGAAATTAAAAAGGAGAAGGGACATGCATATGGATTAGGGTACTGAGAGTTTGAAATGCATTCGTACATAAAAGAAAAATGCACAAGTAGGCAGAAATACACTCAAGGAACTGATACAATTCTATTATTCTAATGACCACAGTACCACAGATTATATGTACAGAGTTTAATATATAAATAGATGATTTTATACTCCCTCCGTTTGGAAATAATTGTTACATTTGCATAGTAGTTACTATTCACTGAGTAACTTTGATTCAACTTTTTAACACAATTATACAAGATAAAACATAGTCAAATAAGATCTTGTTATATTCGTCTAATCGCGTAGTTTTAGAATATTAAATTTTTATAATTTTTATCATTACATAATTTGAGATATTATGCGTAAAAAATGTGCATTGGATAACATGAAACGCATGAATGTTAAAAATTTTCAAAAACGGAGGGAGTATATTTGAAGCTAGATCATTTGAGTGTTTGTCACCACTTCCATCTAATAAATTGCAAATTGTAAGAACTTCCACCCCAATAATCTCAATATCATCAGTATATGTACACTAGTTGACCATCATTTAGTAGGCAAAGATTTTGTCAATACAGAGAGGAAAAATATTTAATCTTGGTGGAAGAATACTAACTCTGTTTTTCAATAAGGTCAATTTATAGAGACCAATATAGCTACCATTAAGCATACAATATATATATATATATATATATATATATATATATTTGTTATGGTTTAAAATAGCAGATGTAAACCTCTAGTTTGGGTTTCAAAAAGGGTAGCTTATTCGTAACATCATTTTATTAACTAATCCCTTATGGTGCACTAATAACTGTGTCCGATATAAAAACATTCTAGAAAAGTTTACTGACCCCTTAATTGATATTAGACCACTATCTAAAACAAAATAATTCTAAAAAATGATCTCCCCATCAGGGAGGGAAAGTTAGTAGTAAGTAAAATGATCAGTTTTCTGAGGATCAGTAGGACAAAAGAATTGTTCTTACCCGTAATTCATCTGGGTTAGTATCCTCATCACGATGAAATATTGGGGGAAAGTCAAATTTATTGAATCTGCAAACAGTGTCAAACGAGAAAAAAAAAAAAAAAAAAAAAAAAAAAAAAAAAAAAAAACAGCAGATGCCATAAACACCATCTTTACAAGCCAAATGACAGATTAAGAAGGAAAAAGATATAATTCCATAGCGAAAGAACAAGGGAAAACTTACATTAAATGATCTATATTAGGATAAACAAGCCGTAACTCTATAGGAAATCGATAGCGATACGGATCTCGTTTTGCCTGCAAAAAGAGGGAATTTTACAAGACATCCATACATTTCAACTATCACTAAAGCAACCAAATACTAAAATCTCATTTTTTTTCTTTTATGAAATTGAAAAGCGTAGACCTGCACAAATCAAATTATAAATTTTAACATTTCTTACTCTATTTTCATGAAGAATTTATCCTAATTACTCCGTATATAACATTTATTTCCACTATGATCATAACACACATTAAACAAAGAAAATATAGCACAGAATAACATCACAACAGAGAATTCTTATGAGATGTGCCTTTCAGTAATTCAAAGTGTTACACTCCCATTTTCGGCGCAGTTGAAAGACAGGGTATTACTCTAGATGTCGGCACAAAAGTGAAGGTTAAATATTTTTCCTCTCTGTATTGACAAAGTTAGTTCACACTGACTCTCTGTATTGACAAAAGACAGGGTATTACTCTAGATGTCGGCACAAAAGTGAAGGTTAAATACTAACTTTGAAAGACAGGGTATTACTCTAGATGTCGGCGCAGTTGAAAGACAGGGTATTTAATCTCACAAACCACATGAGCTCTTTCAGTGCGCTTGACCTTGCTCACACTGACTCACACACACACACACACACACACTAGGAGACTTACCAGGAGTTCACCCATATTCTACAATTACTTCAAGACATGCACGCTTAACTTTGGAGTTCTTATAGAATGGCTACCAAGCAAAGAGCGTAACTTGTTGATCTCAGTAGTTTGTTTCATTCCATTTAAGGCATTCTCTGGGGATTACATTCCTCCTCCTTTAAGTTCCAACGTGGAACATCCCCATAACGCTTATCTATCCACATCCACATCTCGTGGACAACTCAAACAATCCACATCCAGTGGATCTTTTACATGAATACGACAGCACATAGTTGCGATTTAGCCCTGATACCATCTGTAAAACCCATATTGCCAGCATAGTTGAAAGACAGGGTATTACTCTAGATGTTGACTCAGAACTGAAGGTTGATCCCACAAACCAACATGAGTTTTTTTCTAGTGTGCTTTAGACCTAACTCACACATACCAAACTTCCCAAGCAGTCACCCATCCTAGAATTACTCCAAGACAAGCTCGCTTAACTTTGGAATTCTTATATGATGACTACAAAGAAAGAAATGTACCTTGTTCATATAAGTAGCTTATTTCACTCCATTTAAGCCATTTTTCAGGGTATTACACAGAGTAAGGAAAAATGTCCATGGAACATAGTTTTCTAATTTAAATCTCATTGGAGCATCCAGTACAAAAGTTATTTGCAGTTAATTTCGTCATATATCATCATTCAGGTTATATTGAAAGAAAATTTGAATATATATATATATATATATTCTTTTTAGATATGGTTTGTATCCTTGAAGTAATGGTGGTTAACAAAAATATCATTCTTCCAACATAATTATTGTTATTAAGTAGTAGGAAAGGTGAAACCTGATAAAGGAACGCCAATAAAAAAAAGATGGCAACGGGCAAGGTACTCCGTAGAGAAACAAGATGGTTGTCCCGCAGGGGAGCAGTGTGGCTAGATTTTGTAGTTTGTACCCCGTTCAGGGAATGCGGAGGTGGGGGGTGGTGCAACATTCCCTTGGCCCACTCCCCCACTATGTTTATATATGTGCGCACACACACATATCAATAAATTAAAACATATTAAAATTAATATATATATATATATATATACATATAATTGTGTTTGCTATCATTAGTTTCAATTGGATTTTATTTTTATTTTATGGTAAAACAATGTGTAGAGTTTGGTTTAAATTTTAACTTTTCAATTTCGTGTGTTTAATAAAAACAAGTACCAGTGTTAGCATGGCAGGATATGGGAAGTGCATAACATTACATTTTAATTATAATCCATGCTTAATAGTTACAAATTCCAAGTGTAAAGAACAAAGTTCCATAATGCCAACCCCAAACAGAACCATTTTCATTTCTCAAAATAAACCTTTTTGGAATTTCCGCATTTATTAAATTTTAGTATTAGTATCAATAATTCTTCTAGTCCGTAACCAAACAGAAACATATTTCTCTTCCGAGTAATTTGTTCATTTACAAATTGAGGATTTACCTCATACTCTATGCAATGAGTATGGATTTTTTCTATCATGGATATGTCATCTAGCTTCTAAAGAGCTCAAGCAAAATATGTTTTCCCTTAGGAGTAAGGACCTAGTTAATTGAACCATCCAACCAAAATACAAATAACATAACTCACATGATATGAATGTGACTCACCAAAATTTCAACAAGGACAGGCATACCGACTTTGATATGATGTCGGATCCAATACCAGTCATTGCGCTTGATAAGAACCAATCTGAAATATCAAACAGCATTTTCATCATTCAACTTGAACACTATTGAGAATAAACAAACAGGTAAGAAGGCAAAGAACAAAAAAGCACCCATGAGTTCACACAATGGATAAGAAATTAGAAACTAAGAAAATTAGAGTCGTGCCATTTGTGGAAAATCAACATGGTAACAAGATTTGAGGAAGTAAGAGGAAAAAATTTATGTACCATCAAATGAAGTTTACCCATGTATTTTAATTGCTCACTCAAATGTTTTCTCAATGGTTTCTTCATTTCATATTGCCCCCGGAGTTTAGCTACACAGAATATATTATTGGCATTATTAACAACAATACACAAATGTACCATAACATCATACCAGCTCAAATGTTGGTACAAAACATTCAACAGGTAATACGTGATACATAGTAGACAACTAATTTTGAACCTACAAAAAAGAATAGTAGACACCTTAATCTAGTTTTCAAAATAGTGTCAAGATGTGTGATTAACTGAACAATAGTCATAATTGGGTATTGCATTGATCAATCTAATAATCAATTAATTAACTCTAGTCTTGATAGTCGCTACACCTAAAATGCATCGAAATTGTCTCTCACAAACAGGCAAAAAGAATATTACCATTAAATAGATGGAGCTAATTCTAAATAATTCAGCGTAATTGTATAAGGAAAAGATTAGGATTACAGATAGTGCCCACCCATCATATACGCCTCCAATGTCAACAAATGCTCCTTGATAAAGATGTAAAGCTGTTACTTTACCATAACATACCTGGAAAAGTAGAATGCTCAATCCACATCATTTAACAATTTTAACTAAGACATATAAATACACAAAATAACTAAGGCAAAGCATTATTTCAGTAATTAACAAAAATGTGCACAGCGTCAATGGGTCCTAGATATATGGATAGATAATTTCAACATATAGTAAATTGTAATCTAGGTTGGGCATCATGATAATCAATTACTAAGGAAAAAGGAAATAAATAATACTCCCTCCGTTTTCCAAAAATTGCAACGGACCTACAGTGCACGCAGTCCAATGCACATTTTAAACCATTAATAACTCAAGTTCGGTACAAGTAAAAATTCTAAGTTCGATATTTATAAACTACTCGACGAGACGAATCTAACAATATCCCACTTGGCTATATTTTAACTTTTATAACTATATTTAATTTCTATGGTGCAGTTCGAGAAGAGCATATTAATTCAGAAGCAAGAATTAACAGGACAACAATGACAAAAAGGGAAAGAAAAGGTGAATAATGTCAAATGTACTTACTTGTCCAGGGTAATAGAATGGAAGCTCATACTGCAATAACAAAAAACAACAGAAAATGGAGCAATTAGCTTATTTAACAAAAGACAATCATGCTAAAGCATCACATCAATCTAAGATCATATCAAAATGCATTAAGAATAAAAAGCACGTGTTGCCTTTTACCATTCCCTCCTTGTAATCCTTTCCCCTCTTCCTCCTGCCAGGATGATAATCTTGATCATACTGCACAGGCCAAAAAAACCCCCAAATTAGTCTTCTATATGGCATACAAATGTTCCACATCACCAGGACAAAACCTATCAAATTATAAATTAAAACTTGGAACAATATATCAGTTTAATGTTTCATGGGCAATTTCAATGTTCGAAGACTATCATTTATCCAATAACTATAATCATAGAAGCATTTACAAGTAATCATAAATACACGGACATCTACAAGGCAGAAATAAATTCTATCTTGGTTTTCAGTAACTCTCACTAAGCACAAATAATCAGAGAATCGGGAACTTGGAGACTGTATAAACACTCTTCACATATAATGCATCAGATTTATATTGGTTACAACAGTCTAAATTCTAAAATATGCAATAAGGATTTAACACCACAGGGCACACTGACACAGGGTCCATGACTCAATTCAATCATCAACACATGCATAAAATTACATCAAGTAAAAACAATTAATCAGAATAACAATGCCGAAATTGAAAGTAACCTTATAAGATTCCTCCTTCATCCTATCCTTATTGGCCTCCACCCACTCACAGTACTGCTTCAAGAACATTTTATACCTCTCCAAGCACATTTGATCCTCGCCAGCCCCTTCCTCCACCTTTTCCTCTAAATTCTCCACATCAACTCGCATAGAAGAGAACACCTTATGCGCTCCACGGATGAACTCCAATTCCTCCCTATCCACCTCCCACCCTCGGGGCGGCCAATCCCTGGGCGGCACCATCCCTAGCACCAGCGGCCCACTCCAAGAAGTCTCCAGAGGGTCGGGAATCTCTCCCTTCATCTCGAACTGCTTGGCTAAATACTCATCCTCAGTTAGCCCCATGTCTTTAATCTTCTGCTTCCTATACTTGGGGCTCAGCATCCGGAAAGCCTCGATGGCTTCGGGCGTCTGGAGCGGAACTTCCTCGCCTTCGTTGAGCGACTTGCGCGCGAAATTGGCCTCAGGAGTGAGGATTTCCTCCCAGGGCGCCCAGCCGCGCTCAATCCAGTTGCGACGGCGCGCCTCGTCCTCGGATTCCTTCTCTTTGGGAAGGATGGAGGAGAGGTAGGCGTCGTCATCACCAACGGGAAACTCGTCGGAGGCGTAAGTGTGGGGGGGACGGGGACGGCGACGGAAGGGAGCGGCGGTAGCGGGGAAGGTGGAGGAGTAGGGTTTAAGGAGGGGTTTAGGTATAGGGAGTGATAGAGGAAGTGTATGGAGATGGAGGGAGTACATTTTGGGGTTGCCAAGAAACGATGAGAAGTCCACTCCTACCCCTTCTCCTATGCTTAGATGGGAAGGAATTTGTATGCAGTAACTAGCCGTGGATGGATAACGGTGCCTACCAGGCTACCACCATAGTTATATGGTTATGGTGTCATGTTTGATTTTTTATATTGTTTATTGCTCAACTTTGACTCAGTATTGTAGTATTGTTATAAGTATATACTTCTCCAATACTATTATAAGTATATTTTTAAAAAAAAATAGTCGAGTCTGGTCTTGTTAGATTCATCTAATTCTGTAGTTTTAAAATATATATTTTACATAATTTTATTTTTAATTGTATATATTTTAAGATATTAATCTACCGTTAATTTGTGCGCCTTTGGGACGAATGATTTTTTTTTTGAGTGGTCAGCGGAGGAAGGCTAGGGAATTATTATCAAACAAAAATATTTGAGTCCATACAATTGGTCCAGTCCACACCGGGTCAATGTCTCACCTAATTGCTAGCTCCACCCATAACCTGGCCTAGGAATTATCGAGCGTAAAGTGGCAGTGGCAGTTGGGCAGAATGACAGTTGCTGAAGGAGTAAGCAGTCAAAGTAGCAAGACACCTTCAGGGAGATCGTCGCATGGAAGAGTGGGCGGTTGAAGCCTGGAAGGCACACTTGAAAACGTTTATAAGTACCAAAGTCGGCATTAGATGAAGGGACCGCCAATTCTTCTCAAAAAAGCCACGTTTACATTTTTTCTAGTTTTTTATGTTTTCTGCATTTTTCTTTCATTTATTGCTTTCTGTCTTACATTCCTTACCGATTCCTTTAATTTCAGCACTGTAATTCCATTCCAGTTCAATTTTGTAATCATTCCAGTTTATTCAATTCAACTCATGTTCTTTCTTCCTTCGTCAATATCTTTACGGTACAACAATTTGGCTCGTCCAGTGAGGCACGAAGTGGAAACCATATCCGTATGAAAGAAATATCTCTACAAGAACAAACATATTGTAGAGCGTATATTGTAGAATACACCAGTGATGCGGTGGTAAATATTGCACCACAGAGAATTATGCAGACTCCCACAGTTTCACAGCAGATACAGCTATTGACGACAAAATGGGTGGCTGATTTCATGCCATTTCTAACGAGACATCTGATCGATGTCATGCGGCCTGCAATAGCCGATCTGGTTGATAGGTTGTGTGGATCCTTGCATCTCTAATAAGAAGGAGTCGTTCATGCGAACGATGCTGGTGCGCCGCCTTGTCTCCTATGTCTGGGGCCATCAGGTGGCCAACAGAGAATCTGGGGAGCATCACCCTGCCATCCACCCTCTTCAGACTTTAATGGATGGCCATTCCCTTTCAGCTGCCTTTTCAAGCGTTACCCCCTATACACTAGTGGCATCGAGTGTGTCGAATCTCCCAGATGTGATACCACCAAAGTTGATCTACGCATCATTAGCCCCCGCGGGCTACGGCATGACCAACAATGGCGTTGGCCTACCACATTGCCAAACGACACCACTAGTGGCGGACTTGGCCTTAGTCCCTCATGTGGCGACCTTCTCGCCAATCTTGAGAACACATCCACAGTACCTATCATTAACCTTAGTTGGATATCTCCAACACTAGGGGGCAACCACCTCAAAAGGGCAACCACCTCAAAAGATTAAGAGTCCACATACAATTACGGTTACTGACAAAGAAATAACCGCCAGTATCATGGCATACATGCTGCCTATTATAAAAGAGTGTATAATTGTGTAGAAATCCACTAATTTTGCCCAGGTAGCCGACATAGCGGCTTGCTTGGAAAAGTTCCTAGCGAAACAAAGAGAGAAGCATCAGCCTCTGCGAACAACTCATTTCAAGGAAGTTGAATCTGGTAAAGAGGAAGACGACCCAACGATGGTGGCTGCTTTAGTGATTTTTGTTAGAAACAACCCAGGCCAGTTTCCCTAGAACACCTTCGATGGACTCAAGAGGTCGTCATAGCCTTGAAGGCCTTCAAGAGGCCGCCATGACATCTAAGGCCTTCAAGAGGCCTCTTTACCTACAAGAGCCCACCATGGCCTCTAAGGCCTTCAAGAGGCTGCCACGTCCTCTAAGCCCTTAGGCATTCAAGAGGCCAAATTGCCTCTAAGCCTTGAAGAGGTCGTGGCCTCTAAGGACTCTAAGAGGCAGCATGTTCTTCAAAGGGTCGCCTTGCCCTCCAAGAGGTCGTCATGGCCTCTAAGACATCCAAGAGGTGCCATGACCTCTAATGCCTTTAAGAGGTCGTCAGGGACTCTAAGGACTCTAAGAGGCCTCCATGACCTCTAAGCCTTCGAAAGGCCAGCATGGCCTCTAAGGCCGTCACAGCCTCCAACTCCATCACCTCTCCAAACGCCATCTCACCCTGTCTAGCCTCTATGGCATCAGCCTCCAAGCAGCCACCATCCTCACGGCCTCCAACCCATGTTGTCAGCCTACATCGAGCGCCAGCCTTATCACCAAGCTCCAGGCCGTTCCAGGCAACGAAGGGGTGGAGGGGAGTTATGAATTCTGAAAAATAGCTCCCTCGTTGCTAGCTACAATCTCCCCCGACAGCTGGAAGGTGGCGGACGGCGGCTGAAGCCCCACGGAGGGCGGCTGGCTCTGGGCAGACGGAGGTCGGGACGGCGGCTGAAGGCTACCGATGGATGGTGTGATGGCAACAGCAGCCGGTGGACTGGCAGACATGGGCACTTGGCGGCTGTCGGCTGGCGTCGTGCGAATGGTGGCTGCCTCAATGCGATGGTGGCTGCTGGCGACGTGCGAATGGTATCGGGAGTGATGTGGATGGCGACTGGCTCAATGCGAATGGTGGCTGGCGACGTGTGGATGGTGTCTGGAACGATGCAAATGGCGACCGGGCTCAGGAGGCGGCTTGACGAGGGTGGCTGGTGCTCGAGAATGTCACGGGGGCCGTAGGAAAAGGGTTGTCGGCAACTAAGGTACTCCAACGGTGGCTGGGCTCTGGTGGACGCGGCTCTGCGCTGACTGCGGCACTTGGGTGTGCGATGACGACGAGTGGTGTCTGGCGGTATCCGGCGATGTACTCAACATCAACAAATGAAAAGAGAGGAAAGGAAAAGAAAAAAAAATGAGCACTTTTTGTCCTCTAGTGAAATTTGACAGCTTTTTGTAAAGGACCAGGCCCAATTTGAACACGCATATTTCTTGAAACCCTAATCAGACAAATTACGCGAGGTGGGCATCTATTATCACAATATATATATAACTGCACCGGCCCAATGTCTTACCTAATTGCTAGCCTGGCCCAGAACTTGGCCTAGGAAATTATCGAGTGTACAGTGGCAGTGGCGGTTGGGCAGAATGACAGTTGCTGAAGGAGTAAGCAGTCAAAGTAGAACTACACTGTCAGGGAGAACATCGCATGGAAGAGTGGGCGGTTGAAGCCTGAAAACCAAACTTGAGGACGTCTATATGTACCAAAGTCGGCATCAGATGAAGGGACCACCAATCCTTCTCAAAGAAGCCACATTTACATTTTTTTCTAGTTTTTTCTGCTTTCTGCATTTTTCTTTCATTTATTGCTTTATGTCTTAAATTCCTTATCGCCTTCTTTAGTTTCAGCACTGTAATTCCATTCCAGTTCAATTCTGTAATCATTTCTGTAATACCCGAGAAATTGACATTGAATATTAAATCCAAAAATTTAAACAATCGGATTTAATTATCGAAACCGAAATAATTCCGAGAGAGCGGAATTAAATATTTCGGACGATAGCAACTCGAAGAGAGTGATCTGATTATCCAACGATCTCGGATAATTCATATTATGATTTTTGAATTTAAAAATCATAATAATAATAAAAATAAAAGGGTCGTAGCCTGGTGGCGGCGCGGTGGCCGCGCGGTGGTGCGCCACCAGCGCCGCCCTTCTGGTGTGATGTTGCAAATGCGTTCCAACGCGTTTTGCTCGGTTTAGGCATTTAATTCGGTTTTTGGTGCAATGGATCGATGCATTCCCACTACTCAGACCCTTGGGGGTGTATTAGGACTCTATTGGATGTTTTTAGAAGGACCTAGAACCTCTCCATAGTGGATTAAATTGGTTCATGCACAAAGAAGTGAAGAGGGGGTGAATGGATAAAGTTAGAGAGGTTTAATGGTGGGTGGTGGCTGTGGAAATCCGAGCTTGACTGCCATAAACCTTTTGAGACTTTCCCAGGTACATTAAGGCACCCATTGGAAACTCATTCCCTCCTTAATCTACCCCAAACCAGCCCTAAACATCCCACCAAACAACTAATCCGAAAATTTGCCTTCTCTTGAGTGTTGGAGAGTTTGAGAGAGTTCTTCGATTTTTCCAGGAGAGTTAGTCGATCCTCAAGCATCCTAGGTGATCATCCATTGTTAGGTAAGTGTTCTAATCCAATCCTTTGTCCCTAACTTCGAATTTCAAGCCCTAGATCTAAGGATCTTTTCCAATCTCTTCAAAATAGGATTCATTCGGTAGATTGCGGAAGAGTGGGACTGTGTGGTCGATTTTGGAGCAAACAAGAAGGAGGAACTCGACACCAATCTCTTGTAATGTAAGTTAGTATTGTGCATTTCACGTTTTAGGGTTGGTGGAGGATCCATCAAGTTTTTGTTCGAACTCTACTCATTGCCAAATCTGCCATCTAGGGTTTTCATTCGTGTAGTTTATGTTGTTCTGCGTTTTTCACTTAGATCCGTTCGTTTTTGGACAATCCTTCCTAAATGAAAAATGTTCCTAACATCTTGAATATGCTCTCTGTAAATTTTTATAATTTTTGAACTTGTTTTGGTCATCGAAATCGGATCTGGTATTTGGATTAACCCTGCTGTCAGTTTTGTTATGCTTAAGGAATCCGAACTTGTTGTCTATTTTAGTCCACTCTATGATCGTTTTCAGTGGTTGATGTCTCATGAAATTTGTTCCATTATGTGTCTAGATCATCTCTGTAAAATTTCATAATTTTTGGAAGATATATTGAATGCTGTGAAGCTTGATGAAGAAGAAACCCCCCTTCTTAGTGACGATGGTGAACCCCAACAAGACGCCGTTGCCACTCTCATTCAAACCATCACAATCCACTTTATAGGAGATCCTACTCTCCTAACCAACCGCAATACAGAACTCCTATCTAATCTCAGATGCCGAAGGCTCAGCGATTTCAAAACCTACAAAGAAGAATTCATGTCCCGCCTCATGAGCCGAGATGACTCCAACCAACCTTTTTGGAAGGAAAAATTCCTTGCTGGCCTTCCCACTCTCCTTGGTGAAAAAGTTAGAAACAAGATCCGATCTCTTTCTGGATCTCAAATCATTGACTACGACATCTATACTTATGGTCAATTGATAAGCATTATTCAAAATGAAGGCCTCCACATTTGCCAAGACCTCAAAATCCAGAAACATCTCAAAAAGGAGCTGAAGCAGACCAAAACAGAGCTTGGAACCTTTTGCAAACAGTTTGATACCTGCCATCGCAGCTTGAAACATGATCCTTGTGATTGCCAAAAAATCCCCCTCAAAACCTTACAAAAAGTTCCCAAAGCCTCATAAGAAATTCAACAACTACAAACAAACCAAATTCACTCCAACACCTGATTACTACAAAAAGCCTACAAAAATCCCAGCTCCTGCCAAACATTGCGGTCCCAACAAAGACCCAATCAGATGTTATCGCTGCAACAAGACAGGACACATTGCCAAGTATTGCAAGCTCCAACGGTGAATCAATGAGCTCTAAATCGATGAAGCTATCCTCAACCAGATCTCTGAACTCCTGGTTTCATCCACAATGGAACAATCTGATGAAGAGCTACACCAATCAGATTCCTCAAACCCCGAAGAAAATGTTTTCAACATAAATGTTGATGACGTATCTTCTAGCAGTTCTGATACTATCCCATCCATTAACACTATCACCTCTGAACAACAGACGCTGATTGATATCATCAAACAGGTCGAAGATCCCCAAATCCAGAAGGCATGTTTTGATAAACTTGTCGAAGAACTCCAGAAACCTCAAAAAGCCTCTTTTCAAAATCCCTAATCTTCCAACACTTATAACTTGACCCAAATCCTCAAAAAAAGTCATACAACACCAAAATCCCCCACACTCCAAAGTCTCCAAAAATTTGTCAAAGATCTCAAAAACGAGATAAAAAACCTCAAACAAGGTCTTGCTAATGACTCAGAAATCCTCCAACAAATCATCAACTCCTTGAATCCAGGAGTGAAGCTGACAGTGAAGATATCCAAGAACAGATTCAACAGATCAGGAACGTTCCGCAAGACTTTCTCTTTGTTCTTAAAGAAATCACGTCACGGAAGTACGTAGTAAAGGTCAAGCTCCGATTCACTAAAGGGTTAACTATCCATGTTATCGCCCTTTTTGACACTGGTGCTAATCACAATGTTATACGTGACATCTATGCACCAATCCAATGCCAGCGAAGTACTGATGCCAAGCTAAAAGCTACAAACGATTCCAACCTCGATGTCCAATCCAGAATAGAAGCCTCCATTATCAATAATGGTATAGCCCTCAAAACAACTTTCCTTATTGTCAGTAACATTCATCATACAGTTATCCTTAGAACACCCTTCCTAAACGTTATTACCCCTTACACCGTGAGAAATGATTCCGTTACCTCCCAAGTCAATAACAAAAAACTATGCTTCACCTTTCTTGAAAAACCCCATACCAAGAAAGTCAATCTTCTGAAAGCCACTTCTATCTATGAGGATTCCATCAACAGCATTGTCCAAACCAAAACCTTCACTCTCAATGAGCTCAAAAAAGATATCTACGTTACCAGGCTTGATAACCAGTTACAGAAAAAGACAATCCAACAACGGATTGCTGATTTCCATAAACAGATAACAGAACAGGCCTGTTCTGATCTCCCAACTGCTTTTTGGGAAAGGAAAAAACATGTTGTCACACTCCCCTATATGCCCTCTTTTTCTGAAGAAAAAATCCCCACTAAAGCACATGCTATTCATGTAACACCCCGGTTTTTGGTCACTCAGGTCGGGATGTAACTGCCACACCTCCCTAGCAAGACACGGTTTCTTCGAGCTTGCTAAAGAGATGCAAGGCTATGGTTTTTCAGATTTTAAAACATTCAAACAACCCATTGTAATATAATTTAAAAATAATGTCATTACAGTTGCAGCGGAAAGTAATATTTACATATATAATGCAACGGAATTTAAAGTTGAGCCAACACGGCCAAAATACGGGTTAAACAGGCCCGTTCATGTAAGTTCTAGTCTAATGCAAAAATTCAAAAATAAAGTTTCCCAAAAATCCCCATGTATGCATATGGCGATGCATAATCCTCAACTCTGAAAGAAAAAGAAAGAAATGGTTTTGGTCAGAACAACGTGCTGAGTAAGTTAACATATACATGATTATGGGGTTTCAAAGCCATTAATTTGATTTTAAGAAAACATGTGCATAACACCCCATAATTTGATTCATTTATCTAGTAAAAATTTAATGGCTGTAACACCCGAGGAAAAAAACAAATTCAAATTGTTTTGAACTACGTCATGACTTGATCCCTTCACAGGGTACGTAGGCAGCTTAGAACTAATTTCTAAGTTCAGTCACGAAATAAATCACAAAATACATCACGAATTAGACCACAAGGACGATAGGGGAAGTTGGAACCAATTTAGACTAGGCCAATTAGGATACGGAAATGTTGCGAGCGATAAGCCGAACTCGCAACGAGATTAAGGAAAGGATTTCGGGCTAGAGACGACCCAAGGAATCGAGCTAACACGTAGAAAATCGATAGGGGAAAGCAAGGAAAGACCCGACGGAACACGCGGAGCCGAACCGGCCGGTCCGGCCGGCCCGCGCTGTCCGCGCGCCGCCGCGCGGCCACCGCGCGGCCAAGGGCGTCGCGACGCCAGGGCTGGCACGCGTGCTCCGCGCGGACAAAAGCTTAGGTGCGCGCCACCAGCGCGCCAGAGGTGCTGAAAGTGTAAACCTTCCTTCCATGGCGATTTTCTTGCCTAAATTAACATTCTCTTCGATGGTAAACGGATCCCAGCAGTAGGGAAGAGCATAAACTCGGTATTGGGCGCCCCCTACCCCTTATTTTCAGTAAACAAACCCTAGACACTCCATCTTCCTTCTCCAAGTTGAAAACTCCTTCGACACCACTTTCCGGCGAGTATTCCGGCGACGACGGGACGACCGGGACAAGCCCCTGCCCTCTAGACTCTTGGTAAGCCATTGTGCAACGTTTCAATTCGTCCATAGATCTCAGAAACTCATATTCTAACCCTTTTTCCTTACTACGATTTCCCGTCGGAAAACGAACAAAAAGCGATCGGAGAAGTTGGCCGTTCGTCGTGACCCTAGGACATCCGGAAACCCAATCCAGCGACCCTAACATCATTCTAAGTAAGTTAACACCTTACTCACAAATTTTTGCGGTTGTTTGTTGTTTAAATCTCGAGATATAGGCTTGTAACAAAAATCGGTTTTCAAAAACCCTATTTTCGTCCAATTTTAAAGACTCGCCAAAAACTCGACCTTCGGGAATTCAAACCGAAAACTTTTCAACATAAAAGTTGTTCCTAACACCTTTATCTATCTTGTGTCCAAATTTCAGCCATTGACATTAAGTTTTGCTATCCCAATTTTTGCCATGAACTTTCTGTATTGAACCGAACCGTTAAAAACTGTGACAGATTTCTTCATTCAACTTGATGCATGTTTTTCACCCATTTTTCGAATGATTTAACTTTGCATTCCTAAACAAAAGTTGTAGATAATTGTGTCTAGATTATGCCTATAAAATTTCACGAATTTTGGTGTTCATTTGATATGTCAAACGGCCAAGTTTTTGAAACTGTTTTGAATTCGTTTTAAAGGCCATGAGTATGCAGTGAGTTACACTCGATTTTTGAGTACCAAGAATTCATTATTTCCAAAAACTTAAAACATGAAAGTTGTTCCTTAATGTATCGTGTAGTTACTGTAAAAATTCCACATCGATTGGTTTTGAAATGAATTTTTAATCGGCGTTACACGAACCTGTGACGACAACAGTTTTTAAGACGTAAATTATTCTTTGCGATAAACTCAAATTTTAACTCACTTCGGAACCTTATTTCCAAAAACTTAAAACATGAAAGTTGTTCGTGTGCGTGTTTTTGAATTACTGGCCAAGTTTCAGAATTTTTGGAGGAAAAACGAATTTTAAATTAAGAAAGGCGTAAACTGCCTCGAATAGGATTTTTCGAACTTGAGAAAACTCGAACTATGAAAACGCGATATCGATCCTTTGATAACTTTGAAATACGAACTTTCGAAAAATCCCGTTCACTAGGCTGAGCCGATCTTCATACTATCATTATCTTTGAGACTGCCTCGTTAGTGGTCTCCTTACTATCTGAGATTGCCTCGTTAGTGATCTCGCGCGCTGTATTTGTGGATCGCCTCGTTAGTGGTCCTACTATCTTTGTGGATCGCCTCGTTAGTGGTCCTACTATCTTTGTGGATCGCCTCGTTAGTGGTCCTACTATCTTTGAGACTGCCTCGTTAGTGGTCTCCCATTGTGTGGACTGCCTCGTTAGTGGTCCTATGTTGAGATTGCCTCGTTAGTGATCTCCCGGTATGGTGTCCTCTTCTTAGTTTACGGGATGAAAAGTAAAAGACTCGTGTGAGTGTTTCATTATGCTTAAATCGTATTTATCCTGTCTTTAATTACGTATTTAAATTTTACGCATCTTAAATTATGCTTTAAATTTCGCTTTTTTTTTAAATTAAGTTCTTTAATCATAATTTTCCGCTGCTAATAAATCATGTATTTTTAAATTCTCGTACGATAAGCGAAATCTTTAGTTTTAAACACTTGTAACCCCTTTTATTTGTTAGTTAGGGATTAACTTACTCAGTATATTTTTATACTGACAACCGTTGTCATTTTTCTTTTACAGAGTATGTCGAGTGACGCATACGCATGCACTTGGGGGAATTATTTATGAACATTTTATTTCTGCATCGTACTGTTTTACCGGGTCTGTTAAACCCGAGGATTTGGCCATGTTGGCCGTGATTTACTTTCCGCTGCATTAACTCTATTTACTTTTCGCGTATGATGATTACTACTATCGTTTTAAGTATTATAAATTTCCGGACTATATCTTGAATGTTTTAAATCTTTTGCATACCCGCAAGCCTTGCATTTCCTTAGCGAGCTCGGGAAGCCGTGTCTTGCTAGGGGGATGCGGCGGTGACACCTCGGCCTGGGTTATCAAATCCGGGGTGTTACAAGTTGGTATCAGAGCCCGGAAAATTTTTAAAGCTACTACTATTATTTTAAACCAATATTTTTAAGCCAAAGTGTTATTTCTTTTAAAATTATTTATTTGACTACTAGTACTATTTTTAGCCCAAAAATCTATAATCTTTTTTTTTATGGCCCAAATCTTAGCCCAAGAAATATTAAATTTTGGCCCACTATAGAGGCCCAACCTTTAGCAATTTATTTTAAACTAAATTTTATGGGGAAGGGACTTGCACTTGCATGTTGCATATAGAATTAAATTTATGCATATCTTAACTTTGCCTGAGAAACATCTAACTCTAACCTCCCTTGTTGACAATAGATGGCCGAACCGAACGCGAACATGACCAACCTGATGATGAAACTGACCAATGCATACCTCGAGTCCCAACAGCATGTCAATCACTTCAAAGCTCGAGTGGGGCATCTAGAGAGTAACGTGGACTATCTGAGAAATCTTAGGGAAGCTGACCATCACGAAATAACCCAACTCAAGGCCCAAGTCGCCGAACTCCAAACACTAGTGGTTGCGCTCCAAAACAAGGATAACGAACTGATGATGCAAATAGGACACTTAGCAGCTGAGCTACTGGGCCTAGAGGCCGACATCTTCCCTCCGAGCCCGAGCCCGGTGGGGACGCCCATTCCCATTGACATATCCAGCGACGAGGACGATCCCATCGAGGATATACCCGCCTAGTCACCCTAGATTTAGGGATCCATATTGATGCACCATTGCTATTTCTATTTCGAATGCTTGTAAACCAAAATTTCTTGAGTAATAAAATACAAGCCTATTTAAATTTACACCATGCATTTCATTTAGTTCTTTAACTACCATAATTAAGGAGGGAAATCTACAAAAAAAAAAAAAAAGAACCGAACAGATTTAAAAAAAAAAAATAAAAAAAAAAAAAAAATAAAAATAATAATAAAGATAATAATACAATATATACAATACGTAAATATGTACATATAAATAAATAAATTCCAACAACCTTTACAAGAAAACCCTGATAAATTGATACCTATTAAAAGACTAATCTTCATTCAATAAAATTTTCCCCTTGCAAACAGCTATTTATTTAACATATAAACTCTACCCCTTATATCTCATCACACTAGTTTATCTAAGTTCCTTGAAGCGGTTTAGTCAAGCGACAGTGCAAGTATTGTTGGGCAACCCACACACATGTAGATACGATAGGAAGGTAACAGTAAATCCAGGACATCTCAAACCATAGAATAGGCAGAACAATTGAACCATGTTTCTAAACAGCAGTAGACTACTAACACATGTCAAACACATAACTAAGCAATAACACAACGAAAATATAAACCACAAATCCCAGACAACAGAAACGTTCTCATAAGGAGGAGCCTAAACAAAGTACGTCTAAACGCAAAACCTAAACGAAAACACGAAACCAAAGGGAGACATCACTGATCGGGAGGCGGGAACTGTCGGCGCATGAAGTCGTCCATCTGTCGCACATAGGCGTACATGTCGGACATGGTGGCCTGCTGCTGAGCCTGCCTCGTAGCAAACGAGTCCATGCGGGTCTGATAAAGGTCCAACCTAGCGTCAAGGGCGTCATAACGAGCCTGCCCAGCCGCAAACCCGGCGTCCATACCGACCCGCATCTCCTGCATCATCTGCAGCATCTGAATCATCTCCTGCCCCTGAGGTGCCACGGCAGGAGGTGCCCCAGCAGGAGGTGGAACCACTGGAGGAGGGGGTGGCTGCTCCGGTGGTACAACGAGGATCAGGCCGCCGTCATCAGGATGCGGGCGAAGTACAGCACGGGAAGCCCCACGACGTAAGGCGCTACGCCGCTCAGCATAAGACGGAATGCGGTAGCAACGACCAGGTGCTAGGTCGTACGGATCTGTCTCCGGTGTAGTGCGAATCCCCTGTGCCGCGCACAACCCACAGATGAGGTGAACATGGGTAATCACCCTACTCCCTCGCCCTCTGCGCATACCCCGCAAGTTGTCCTCGATGCAAGCCCCTACATTCACCCTACCGTCCCGCGCAATGAAGCAAATGGTCTCGTAGACGTGATCCAAGACAGTGTGGCTCCGGGACATCGGCCGGACACGCCCGAACCATAGCTGAGCGAGCTCTCGCCAAGGGGAGTCCACCGACGTCAAACGAAGCTCATGACTGTGCTCGAACGCAGGAGGCACTAGGGTGCATAAGGTGTTCCACGCAGGAGCAAGAACGCGCCCCTCAGGCTGGGGCCGGAACACGCCATCGTCGGGCAAGCCAAAATAGACGTTGATCGCCCGAGCACTGAAGTCGAGATAGCGACCACGGACCCATACTCGGGATAGATCGTCACCCTCCCCGAGACCGCCGATGTTGGCAATAACCTCCATAGCCAAATAACCGGAGGCGACGCCCTCGGGGTGACGTGCCAGACCAGTCCACTGTAAATACTCCAAGACCGCACTGACCCTGTCATCGCCCATATGAAGAGGATATATGCCTCTCTCAGGGACGTAAGACCTGTTTCGACGAAGCTCGTCGAAATAAAAGTCCTGGGCAGCCCTCGTCCTAAACCGGAACCTGTCATGCCGGTGAGGACGCACCTCGTCCGGGAGGCCCCTGAGACGCGGGCCCCTCTGCGCCTCATCCTCCTCTGACTCGCTCTCGTCGAAATCCGGCATCGCCGGAGCAGCATGACTGGGGCCAGCCTCATCAGCAACCCGTCTCCTAGTCCTCGGAGGACACATGAGAGACGCCAAAACGACCCACAAAAAGAGCAACATCCTGCAAGTTACCAAACACCAATTATAAGGCTAAGTCCCACACAGAAGTCAAGCGAAAATACGAATAGGGCATTAATATATAGTTCCAACGTGAATGTACCGTAAGAACAACAAATCCTACCGTTTACTAAGACCAACCAGGAGGTGACCTAGACAAAGAATACGCTAAAACTAGTGCCTAAACCCTATGTGGCATTTCGTCGAACACGTTATGTGCACAATAAACCAAAACCTAAGTTACTAACAACACACGGAAATCGCCCACAGAACGAAACAATCATTCTAATAACAATACGGCAAATCCTACAGCACTAAACAACGAGGGAACGAGCCCATAACCACACCCCAACAGCAACCAAGTATCAATAACTTCATAGCCTTTCTAAGGATTCGAATTCAACAAGAATTTGCCAAAAACATAAACACATTATAACATAAACATAGGCAAGGCAACAAGAGTAACAACAATTGCCACATACACTTGTTAAATTGCACAAATCAAGCCTAAAAATCATAAACCCCCAATTTTTGTACACAAACCCTAATTTCCTAAATCTCTTCACAAATCGAATCATTCAAAACATAAAAGTTGAAATTAGGAAGTGGGCTTAGTAGAATCGTACCTGGATGAGTGAAATTGAAGTCGAAATCGAGCAAAAAGGAAGGTAACTCGCCGGATTTAGAGAGAATTGGGGTGTGTTCTCGGATGGGAAATGGAGGAAGTGGCTCGCGCGGAGCGCGAGCCCTATTTTCTCGAACAGGGGGTGCCGCGCGCTCCCCGCGCGCCAACGCGCGGCCACCGCGCGGGACCCGGGTGGAGTTTTATCTTTCCTGTTCTGCTCGATCTCTTTCGCTATACGCTCCTCGCTGAACCCGGGCATACATTGACAGGGAAATACGTCGACAGGGAGCATCGCCTGGCATTATTCCGGGCAAGGATGGCGGAATTGCCTCCCGCCCTCCTTTCGCAGGACTACGGGAAACCCCCGGGACGTAAATACCTAGGGACCCTAAGAAATTCCGTAGGGAAATGAGAGCGGCATGTTAACTAACGACCCCACCACCGTTTACTCGTGACCACAGTGTGTTCCACGACCCCCAACTAAAGAAGTATGTGCCCGACACGTCGCATGTACTCCAATCGGACGTAATCGAATTGGATGATGACTTGACCTATGAAGAAACCCCAGTGCAAATACTCGACTACAAGGAAAGGGTGACAAGGAATAAAACTGTAAAGATGGTCAAGGTCCTGTGGTCCAACCACGAGACGGAGACGGCAACCTGGGAATTGGAAGCCGACATGAGGCAACGTTACCCTACCCTCTTCCAAGACGACCCGACCACAGTTATGGGGACATAACTGTATTCTTAAGGGGGGGAGGATGTAACACCCGAGGAAAAAAACAAATTCAAATTGTTTTGAACTACGTCATGACTTGATCCCTTCACTGGGTACGTAGGCAGCTTAGAACTAATTTCTAAGTTCAGTCACGAAATAAATCACAAAATACATCACGAATTAGACCACAAGGACGATAGGGGAAGTTGGAACCAATTTAGACTAGGCCAATTAGGATACGGAAATGTTGCGAGCGATAAGCCGAACTCGCAACGAGATTAAGGAAAGGATTTCGGGCTAGAGACGACCCAAGGAATCGAGCTAACACGTAGAAAATCGATAGGGGAAAGCAAGGAAAGACCCGACGGAACACGCGGAGCCGAACCGGCCGGTCCGGCCGGCCCGCGCTGTCCGTGCGCTGCCGCGCGGCCACCGCGCGGCCAAGGGCGTCGCGACGCCAGGGCTGGCACGCGTGCTCCGCGCGGACAAAAGCTTAGGTGCGCGCCACCAGCGCGCCAGAGGTGCTGAAAGTGTAAACCTTCCTTCCATGGCGATTTTCTTGCCTAAATTAACATTCTCTTCGATGGTAAACGGATCCCAGCAGTAGGGAAGAGCATAAACTCGGTATTGGGCGCCCCCTACCCCTTATTTTCAGTAAACAAACCCTAGACACTCCATCTTCCTTCTCCAAGTTGAAAACTCCTTCGACACCACTTTCCGGCGAGTATTCCGGCGACGACGGGACGACCGGGACAAGCCCCTGCCCTCTAGACTCTTGGTAAGCCATTGTGCAACGTTTCAATTCGTCCATAGATCTCAGAAACTCATATTCTAACCCTTTTTCCTTACTACGATTTCCCGTCGGAAAACGAACAAAAAGCGATCGGAGAAGTTGGCCGTTCATCGTGGCCCTAGGACATCCGGAAACCCAATCCAGCGACCCTAACATCATTCTAAGTAAGTTAACACCTTACTCACAAATTTTTGCGGTTGTTTGTTGTTTAAATCTCGAGATATAGGCTTGTAACAAAAATCGGTTTTCAAAAACCCTATTTTCGTCCAATTTTAAAGACTCGCCAAAAACTCGACCTTCGGGAATTCAAACCGAAAACTTTTCAACATAAAAGTTGTTCCTAACACCTTTATCTATCTTGTGTCCAAATTTCAGCCATTGACATTAAGTTTTGCTATCCCAATTTTCGCCATGAACGTTCTGTATTGAACCGAACCGTTAAAAACTGTGACAGATTTCTTCATTCAACTTGATGCATGTTTTTCACCCATTTTTCGAATGATTTAACTTTGCATTCCTAAACAAAAGTTGTAGATAATTGTGTCTAGATTATGCCTATAAAATTTCACGAATTTTGGTGTTCATTTGATATGTCAAACGGCCAAGTTTTTGAAACTGTTTTGAATTCGTTTTAAAGGCCATGAGTATGCAGTGAGTTACACTCGATTTTTGAGTACCAAGAATTCATTATTTCCAAAAACTTAAAACATGAAAGTTGTTCCTTAATGTATCGTGTAGTTACTGTAAAAATTCCACATCGATTGGTTTTGAAATGAATTTTTAATCGGCGTTACACGAACCTGTGACGACAACAGTTTTTAAGACGTAAATTATTCTTTGCGATAAACTCAAATTTTAACTCACTTCGGAACCTTATTTCCAAAAACTTAAAACATGAAAGTTGTTCGTGTGCGTGTTTTTGAATTACTGGCCAAGTTTCAGAATTTTTGGAGGAAAAACGAATTTTAAATTAAGAAAGGCGTAAACTGCCTCGAATAGGATTTTTCGAACTTGAGAAAACTCGAACTATGAAAACGCGATATCGATCCTTTGATAACTTTGAAATACGAACTTTCGAAAAATCCCGTTCACTAGGCTGAGCCGATCTTCATACTATCATTATCTTTGAGACTGCCTCGTTAGTGGTCTCCTTACTATCTGAGATTGCCTCGTTAGTGATCTCGCGCGCTGTATTTGTGGATCGCCTCGTTAGTGGTCCTACTATCTTTGTGGATCGCCTCGTTAGTGGTCCTACTATCTTTGTGGATCGCCTCGTTAGTGGTCCTACTATCTTTGAGACTGCCTCGTTAGTGGTCTCCCATTGTGTGGACTGCCTCGTTAGTGGTC
The DNA here is from genome assembly GCA_030278955.1 of Hygrophila difformis. Lineage (NCBI taxonomy): Eukaryota > Viridiplantae > Streptophyta > Magnoliopsida > Lamiales > Acanthaceae > Hygrophila > Hygrophila difformis. Next base: position 21,388,380 of record JAOANR010000013.1, on the reverse strand, counting down.
CTATGTTGAGATTGCCTCGTTAGTGATCTCCCGGTATGGTGTCCTCTTCTTAGTTTACGGGATGAAAAGTAAAAGACTCGTGTGAGTGTTTCATTATGCTTAAATCGTATTTATCCTGTCTTTAATTACGTATTTAAATTTTACGCATCTTAAATTATGCTTTAAATTTCGCTTTTTTTTTAAATTAAGTTCTTTAATCATAATTTTCCGCTGCTAATAAATCATGTATTTTTAAATTCTCGTACGATAAGCGAAATCTTTAGTTTTAAACACTTGTAACCCCTTTTATTTGTTAGTTAGGGATTAACTTACTCAGTATATTTTTATACTGACAACCGTTGTCATTTTTCTTTTACAGAGTATGTCGAGTGACGCATACGCATGCACTTGGGGGAATTATTTATGAACATTTTATTTCTGCATCGTACTGTTTTACCGGGTCTGTTAAACCCGAGGATTTGGCCATGTTGGCCGTGATTTACTTTCCGCTGCATTTACTCTATTTACTTTTCGCGTATGATGATTACTACTATCGTTTTAAGTATTATAAATTTCCGGACTATATCTTGAATGTTTTAAATCTTTTGCATACCCGCAAGCCTTGCATTTCCTTAGCGAGCTCGGGAAGCCGTGTCTTGCTAGGGGGATGCGGCGGTGACACCTCGGCCTGGGTTATCAAATCCGGGGTGTTACAATGGCATAATTTAAAAGACATGAATTTCATAAGATCATAAATATAGCTTGCAAAGCAATTAAATAAATTGCCATAAATTTAAAAGCACAATTTAATACGGATTTAATTTGGAATTCTCATAAACTTCTCGTTTCATTTCTTTTAGAGATCACCATCGCTAGGGCTCTTATGTCAGCCAGCCTTACGCTTGGGCTCTTATGTCCACAAGTATCATGGTCGATCTTTTAATAGGTTCGATGCGTTCGCTAGCCATACAATCAATATTTTGCTAGGGCACTTACATCCACTAGACATACACTTGGGCTCTTATGTCCCAAGCCGTAGAGAACATTGACAGTATCCAGCTTAGTCATAAACCCCAACGTTTTAATCTTCTCTTTATTTAGAAAGACCAATTCCACAAATTTAGTAAGTTTATCAAAATATACTATTTCAGGACACTATTCGCTCCGATATCATTTAAAATCCTTTTCAACAAGATTTTCAAGATTTGACCTCGATAAACCACTGTTTACTCCAAAATTAATAAAAATCGGTTTTAAGTTCAAAAATTCTGAAATTTGACCAGTGACTCAAAACACAGAGATGAACAAGTTTCGTGTTTTAACTTTTTCGATCCGGGTTAAGGAAATAAGTCAAAAATGTAGATATCTATCAGGTTGCAAATCTGTCCGAAATTTCCAACAGCAGTTTTAAGATTTCACGATCTACCATAGCAAACCAACTCCAAACTTGATGAACGTTTACAGGGAGATGCTTAAGACATATATCTACAAGTTTCATGTTCAACAAAAGATCTAGTTCATCCTATATCTATTGTCAAAAACGCCTACAAGTTCGGACCAAGAATCTGTCAAGATTTCAAGATCTAAATTTAGAACAGTTCGGTTTGGAGTCGATTTCCGATATCAAATCTCAACGAAAAATTCCAAAAATTTAAGTAGGTGTTCTAAACGTATAGATCTACAATTTTTATGTTTAACACCAATACTAAATCGGTCTAGATCGAAGGTAAAAATCAACCTCAAGTTCGGAAGTAAAATCTGTCATCGTTTCAAGATCTAAATCTAAGGCAGGCTCGTTTGCGATCGTTTTCAGATAGCAAAACACGATGAAAAATTATGAGAATTTTACAGAAGGTAGATCTATGCTTTAGGAATGTTTTTTGTGTTTTAAGTTTTCTCGTTTGAATAGTTTTAAGGGTTCGGAAAAATCATGCAAAAACGCTGCGCGGTATAGGTTTTCATGTGGACAGATTTTAAGTTCTTGATTAAATCTTGAGAGTAGATATATTTTAATTCGCCCAAAACCATAGTAAGGCTAACTTACAGATCTATGGTCATCTCGGCTTGATGATTCGGAGGCGTGGCTTCCAGTCCACCGTTTATGTACCACCCCGGATTTGATAACTCAGCCGGGATGTCACCGCCACATCTCCCTAGCAAGACACGGCTTCCCGAGCTCACTAAGGAAATGCAAGGCTTATGGGTACGTAAAAGATTTAAAAACATTTTAAGATTGAGTCCGGAATTCAATAATACCTAATTCAAAATACGATAGTAGTAATCATCATGCGCGAAAATAGAGTAAATGCAGCGGAAAGTAATCACGGCCAACACGGCCAAACCTCGGGTTTAACAGACCCGGTAAAACAGTATGATGCAAAAATTAAAATGTCCATAAATGATTTCCCCCAAGTGCATATGCATGCGTCACTCGACATACTCTGTAAAAGAAAAATGACAACGGTTTATCAGTATAAAAATATACCGAGTAAGTTAATCCCTAACTAACAATTTAAGGGGTTACATGTGTTTAAACTAAAGATTACACTTCTCATGCATTGATTTAAAAATCCATATTTTATTCGCAGCAGAAAAACATGATTTAATTTATTTAAGGCGAGAATACATAATTAAAGGACTTAATTTAAAAAGCGTAATTTAAAAGCATAATTTAAGAACGTAAATTTAATGCATAATTTAAAAACATGGTAAATAAGATTTAAGCATAATTAAACACTCTCACAAGTCTTTTATATTTTATCCCGCAAACTAAGAAGAGGACACCATACCAGGAGATCACTAACGAGGCAATCTCAACATAGGACCACTAACGAGGCAGTCCACAATAATGGGAGACCACTAACGAGGCAGTCTCAAAAGATAGTAGGACCACTAACGAGGCGATCCAAAACACAGCGCGCGAGATCACTAACGAGGCAATCTCAGATAGTAAGGAGACCACTAACGAGGCAGTCTCAAAGATAATGATTAGCATGAAGATCGGCTCAGCCTAGTGAACGGGATTTTTCGAAAGTTCGTATTTCAAGTTATCAAGATATTCGATATCGCGTTTTCATAGTTCGAGTTTTCTCAAGTTCGAAAAATCCGGTTCGACGCAGTTTACGCCTTTCTTAATTAAAAATTCATTTTCACACTAAAAATTCTGAAATTTACACAGTAGCTCAAAAACACACACACAAACAACTTTCATGTTTTAAGTTTTTGGAAATAAGGTTTCGAAATGAGTCAAAATTTGAGATCTTTACAAAAGATAATTTCTGTCTCAAAAACTGATTTCGTCACAGGTTCGTGCGACGCCGATTAAAAATTCATTTCAAAGTCAATTGATCCGAAATTTTTACAGGAGATACAAAACACATTGATGAACAACTTTCATGTTTTAAGAATTTAGAAATAATGAATTTTAGATATTCAAAAATCGACCACAACAAGCTGTACACGTGCGGACTCAAAGGGTGTTTTAAAACAGTTATGAAAATCGGTCATTTTGACATATCAAATGAACTCCAAAATTCATGAAATTTTATAGGCATAATCTAGACACAATTATCTATAACTTTTGTTTAGAAATGCAAAGTTGAATCATTCTAAAAATGGGTGAAAAACATGCATCAAGTTGAATAAGAAAATCTGTCAACAGTTTAAAACGTTCGGTTTATCACAGAAAGTTTACGGCATGATTTGAAATAGCAAATCTTAATGTCAATGGCTGAAATTTGGACACAAGGTATATTAAAGTCTTAGGAACAAAATCTATGTTCAAAAGTTTTCGGTTTGAATTCCCGAAGATCGAGTTTTAGGCGAGTTTTTGAAATTGGACGAAAATAGGGTTTTTGAAAATCGATTTTTGTTACGGGTCTAGATCTCGAGTTTTAAACAACAATAAACCACAAAAATTTGTGAGTAAGGTCTTAACTTACTTAGTTAGAGATTTGAGTCGCTGGAATGGGTTTCCGGACGTCCTAGGGTTGCGATGAACGGCCAACTTCTTCGATCGCTTTTTGTTCGTTTTCCGACGTGAAATTGTAGCAAGGAAAAGGGGTTAGAATTCAAGTTTCTAAGTTATATGGACGAACTAAAATATTATACCATAGCTTACCAAGAGTCTAGAAGTCAGGGGCTTGTCCCGGTCGTCCCGTCGTCGCCGGAATACTCGCCGAAAAGTGGTGTCGGAGGAGTTTTGGCTTGGAGAGGAAGTTTGGGAGTGTTTAGGGTTTGGTTTTCTGAAAATATGGGGAGGGGGCGCCTTAGGACGTTCTTAAGCTTCCCCTATGGCTGAGATCCGATTACCATCAAAGGGGATGTTAAGTTTGGCAAGAAAATCGCCATGGAAGGAAAGTTTACACCTTCTGCACCTCTGGCGCGCTGGTGATGCGCACCTATAGCTATTACCGCGCGGAGCACGCGCGACCAGCCTGGAGTTGCGACTCCGCCTTCCGTGCGGTGGCCGCGCGGCGGGCGCGGGCCGGCCGGACCGGCCGGTTCGGCGGTCCGCGTGGTCCGTCGGGTCCTTTCTTCTTTTCTCTATCGGTTTTCTACCCTCTACGTGTTAGCTCGACTCCTCGGGTCGTCTCCGGTTCGGAATCTTTACCTTAAACTTGTTACGAGTTCGGCTTATCGCTCGTAACATTTCCGTGTCCTAAGTAGTCTAGTTTAAATTAGTTCCAACTCCTCCTATCGTCCTTGCGATTGATCTTGTGATTTAATTTGTGATTTATTTTGTGATTTATTTTGTGACTGAACTTAGAAATTAGTTCCAAGCTGCCTACGTACCCTGTGAAGGGATCAAGTCATGACATTGTTCAAAACAATTTGAATTTGTTTTTCTCGGGTGTTACATCCTCCCCCCCTTAAGAATACAGTTATGTCCCCATAACTGTGGCCGGTTCATCTTGGAAGAGGGTAGGGTAACGTTGTTTCATGTCAGCTTCCAACTCCCACGTTGTCGTCTCCGTCTCGTGGTTGGACCAAAGGACCTTGACCATTCTCACGGTCTTATTCCTCGTTACTCTCTCCTTCGTGTCAAGTGTTCGTACCGGAACTTCCTCGTAACTCAAGTCATCCTCAAATTCAATTTCTTCCGGTTGGAGCACATGGGTCGGATCGTGCGCATACTTCTTCATTCGGGGAACGTGGAATACATCGTGAATACGAGCAAATTGTGGTGGTGACGCTAGTCAATAAGCGGTTTCCCACTCTTTACAGGATTTCTTATGGTCCCTATGTATTTTCGTCCCGAGGGTTTTCTGTAGCCTTGCAAAAAGAAAATGCGAGGCAATTCTATTGTCTTTGTCAGGAAAGATGTCGGGTGATACCCCATGTCGTCGTACATCACTGTCAATGTATGCTCGGGTTAAGTGAGTGGCGTATAGCAAAAGAGATTAAGCAAAGTCGGAACAAATAAAACTCCCTTCGTGACCCGCGCGGTGGCCGCGCGGTATGGCGCCTCAGCGCGCGGCGAGCGCGCGGCCGCATCTGTTCGAAGAAAATAGGGCTCGCGCTCCACGCGAGCAACTTCCCCCATTTCCCATTCGAGACCACACCCCCAATTCTCTCTAAATCCGACGACTGATCTTCCCGTTCGCTTGATTTCGGCTCCAATTTCACTTACCAAGGTATGAATCTACTACTTTTAGGTATCAATTTCAAATTTTATGCTTTCAATGGCTCGATTTGTGAAGAGATTTAGGAATTAGGGTTTGTGTACAAAAATTGGTGGTTTGTTATTTTTAGGCTTGATTAGTGCAAATTAGCAGTCATATGTGATAATTGATGTTACTCTTGTTGCCTCGCTTGTATTTATACCACAATGTGTTTACGTTTTTGGCAAATTCTTGTTGGATTTAAATCTTTAAGAAGACTATGAGATTTTTGATGTTTGGTTGTTATTGGTTGTGATTATTAGCTCATTTTTCTTTGTTGTTTGGTGCTGTACGAAAATGATGTGTTGTTATTTGAGTGATTGTTTCGTTTTGTGGGCAACTTCCGTGTGTTTGTTAGTAACTTAGGTTTTGGTTTATTGCGCACATAACGTGTTCGACGAAATGCCACAAAGGTTTTGGGAACTAGTTTGAGCATATCCTTTGTCTAGATTACCTCCTGGTTGGTCTTAGCAAACTATAGGATTTGATGTTCTTATGGTATATTCACGTTGGAAGTGTATATTGATGTCCCTTACGTATTTCTGCTTGACTTTTGTGTGGAATTTAGTCTTATAATTGTATTGGATGATTTGCAGGATGTTGCTCTTTTTGTTGGTCGTTTTGGCGTCTCTCATGTGTCCTCCGAGGACTAGGAGACGAGTTGCTGATGAGGCTGGCCACAGCAATGCCGCTCCGGCGATGCCTGATTTCGACGAGAGCGAGCCAGAGGAGGATGAGGAGCAGCGGGGCCCGAGACTCAGGGGTCTCCCTGACGAGGTGCGTCCTCACCGACACGACAGGTTTCGGTTTAGGATGAGGGCTGCCCAGGACTTCTATTTCGACGAGCTTCGTCGAAACAGGGCGTATGTCCCCGAGAGAGGCATATATCCGGATCATTTGGGCGATGACAGGGTCAGTGCAGTCTTGGAGTACTTGCAGTGGACCGGACTTGCACGTCATCCCGAGGGCGTTGCCTCCGGTTATCTGGCTATGGAGGTTATTGCCAACATTGGCGGTCTTGGGGAGGGTGACGACCTATCTCGGGTATGGGTTCGTGGTCGCTATCTCGACTTCAGTGCTCGTGCGATCAATGTCTATTTTGGCTTGCCTGACGATGGCGCATTCCGCCCACAGCCTGAGGGACGTGTTCTTGCTCCTGCGTGGGATACCTTATGCACCGTGGTACCTCCTCAGCTCGAGCATGATCATGAGCTGCGTTTGACGACGATGGACTCCCCTTGGCGAGAGCTTGCCCAGATTTGGTTAGGGCGCGTCCGACCGATTACCCGGAGCCATATCGTCTTGGATCACGTCTACGAGACCATTTGCTTTATCGCGCGAGACGGTAGGGTGAATGTGGGAGCGTGTAACGAGGACAACTTGAGGGGTATGCGGAGAGGACGAGGGAGTAGGGTAATTACCCATATTCACCTCATTTGTGGCTTGTGCGCGGCGCAGGGGATTCGCACGACACCGGAGATAGATCCGTACGATCTGGTAGCGGGCAGTTGCTACCGTATCCCCACTTACACTGCCCGGCGTAGCGCCTTACGTCGTGGAGTTCCTCGGGCTGTACTTCGCCCGCAGCCTGATGATGGCGGCTTGATCCTAGTCGTACCACCGGAGCAGCCACCCCCCTCCTCCAGTAGTTCCACCTCCTGCAGTGGCGCGTCAAGGCCAGGAGATGACTCAGATGCTGCAGATGATGCAGGAGATGCGGGTCGGCATGGATGCCGGGTTTGCAGCTGGGCAGGCTCGTTATGATGCCATAGACGCTAGATTGGACTTTTACCAGGCCCGCATGGACTCGTTCGCTACGAGGCAGGCTCAGCAGCAGGCCACCATGTCTGACATGTACGCCTATGTGCGGCAGATGGACGACTACATGCGTCGGCAGTTCCCGCCTCCCGATCAGTGATGTTTTCCTTTCATATTTGCGTTTTCGTTTAGGTTTTGTATCAGACGTACTTTGTTTAGTTTCCTCCTTATGAGGATGTTTGTAACACCCCGGTTTTTGGTCACCCAGGTCGGGATGTCACCGCCACACCTCTCTAGCAAGACACGGTTTCTCCGAGCTCACTAAAGAGATGCAAGGCTATGGTTTTTTCAGAATTTAAAACATTCAAACAGCCCATTCATATATAATTTAAAAATAATACATCACAGTTGCAGCGGAAAATAATATTTACATATATATTGCAGCGGAATTTAAATATAGGGCCAACATGGCCTAATCACGGGTTAAACAGGCCCGTTCATGCAATTCATATCTAAGGCTAGAATAATAAAAGAAGATAATATTTCCCTGAATATCCCATGCATGCATATGATGATGCATATTCTTCATACTCTGTAGGAAAAAGAAAGTAATGGTTTTGGTCAGCACTACGTGCTGAGTAAGTTAACACATACAGGATCATGGGGTTTCAAAGCCGTTATTTAAATTTCAAGAAAACATGTACACAATACCCCATAATTTAATTTATTATCTAACAACAATTTAATTGCAAAATTAAATAGACAGGGATTTCATAACATCACAGTATTGCTTGCAGGGTAAATAATTGCATAACATAACTTAAAAGCATAATTTAAATAAGCGGAGGAAAGTATTCAAGTCTTTTAAATTTCCCGTTAATCCATGGTCGAGTATCAAGATTTCATTGGTATTTCAAGTTAAGCCTCGATTGCATGGCAATCCCTACATAGTATTTCAAGTTAAGCCTCGAGTGCAGTGCAACCCCTACATAGTATTTCAAGTTAAGCATCGGTTGCGTTGCAACCCCTACATAATATTTCAAGTTAAGCCTCGGTTGCATTGCAGTCCCTACATAGATATCCCGCCGTTTTGGCGTAGTGTCTCATGTTCAACACCATCGTCCAATCAGGCACGATGTGCAAAGCTATGAGGGCACCCTGCAGAGCACTCACCCCCTACATAGATTACTCTCGTCCATTTAGGCACGAAGCAAAAAGCTAGAGGGGCACCCGATGGGACACTCACCCTCTACGTAGAAAGCTCAAACTAGTCATAACGGGATTTTTGAAAACATTTGTTTATGTATTTTATTTCAAAGGAGTTCCACTCGTTTAAACCTTAAAGGCCAATTTTTCAAGTTTAGTAAGTTTCTCAAAATATACTATTTCAGGACGCTCTTCGCTCCGATATCAATTTAAAATCCATTTCAACAAAATTTTCAAGATTTGATTTGGTAAACCACTGTTTATTCTAAAATAAATTAAAAATCCGTTTTAAGTCCAAAAATTATTAAATTTGACCAGTGGCTCGAAAACACAGAGGCGAACAGGTTTCGTGTTTTAACTTTTTCAATCCGAGTTAAGGAAGTAGGTCGAAAATAAGATTTTGTACAGACATATTATTCTGTCCGGATCCAGACGTGGCAGTTTTCAAAGATTTGATTTTTACCATATCAACCGGATACCAAATTTGATGGAATTTTACAGGGAGATACCTAAGACAATTATCTATGACTTTTGTTTAGAACTCAAGGTCTAATTCCAATCGGAACACTTATGAAAAATCGGATTAAGTTCAGGAACCAATGTTGTCATCTTTTCGAAGTTCGAAGGAAACGCAGATTTGTTCGATTCGAATTCTGGGGTTCAATTCTTGACGAAAAATTCTAAGATTTTACAGTGGTATTCTAAACTTATAGATCTACAACTTCTATGTTTAGCCCTAAACCTGATTCGACCTAAATCCAATGTCAAAGTCATCGACAAGTCCGGAGTATACGTCTGTCCCTATTTCAAGATCCGAATTAAAGGCAGGTTCGTCTAGATCGATTTTCGGGTATCAATTCTTAACCTAAAATTCTGAAATTTTTACTGTACGTCCAAAACACATAGATCTACAAATTTTGTGTTCAACTCAAGCCCTGAATCGGCCTACGTATATCGTCAAAAACGTCTACACGATCGGACCTAAAATCTGTCACGAATTCCAAGATCTAGATTTAGACAGTTTGGTTTTGGGTCGGTTTCAGATATCAAATCATAATGAAAAATTATGAAAATTTACGGAGGTGTTCTTAACATATAGATCTACAACTCTTATGTTCAACGCCAAGGCTAGATCGGCCTAGATCTAAGGTAGAAATCACCAACAAGTTCAAAATAAAGTTCTGTCACCGTTTCAAGATCTAAACCAAATGCAGGTCTGTTCGTGGTCGTTTTTGGATATCAAAACACAATGAAAAATTATGAAATTTTTACAGTCGATAGATCTACGTCTTAGAAACATTTTTTGTGTTTTAAGTTTTTCCGTTTGAAGTCGTTTTGAGGTTTGGAAAAATTAGACAAAACTATTGCGCCGTTAACAATCACATATGGACAGATTTACGAAAGTTTTGATTAAGTTTCTAGATTTAGATATTTTAAATACTCCCAAAACCGTGTAAGCGTTAACTTACTGATTAATCATCGTCCGGGGTCGTCAAGTTCGAAGGCGTGGCCTCCAGTCCACCGTCTATCCTCTCCGCTCGTCGGGTTCTCCGTTCTAGATCCGATACGGGGTGTAGAGAGAAAAGAAACGAGGTTAGAATCCATTTTCGGATTGAAACGTGAAAGGATTTTTCGGACTAGAGCTTACCACAACGTTGGAGATCTTCCGGATTTCGTCCAAACAGCCGCTGTCTCCGTTTGGTGCCTCCGTTGACTTCGGGATTTCGACTTGTGTGTATAGAGAGTATCGTAGGGTTTTTGAAAAAGGGTTTAGGCTTCCGAGGGGGTTTATTTATAGATATCTAAGTCCTAGGGCGTCCAAAATCTGACCCTAAGGGTCTTGAGTCGAGAGACGTTCAACTGAAAGTCGAAAAATCCGCGTTCGGGCGAGAGATTCACGCAACGAGCGAATCTGTCGTGTGGCGCGGGGTTGGCGCGCCTTTCTCCTTATTAGCGCGCGGACAGCACGCAACTAGCGCCTGGACTCCGGTCCGGGCGGGTCGTGCGATCCGTCGTGCTTTTCCGCCTCTCTTTCGGGTTTCTATCCCTCTATGCTCTCGGATTCCAATTTCCGGACTCTCTTCGGGTTCCTATTTCGTGTCGTTATTTCTTTCGGATCGAATGTTACGTTTTGGCTCGAATTCTTGAGTTCATTTATATCGGATACCCGTGTAATGACTTATTTAACTTTATTTAATTTCTTTTATTTAATTAAATCTCTTTTAATTAATTTCATTTCTCATTTCTTCTATATTTATTTATTTAATGTATTTACTGATTTATTTGTTTATTTATTTATTTATTATATTTATTTATTTATTTATTTATTATATTTATTTATGTTGTAAAATTCTCGGGTATTACAGTCTACCCTCCTTAAGAATCAACTTCGTCCTCGAAGTTGTGTTTCGGCTTTTCTCGTGCTAAGGTCTTTTGTTTATTTTATTATTTTGTGACTGAACTTAGAATTAAGACTTCTGAGCTGCCTACGTACCCGGTGAAGGGATCAAGCCATAACGTAGTTCAAAACAATTTGAATATGTTTATTTATTTATTTCGGAATACATATTGTTGAACCAAAATCCAAAAATAAATGCATCTACTTCATTACGGGGTATTACATCCTCTCCCCCTTAGGACTCCAGTTATGTCCTCATAACTGCCTACTTATTATTCTCAAAAAAAAGGTTTGTAAGTCGTTGGCTTCAACCTCATTGAGCTGGCAAGTCCACTTGGTCCACGCCATTCAATCGTCCTACAGCTCTCCCGGTTGAGGGTTCACCAAATCTAGCCTCTTCTCAATCATCTCCTCATGAATATTACATTCTCTAATCATGTGGTCTTCCCCACCGCATCTATAACAAGTTCCGCGCTTTGGGCATCCGCGCACCAAATGGGCTTTGTTGCACTGTGGGCAACGTGATATGACTGGACTGCAGATGTCATCTTGACGGTCCGGTTTCTGCGGCTGGTTGGGTTTAACGGTCACGTCCTCTCTCCTACTAATGTTTTCTATTCGTGTCCGGCAGTCAGCCAGCCGATGACCTTGCCGCCCACATCGGAAGCACGCTCTAGGCTGAGGGCATCCTCTCGCATAATGCGTGTTAAGTCCTTGAGTCCTGCGTTAAACCTTTCAGCTATGTTGGTATCAGAGCCTACACTCTAACATAGCTGAGTGAGATCCGGAAGATGGGCAAGAAAGGAAGGCTTAAAAGTTGTAATTCTCAGAAAGTTACTCTCAGCAATAGTGGCGATGTTGGGACAACTGAAGAACAACGAAGCAAATGTAGAGATTTTTCTGATGCATTATCAAGAAATGGAATAGCTCTTGAAAATCTATTTGATGAGCTCACTGAAAAATACAAAGCAGTTGTAAAGGAGAAGAAGATGTTGTTGAAACAACTTGCTGACATCAGGATTTCCTATGATCAAGTATTAAAAGAGAGAGATGCACTTCAAAAGGAAAATATGTCAAACAAGGACATTATTGAAGATTTGCAGAAAGAAAGAGCTGAATTGATCAAGGAGAAAGAGGTGTTGATTGAAGAGAAAGAAGTATTGAAGAGAGACTCCCAAGTTCTTCAAGAGAAGGTTCATAAGTTGGAAGGAATGGTGAAAGGCAAAGAGAAGCTCGATGAAGTCTTGTCAATGGGAAAGTCTTACAAAGATCAATCTGGAATTGGATATCAGTTTTCAACCACACCATCAGAGACTAAATTTATCAGTGGAGGATATCTTGAACAAAAATCACCCCCAATGAGAAACCACAAAGTAGTTGTTGCAAAGCCTACTGAAGTAGTTAAGAAAGTTGTTGAAACATCTGGTCGACAACCAGTCAGAAAGATCTACAAGGAAAGATATATTCAGAAGTTTCAACAACACAAGGACTGTTCTTATTGCAAATTGCCAGGACACACAGCTGATCAGTGTTTTCGAATTATAAAGGATTTGATGAATGGTCGTCCTGTTGTCTGGCCTACTGAAGAACTACGCAAGAGGGTTAAGCTAAAAAGAGCTTGGGTTCCAAAGAAATCAGAGTGCAATTGCCTTAGCAAGAATGGGATTGAAGATGTGCACCATATGTCGTCTGAACAACGAGCAGACTACCTGACTAAGTCCCTTGACAGAGAGAAGCTTGAGGAACATAGAGGGAACTTGGGCTCGTGCCACTCTCCTTAGCACCATGCTGCGTTCGGGGCCCTGGATTACAAGGAATTTATATTTTGTGGGCCCAATCCATTAGAAAGGGAGATGGTACAGTTGAGCTGCTGAAGGTCTGGTGAGAATTTGAATTCTAGTATATTCTGTTGCTGATGCCGATGTTCTGACTACAGAGAAACAACCTGGAAAAGATATGGCATAATGCAAGGGGGAGTATCTATGATGAGTTTGATTTAATTGGAAGCTTTGCTTGGATATTATTGATGATTTTGAGAAGCTGGTGCCACAGCTCAATTTACAGAGTATTAACAGATTCAAAGCTGGGTTTATGGCGGATTGAGAGCTGCTGAAGAAACCCCCTGGTTTTCGTTGTTTGCAGAAGGCACCAACAACCATCCTGCTACTGGTATATCTTTAGCTGTTGAGTCTTCTACATTTTCATGGGGTAATTGGGATTGTGTTTAGGCATTTCTGAGTTTATTGTTTTATAAACACAATCCGTGTGTATTGTAGGTGTTTTAGCACCATTGAGCTTAACTTGTTTGATTAGCTAGATTCCTCAAACACCATCTTAATACCTGCCGGTGAATTGCTTGCATTTGGTAGATAGTTGATGCTCCCATGTGTTCTTCTAGTCTATTTGGGTAGATAGGAGAGTTCATTGGAATGTAAGGGTATGCAAGATGTGGTTGACTCTTGTTCAATCGGTTTGGTGGAGATTTAGTGAATCCCTGGCTTGGAGCCCCCAGATGTAGATCGGTGGATCGAACTGGGTAACCAAATTCCTGGTGTCCTTAGTTTTATTTTCGCACTCTGTTCTGTTGGTTGTTGACTGGTTGTTGGGATAACGCTCAAACATCGTTTCCGCACTGATTTATTATCTTGACAACTGGGAAACAATATACTCTGTTTAGTATTGGTTTTTTCCCATCTTTAGCATTTTCTGTTCTCGAGGGAGACCTGTCAATGCGGTTTACCACACTTTGGACATGGTGGTGCATAGTCACCGTGGTTGAAGATTATTCCGTTGTTTCTCTTCTTGCTGCCTCGAGGCGGTCTATTCGGGCCTCTACGAAGATGGGTTCCTCCCGACTTATCATCTTTGTGGTTGCTATTACTTGTGTCTTGCCCCTGGTCGACTAGTGCGTTCCCTAAGATGACCAGAGCTTCCCCTATCTTACAGAGACGGTCGCTCACGTTGTTCGGCGCAGGGACATCTTGTGCACCTTGGGTTTGAGCTCCCATGGGTTGCACTCGCTCCGTGGGGTTTCGCGGTATCTCGTTAGTGGTCTGTGGGGCAGCTGGGTTTCTCGATTGTCTCCTTGGTGCCATTCTGTTACAACGTATATAGATTAGATTCCAAGGGTTTTGCTAGATTGTCCAGACAGGGAATCGTGAAATCATATGAGTGGCTGAGTGTTAGATGTATTCCTAGGTGTAGCGTTCGGCCGTGTAAAAGTGTTCGGCCAAAGTTTACATGGCAAACCGAGTTTTGCCAACCAACCAAGATTTTGAATTTTGGATTTGTTGTTTGGGAAACCACCCAAGATTTTTAGATTAGCGAGTGTTTTAAAAACTTGATTTTTATTGTTTCCACATAAGGAAATTTTCTAATTCGTACAAGTATAGGGATGGCTAGGTCCGAGATTTGTTATACCTGGGCGTGCGCTTAGATGAACGCGATCTAGAACTACGGCAAGATCAGTCTCTAGTGAGTGTTTCTAATTTGATGTCAAGCGTCTAAGTCATCTAGTGCAAGCAAAAGATCTAAGTTAATATTCGCCGAGATTCTAGGTTAAACTTCGCCAAGATTCTAAGTTCAAATTCGCCAAGATTCTAAGTTCGAATTCGCCAAGATTCTAAGTTCAAATTCGCCAAGATTTTAAGTTCATAAAAGAGATGTAATATGCAAATGCAAATGATGTTTTCCCCCCAAAAATAATTTAATGCACTATATATATATTTTTTCCATGGGTTTTAAAATAAAAATTCATTTCCATGGAAATAATGCTTAAAAATTTAAAGTAATATTTAAAATCCTTGGACATCTATATTGGGTCAACAATAATTATAATTTGGGCTCAAAAATAATTTGGGGCTAGGAAAGTTTAAAATAATAATTTTGGGCTTCCAAAATAATAATATAACCACTAATGGTTTAAAAATAATAATCTAGTAGTTTAAAAGATAATAATAGTTTAAAAATAATAATGGGTTTAAAAATACTAGTTTAAAAATAAGCCGGGCTCTGATACCACTTTGGTATCTGATATTTTCTTTAAAAGAAATAGCTTTAAAATATTCTGGGCTCTGATACCACTCTGTAACATCCCGGTTTTTGGTCACCCAGGTCGGGATGTCACCGCCACACCTCTCTAGCAAGACACGGTTTCTCCGAGCTCACTAAAGAGATGCAAGGCTATGGTTTTTTCAGAATTTAAAACATTCAAACAGCCCATTCATATATAATTTAAAAATAATACATCAAAGTTGCAGCGGAAAATAATATTTACATATATATTGCAGCGGAATTTAAATATAGGGCCAACATGGCCTAATCACGGGTTAAACAGGCCCGTTCATGCAATTCATATCTAAGGCTAGAATAATAAAAGAAGATAATATTTCCCCGAATATCCCATGCATGCATATGATGATGCATATTCTTCATACTCTGTAGGAAAAAGAAAGTAATGGTTTTGGTCAGCACTACGTGCTACTCAAGTTAACACATACAGGATCATGGGGTTTCAAAGCCGTTATTTAAATTTCAAAAAAACATGTACACAATACCCCATAATTTAATTTATTATCTAACAACAATTTAATTGCAAAATTAAATAGACAGGGATTCCATAACATCACAGTATTGCTTGCAAGGTAAATAATTGCATAACATAACTTAAAAGCATAATTTAAATAAGCGGAGGAAAGTATTCAAGTCTTTTAAATTTTCCGTTAATCCATGGTCGAGTATCAAGATTTCATTGGTATTTCAAGTTAAGCCTCGATTGCATGGCAATCCCTACATAGTATTTCAAGTTAAGCCTCGAGTGTAGTGCAACCCCTATATAGTATTTCAAGTTAAGCATCGGTTGCGTTGCAACCCCTACATAATATTTCAAGTTAAGCCTCGGTTGCATTGCAGTCCCTACATAGATATCCCGCCGTTTTGGCGTAGTGTCTCATGTTCAACACCATCGTCCAATCAGGCACGATGTGCAAAGCTAGGAGGGCACCCTGCAGAGCACTCACCCCCTACATAGATTACTCTCGTCCGTTTAGGCACGAAGCAAAAAGCTAGAGGGGCACCCGATGGGACACTCACCCTCTACGTAGAAAGCTCAAACTAGTCATAACGGGATTTTTGAAAACGTTTGTTTATGTATTTTATTTCAAAGGAGTTCCACTCGTTTAAACCTTAAAGGCCAATTTTCCAAGTTTAGTAAGTTTCTCAAAATATACTATTTCAGGACGCTCTTCGCTCCGATATCAATTTAAAATCCATTTCAACAAGATTTTCAAGATTTGATTTGGTAAACCACTGTTTACTCTAAAATTAATTAAAAATCCGTTTTAAGTCCAAAAATTATGAAATTTGACCAGTGGCTCGAAAACACACAGACGAACAGGTTTTGTGTTTTAACTTTTTCAATCCGAGTTAAGGAAGTAGGTCGAAAACAAGATTTTGTACAGACATATTATTCTGTCCGGATCCAGACGTGGCAGTTTTCAAAGATTTGATTTTTACCATATCAACCGGATACCAAATTTGATGGAATTTTACAGGGAGATACCTAAGACAATTATCTACGACTTTTGTTTAGAACTCAAGGTCTAATTCCAATCGGAACACTTATGAAAAATCGGATTAAGTTCAGGAACCAATGTTGTCATCTTTTCGAAGTTCGAAGGAAACGCAGATTTGTTCGATTCGAATTCGGGGGTTCAATTCTTGACGAAAAATTCTAAGATTTTACAGTGGTATTCTAAATTTATAGATCTACAACTTCTATGTTTAGCACTAAACCTGATTCGACCTAAATCCAATGTCAAAGTCATCGACAAGTCCGGAGTATACGTCTGTCCCTATTTCAAGATCCGAATTAAAGGCAGGTTCGTCTAGATCGATTTTCGGGTATCAATTCTTAACCTAAAATTCTGAAATTTTTACTGTACGTCCAAAACACATAGATCTACAAATTTTGTGTTCAACTCAAGCCCTGAATCGGCCTACGTATATCGTCAAAAACGTCTACACGATCGGACCTAAAATCTGTCACGAATTCCAAGATCTAGATTTAGACAGTTTGGTTTTGGGTCGGTTTCAGATATCAAATCATAATGAAAAATTATGAAAATTTACGGAGGTGTTCTTAATATATAGATCTACAACTCTTATGTTCAACGCCAAGGCTAGATCGACCTAGATCTAATGTAGAAATCACCAACAAGTTCAAAATAAAGTTCTGTCACCGTTTCAAGATCTAAACCAAATGCAGGTCTGTTCATGGTCGTTTTTGGATATCAAAACACGATGAAAAATTATGAAATTTTTACAGTCGATAGATCTACGTCTTAGAAACGTTTTTTGTGTTTTAAGTTTTTCCATTTGAAGTCGTTTTGAGGTTCGGAAAAATTAGACAAAACTGTTGCGCCTTTAACAATCACATATGGACAGATTTACGAAAGTTTTGATTAAGTTTCTAGATTTAGATATTTTAAATACTCCCAAAACCGTGTAAGCGTTAACTTACTGATTAATCGTCGTCCGGGGTCGTCAAGTTCGAAGGCGTGGCCTCCAGTCCACCGTCTATCCTCTTCGCTCGTCGGGTTCTCCGTTCTAGATCCGATACGGGGTGTAGAGAGAAAAGAAACGAGGTTAGAATCCGTTTTCGGATTGAAACGTGAAAGGATTTTTCGGACTAGAGCTTACCACAACGTTGGAGATCTTCCGGATTTCGTCCAAACAGCCGCTGTCTCCGTTTGGTGCCTCCGTTGACTTTGGGATTTCGACTTGTGTGTATAGAGAGTATCGTAGGGTGTTTGAAAAAGGGTTTAGGCTTCCGAGGGGGTTTATTTATAGATATCTAAGTCCTAGGGCGTCCAAAATCTGACCCTAAGGGTCTTGAGTCGAGAGACGTTCAACCGAAAGTCGAAAAATCCGCGTTCGGGCGAGAGATTCACGCAACGGGCGAATCTGTCGTGTGGCGCGGGGTTGGCGCGCCTTTCTCCTTATTAGCGCGCGGACAGCGCGCGACTAGCGCCTGGACTCCGGTCCAGGCGGGTCGTGCGATCCGTCGTGCTTTTCCGCCTCTCTTTCGGGTTTCTATCCCTCTATGCTCTCGGATTCCAATTTCCGGACTCTCTTCGGGTTCCTATTTCGTGTCGTTATTTCTTTCGGATCGAATGTTACGTTTTGGCTCGAATTCTTGAGTTCATTTATATCGGATACCCGTGTAATGACTTATTTAACTTTATTTAATTTCTTTTGTTTAATTAAATCTCTTTTAATTAATTTCATTTCTCATTTCTTCTATATTTATTTATTTAATGTATTTACTGATTTATTTGTTTATTTATTTATTTATTATATTTATTTATTTATTTATTTATTTATTGTATTTATTATATTTATTTATGTTGTAAAATTCTCGGGTATTACAATGTTTCTGTTGACTGGGATTCATGGTTTATATTTCCGTTGTGTTATTGCCTAGTTACGTGTTTGACTTGTGTTAGTTGTTTGTTGCTGTTTAGAAACATGGTTTAATTTTTCTGCCTAGTTTATGGTTCGAGATGTTCTGGATTTACTGTTACCTTCCTATCGCATCTATATGTTTGTGAGTTGCCCAACAATACTTGCATCGTTGTGGGACTAAGCCGCTTCAAGGAGCTTAGGTAAACTAATGGGATATGGTATACAGGGTAGAATTTAAATAGATATATATATGTTAAATAAATAACTGCTTGTAAGGAGAATTTTTTTATTTTTTATTTTATTATTTTATTTTTTATTTATTTTATTTTTTTATTAAATAAAGAATAGTTTTAATAGGTATCAATTTATTGGGATCTGTTAGTAGAGGTTGCTGGAACTTAGTGTACTGTTATTAAATAACTTTTTTTTTTGAACAGTAACCTGTCTGTTTTTTTTTTTGGTCTAGGTTTTAGGGTTGGATGTTCCCTTATTTGATCAAGGTAGTTAGAGAATTTAATAAAATGTATGGAATAAATTTAAATAGGCTTGTATTTTTATTGCTCAAGAAAAAAAATTTTGGGTTACAAGCATTCGAAACGGAAATAGTAATAGTGCATCAATATGGATCTCTAAGTCTAGAGTGACTAGGCAGGTACATCCTCGATGGGATCTTCCTCGTCGCTGGATACGTCAATGGGGATGGGTGTCCCCACCGGGCTCGGGCTCGGAGGAAATATGTCAGCCTCTAGGCCCATCAGCTCAGCTCCTAAGTGTCCTATTTGCATCATCAGTTCGTTATCCTTGTTTTGAAGCGTGACCACTTGGGTTTGGAGCTCGGCGATTTGGGCCTTGAGTTGGGTTATTTCATGATGGTCAGCTTCCCTAAGATGTCTCCAATAGTCCACGTTACTCTCTAGATGCCCCACTCGAGCCTTGAAGTGATTGTTATGCTGTTGGGACTCGAGGTATGCGTTGGTCAGTTTCATCATCAGATTGGTCATGTTTGCATTGGGTTCAGCCATCTAATGTCAACAGGGAGGTTAGAGTTAGACATATTTCAAGCAATGTTAAGATATGCAGAAATTTAAGACTATGTGAAATATGCATATCCAATATGCAAGTGCAAGTTCCCCTTTCCCCATTTAAAATGCAATCTATCCATGTATTTTAAAATAAGTCTACTACATGGGTAAGAATAAAAGTTGGGCCTCTATAGTGGGCCAAAATTTAATATTTCTTTGGCTAAGATTTTGGGCTACGTAAAAGTAAGCTTTTGGGCTAAAAATAATACTAGTAGTCAAAATAATTTAAAAATAACACTTGGGTTTTAAAAATAATGGTTTAAAATAATAGTAATAGCTTTAAAAATTTTCCGGGCTCTGATACCAACTTGTAACACCCCGGATTTGATAACCCAGGCCGGGATGTCATCGCCACATCTCCCTAGCAAGACACGGCTTCCCGAGCTCACTAAGGAAATGCAAGGCTTATGGGTACGTAAAAGATTTAAAAACATTTCAAGATTGAGTCCGGAATTCAATAATACTTAATTCAAAATACGATAGTAGTAATCATCATGCACGAAAATAGAGTAAATGCAGCGGAAAGTAATCACGGCCAACACGGCCAAACCTCGGGTTTAACAGACCCGGTAAAACAGTACGATGCAGAAATTAAAATGTCCATAAATGATTTCCCCCAAGTGCATATGCATGCGTCACTCGACATACTCTGTAAAAGAAAAATGACAACGGTTTATCAGTATAAAAATATACCGAGTAAGTTAATCCCTAACTAACAATTTAAGGGGTTACATGTGTTTAAACTAAAGATTACACTTCTCATGCATTGATTTAAAAATCCATATTTTATTCGCAGCGGAAAAATATGATTTAATTTATTTAAGGCGAGAATACATAATTAAAGGACTTAATTTAAAAAGCGTAATTTAAAAGCATAATTTAAGAACGTAATTTAAATGCATAATTTAAAAACATGGTAAATAAGATTTAAGCATAATTAAACACTCTCACAAGTTTTTTATATCTTATCCCGCAAACTAAGAAGAGGACACCATACCGGGAGATCACTAACGAGGCAATCTCAACATAGGACCACTAACGAGGCAGTCCACAATAATGGGAGACCACTAACGAGGCAGTCTCAAGAGATAGTAGGACCACTAACGAGGCGATCCAAAACACAGTGCGCGAATCACTAACGAGGCAATCTCAGATAGTAAGGAGACCACTAACGAGGCAGTCTCAAAGATAATGATTAGCATGAAGATCGGCTCAGCCTAGTGAATGGGATTTTTCGAAAGTTCGTACTTCAAGTTGTAATACCCGTGAATTTTCCATCATAAAATAAAACAATAACTAAATAAATAAATAATAAATAAAATAAATACCATAAATAAATAAATGAATCCAGCAAATAAACAAATAAATAAAGATAAGGAAATGAGAAATGAGATTTAACTTAAAAAAAAAGAATTAAAGAAATTTAATTAAATAAAAAGAATTATTAAAGGTAAATTGCACACCGAAACCCGACACTAATGAACTCGAGGATTCGAGTCTAAAACATCCAATTAGACGGAGGATAAATTTTGAGAGAAAGTAGAAACCCGAATATACCCCGGAAATCGGAATTCGGGAGCATAGAGGGATAGAAACCCGAAAGAGAGGCGGAAAAGCACGACGGATCGCACGACCCGCCCGGACCGAAGTCCAGGCAAGAGTCGCGCGGTGGCCGCGCGGTGAAGGGGGATTAGCGCGCCACGGACGTGCCACCCCACAGATTCGTTTGTTGCGTGAATCTCTCGCCCGAACGCGGATTTTTCGACTTTCGGTTGAACATCTCTCGACCCAAGACCTTTAGGTCAGATGTTGGACACCCTAGGGATTGAGAAATCTATAAATAAGCCCCTTGGGAGCCCCAAACAAGTTTACAAAACCCTATAACCTTCCATACGTTCGAAACCCTGAATTCGGAGTCAACGGAAAGCACCAAACGGAGGCAGCAGCTTTGGACGAAAATCCAAGGATCTCCAAACGTTGTGGTAAGCTCTAGTCCGATAAATCTTTTCACGTATCAATCCAAAAACGGATTCTAACTTCGGTTCTTCTCTTTCTACACCCCGTATTGGATCTAGATCGTAGAACCCGACGAACGGAGAGGAGAAACGGTGATCTGGAAGCCACGCCTCCAAATTAGACATCCCCGACGTTCATAAACTCGGTAAGTTAACTCTTACATGGTTTTGGGATGAATTAAAACATTCAAAACTAAAAGATTAACAAGAAATCGAAAATCTGTCAATTCTTACTTTCTACCGGCGCAACAGATTTGACGAATTTTTCCTAACCTTAAAACTCAAACGGAAAAACTTAAAACACGAAAAACGTTCCTAAGACTTAGATCTAGCTACTGTAAATTTTTGGGAATTTTTGGAGTTGATTTGATATGTGAAAACCCGTGGAAACCGAGCTGTTTGAATCTAGATCTTGAAATCTTGGACAGAACTTAGGAATGGTCTTGATCACGTTTTTGACATAGGATCTAGGCTGTTTTAGATCTTTGGCCGAACATGAAAGTTGTAGATAAATGTCTTAAGATGATCTCTGTCAAATTTCATTAAATTTGGAGTTGAATTGCTATGGTAGAATTCGAAATCTTTAAACTGTGATACATTAAACTCGGACAGATTTGTTCTTATGCGAAAATTGGTGATTTTGACCTACTTAGGTATCTCGGATTGAAAAAGTTAAAACACGAAAGTTGTAGATCTTGATGTTTCTGAGTCAGATATGAAACTTTGGAATTTTTGGAATTAAATCTGATTTTAGACGAATTTTAGAGTAAACTGTGATTTACCGAAATGAAATCTTGAAATCTTGTTGAAACATGATTTGACCTTTAGAGTTGAAACGAGTTGAGATATTATTTCTAAACAAATACAATTGAAGTCAGATTTTAAAAATTAAATCCCCTTACAAACTTGATAAATTAAAATTAGGGGCGAGTGCTCTGCAGGGTGCCCCCTAACGATTCACTTCGTGCCGTAATGGACGATGGTGACCCCGCGCGCTAAACTTGAGATATGGATTGCCTAAACGGCGAAATATAGAGCCTACACTCTCGTGAATATCCGTATGGGTTTCCCGAGGCTCCGGAGTGGTACTGGGTATGGCTGATACGGTTGCGGCCGCCGGGCTACCGGCTAAACTTGTTGACATCGCGATTTTATCGTGAAACTTTGAAATACAAAATCGGGAATGTAATGGGGATTCAAACTAAATTAAATTAGATTAAATTATGTTGTTGTCCAATTAAATTATTTAAACGCTTTATTTAAATTATGGCTTTTCTGATTAAACCATGTGATATGTGTTATTAAATAGAGCCCTGAGATGAATTATGCTATTGGGTATTGATTAGAGGAAATTAAATATTATGTTATTATCATGCTTTGTTAAATTATTAAATTAATGACTTTTAAACCCTACGATCATGCATGTGTTAACTTACTCAGCAATTTTGCTGACCAAAACCATTTTTATTCATTTCCTTACAGAATATGTGGAATGAGCATGTGTGAGCACGATTCATGCATGGGATTTTGGGGAACACTTATTTTGCTTTTAAATTTCGTACTTAGACTATATTATGAACGGGCCTGTTTAACCCGTGTTTTGGCCATGTCGGCCCTTTTTATATTTTCCGCTGCGATACTGTACTAAACCAATTATTTCCGCTGCGCTATGCTAGTATTATTTTCGAATTATATTGTATGGGCTATTTTGAATGATTTAAATGTTTTTAAATACTGCAATACCTAGCCTTGCATCTCTTTAGTAAGCTCGGAGAAACCGTGTCTTACTAGGGAGATGTGGCGGTGACATCCCGACCTGGGTGACCAAAAACCGGGGTGTTACATGTTGGTATCAGAGCCCGGCTATTTTTAAACTATTATTTTTAAACCATTACTATTTTAAAACTATTATTAATATTTTGACTATTCTTCTAAATTTTAAAGTATTATTTCCATGGAAAAATTTTTATTTTAAAACCCATGGAAAAATATATATATGTGGTGCATCAAATTATTATTGGGGGGAAAAATCATTTGCATTTGCATGTTGCATCTCTGCTATGAACTTAGAATCTTGGAAACTTGAACCTAGAATCTTGGCGAAACTTGAATTTAGAATCTTGGCGAATTGAACCTAGAATCTTGGCGAATCGAACTTAGAATCTTGGCGAATATTAACTTAGATCTCTTGCTTGCGCTAGATGGCTAGTCAAGACATGATGCAGTTGATGGTCAGGATGATGAGTGTTCATCTCGATTCCCACCAAACCCTAGAGCAGATGAAGTACCGTATGGCTCAATTGGAGGCCGATTTACGCCACATGGGCAACTTGAGAGAGGCGGATCATCACCGCATAAACCAACTCGAGCGCCAAGTCCAAACCCTCACTACACAAAACTTAATACTAAAAGAATACATCGATGCCCACGGGCAGGACTTAAACACTATCTTTGACGAGCTACTGCCGCCGAGTTCGGAGGAGGAAGATCCGGAGGAAGATCCTGCTACCCCACCGGAGGACGTCATGAGACACTAGAGATTCTACTGTTAGATGTTATTTTGCTAGGAAAAATATCGTTACTTTTGTACTAAAATTTCTTTTGAGGAAAAAAAATGCCCGATTTATTTTTTTTAAATCGAAACAAAACAAAACAAATTAAAATGAAACCCCCGAGGCGTCGTATACTACTGAATTCGAACAAAGCACCACGTGCTAAATGGCAATACACATATACATTTATGTGAATCGCTTAGACTATATACTAAATTCACAAAGTCCTAATCTATCCTATTTGTACCAGAATGGCATCCAGAGGAAGAGGGAGAGGCAGAACCCAACCCGCTCCCCAAACCACTACTGAAACACCACCAAACGTCAATGAACCGATTCAACCTGAGATGGAACAACCCCAAGGTGCGCAGGACGCCCCCGCACCGAACAATGTGGGCGATCGTCTTAGGACGATAGAGGAAGTGTTGATTGCGCTCGGAAACGCGCAAGTCAACCAGGGTCAAGCTGCGGCGGTACCTCCGCCCCAAGCTCGCCCTAACTACCTGGCGATGGTGAATCCTTACCAGCCGCCCCACTATGCTGGTGAGGAGGATCCAGCTAAACTGGAGGAATGAATCCGGACTTTTGACAAGCTGCTGGGAGCGGTCAAATGTCTGGAAGGAGAGAGGGTACATGTCGCTTCATACTACTTGGGAGGCGAAGCTGACGACTGGTGGCAAGCAACGCAAGCCAAACTGACTGAAGATGACGAGCCTTACTCGTGGATGGAGATGATGGAACTACTCAGGGATCGATTCTATCCCTTGAGTACTAAAGCTGCCATGTACGAAGAGTTCCTGTCGCTGAAGCAAGGAAGCCAAACGGTGCAAGAATACTACACACGCTTCAAGGAGCTGGTGAGGTTCGCACCAAGGCTAGTGCCCACTGATGCAGAAAAGGCACAGAAGTTCGAGATGGGACTAAACCTGTCTGTGCGCGAGGTGATCGCGGGGGTACACTACCCCGATTTGCAAGCCGTATACGATCGCGCCGTAGTGGTAGCACGCGTGCAGCAGCTGAAAAGAAGGGTGAGTGGGGAGTCCAGCAGGGGTCCTCAAGACAAGAGAAGCCGAGACTCAAGAAACGAGAACAACACTGGAAGGAACGAGCAGCGCAGAGGGTCGAATAGGCCCCAACAAAACAACACTGGGAGGAGGTTCAACCAAGAAGATCCGGTACCGCCTTGCCCGCGATGTGGACGACCACATCTGGTAAGGGGATGCCCGCAACAAGGCGCCTGTTACCGATGCGGTCGAATGGGTCACGTTCGACGAGATTGCCGAACTAGGCTCGAGAACATAACAAAGAGGGACGATTTGGTCGCGGGGCAAGAACAGCCTCAAAACCAAAACGGGCGAAACGGGAATAACCAAGGGTACAGACCCCCTCAAAATAGACCGCAGAATCAGAACCAGAACCAACGACCTCCGCCCCCACAGAATCAAAACCAACAGCAAAACCAGCAGCAGAACGCGAATCAGCAGGGCAACCAAGGACGCCCTGTGGGGAGGCTCAATGTGGTAAACCAAGCGGACGTGCCTGCGCAAGGAGAAGTGATGGCAGGTACATTTTATGTGTTGAATACGCCCCTTAGAGTTCTATTTGATTCTGGAGCTAGTTGCTCAATTATAGCATCAAGGATAGTGCCTGAGTTAGATCTACCTAAGTGCGAGAGAATTAGCTTAGGAATTCAATTGCCTTCTGGAGAAGTAGTGTCTTGCTCTAAACGATATAACGGAATTCCTATAGTGATAAAGAACGTAGAATTCTTCGCGAACTTAGTAGAATTTAACTTAAGAGACTTTGACATCATACTGGGGATGGATTGGCTATCCCAGTATAAAGTGGTGATCGAATGCCAAAAGCAAAAGATCACCTTGTCAAAAAGTAGGGGAAAAAGGGTTATCTTTTACTCTCAGCCCCTAAGAAAAGTAACAAAATCGTTAGTGCACTTAAACTAAGTAACTTGATGCGTAAGGGGTATGAACTATATGCGTGCTATGTGCACAACCTTGAGGCAGAAGGAAACAAGGTTGATAGCATACCAGTGGTAAGAGAATACCCGGACGTGTTCCCTGAAGACGTTCCGGGCATGCCACCTGAGAGAGATCTTGAATTCACTATAGATCTCATTCCGGGGACAGAGCCTGTCTCGAAAGCTCCGTACCGGATGGCACCACTGGAAATGAAGGAGTTAAAGGAACAACTCGAGGAGCTATTGGGAAAAGGGTATATAAGGCCGAGTACCTCCCCTTGGGGAGCACCGGTTTTATTCGTTAAGAAGAAAGACGGAGGACTACGTCTTTGCATAGATTATCGAGGACTAAACCAAGTGATCATCAAGAATAAATACCCCCTACCGAGAATAGAGGATCTGTTTGATCAACTGAAGGGAGCTTCAGTATTCTCGTAGATCGATTTGCGATCTGGGTACCATCAGTTGAGGATCGCCGAGAAGGACATTCCGAAGACGGCATTTCGAACGCGATATGGCCATTACGAGTTCACAGTGTTATCCTTCGGGTTAACAAATGCTCCGGCCATGTTCATGAATCTCATGAACAACGTGTTTCGGGAATTATTAGACCAATGTGTCGTAGTGTTCATCGACGACATCCTGATCTACTCGAAGAGCGAGGAAGAGCATGCAAAGCACTTACATCAAGTGTTAGAAATCTTGCGAAGAAACCAACTATACGGCAAGCTGTCGAAATGTGACTTCTGGCTGAAAGAAGTGGCATTTCTCGGACACATAGTATCCGCTGATGGAGTACCAGTGGATCCGGCAAAAGTCTCTGCCGTAACTGAATGGGCAACTCCCAAGAGTCCAACGGAAATAAGGAGTTTCCTTGGATTAGCCGGGTATTATAGACGATTTGTGAAGGACTTTTCAAGGATTGCACGTCCTTTGACCCAGCTACTAAAGAAAGGAGCAAAATACGAGTGGACCGAAGCTTGTGAGATTGCGTTTCAAGAGCTGAAGAAACGACTCACAACCACACCCGTATTAACACTACCATCAGAGCATGGTGACTTCGAAGTATATAGCGATGCTTCGAAGGAAGGTTTAGGTTGTGTTTTGATGCAAGACTCGAGAGTCGTAGCTTATGCATCACGCCAACTAAAACCTCACGAGGAAAATTATCCGACCCACGACCTGGAGTTGGCAGCGGTCGTTTTCGCTCTAAAGATATGGAGGCATTATCTTTATGGGCGGAAGTGTCGAATGTTCACCGACCACAAAAGCTTGAAATATATATTCACTCAGAAGGAGTTGAATTTGAGACAGCGAAGGTGGTTGGAACTTATTAAAGATTACGATTTAGAGATAGCATACCACGAGGGGAAGGCGAATGTGGTAGCCGATGCCCTAAGTCGGAAAAACGATTTAGAGATAGCATACCACGAGGGGAAGGAGAATGTGGTAGCCGATGCCCTAAGTCGGAAAACCCAACACGTGACAAACTCGTTGGTAATTCCGCCGGCATTGTACATGGAGTTGGCAAGATTGGAGCTAGAACTTGTGCATCCTGGCACAGTGAGAGAAACGGTCAATGCCATGGTCGTAGAAACTCCAATATTAGACGAGATTCGACTCGCTCAACCGGGCGACCCGAAACTCGAGAAGATAAAAGGGTATATTGCCGAAGGAAATGCAATAGGATTTTCTGTCCACGAGGATGGAAGCATCCGTTTCAAAGGGAGATGGTGTGTGCCTCTTAAATGTGCCGAGTTGAAGCAAAGGTTGATGGAGGAAGGGCACAACACGCCATATTCCGTACATCCCGGAGGAGACAAGTTATACAAAGATCTGAAGAAGATCTATTGGTGGCCGGGAATGAAGAAGGAAGTGGCGAACTTCGTGGCGAGATGTCTCACCTGCCAAAAGGTTAAGGCAGTGCGACATAAACCCTTAGGATTTATGCAACCACTGGAGATTCCAAGTTGGAAGTGGGATAGCATCTCAATGGACTTTGTCTCGGGATTACCCCGATCACCTAAAGGCATGAATAAGATTTGGGTGATTGTGGATAGGCTAACGAAGACAGCCATATTTATCCCAATGAAAGACACGTGGACTATGGACCAATTGGCCCGAGCCTACATTGATAATGTGGTACGACGACATGGAGTACCACATGATATCATTTCCAATAGAGACAGTAGATTTGTCTCTCATTTCTGGACGGAGTTACAAAAAGCTCTCGGTACTCAAATCAAAATGAGCACCGCATTCCACCCGATGACGGATGGTCAAACCGAGAGGACAATCCAAACACTAGAAGACATGCTGAGAGCATGTGTGTTGGAATTCAAAGGAAATTGGGAATCTCATTTACCCTTGATTGAGTTTTCCTATAATAATAGCTACCATGCTAGCATCGGCATGGCACCTTTCGAGGCGTTGTATGGACGAAAGTGCCGAAGCCCATTGAGCTGGGAAGAAAACGATAAGTCCGTGGTAGTGGGACCACAACTTATCGAAGACATGGCTCAACAAATCAAAGTGATTCGAGGGAAGATGAAAGCCGCACAAGACCGTCAAAAGAGTTATGCCGACGTGAGACGACGAGACCTAGAATTTCAAGTGGGAGATAGAGTCATGCTAAAGATATCACCCATGAAGGGGGTGATGCGCTTTGGCAAACGAGGGAAGTTAAGTCCTCGATACATAGGACCTTACGAAATCCTAGAACGAGTCGGAACTCTAGCCTACCGATTGGCTTTACCGCCACACTTAGATAGAGTTCATAATGTCTTCCATGTCTCACAACTAAAGAAGTATGTGCCGGACCCGACACATGTACTTCAACCGGAGATAATTGAGCTCGATGAAGACTTGACTTACGAAGAAGTCCCAGTGCGTATTCTTGACACTAAGGAACGAGTAACGAGGAACAAAACCGTCAAAATGATCAAGGTTCTTTGGTCAAACCACGAAAGTGAGACGGCAACTTGGGAAGTAGAATCCGACATGAGAGAACGATACCCGACATTGTTCCAAACTGATACCGACACAGTTATGGGGACATAACTGCAATCTTAAGGGGGAGAGGATGTGATACCACCTAATTTTCGTGCACTCTTGTAAACTGTTGAACTACGTTATGGCTTGATCCCTTTACCGGGTACGTAGGCAGCTTAGAAGTTTCAATTCTAAGTTCAGTCACAACATAATGAAACAAACACAAGACCTTTAGCACGAGAAAGCCGAAACACAACTTCGAGGACGAAGTTGATTCTTAAGGAGGGTAGACTGTAATACCCGTGAATATTCCATCATAAAATAAAACAATAACTAAATAAATAAATAATAAATCAAATAAATACCATAAATAAATAAATGAATCCAGCAAATAAACAAATAAATAAAGATAAGGAAATGAGAAATGAGATTTAACTTAAAAAAAAAGAATTAAAGAAATTTAATTAAATAAAAAGAATTATTAAAGGTAAATTGCACACCGAAACCCGACACTAATGAACTCGAGGATTCGAGTCTAAAACATCCAATTAGACGGAGGATAAATTTTGAGAGAAAGTAGAAACCCGAATATACCCCGGAAATCGGAATTCGGGAGCATAGAGGGATAGAAACCCGAAAGAGAGGCGGAAAAGCACGACGGATCGCACGACCCGCCCGGACCGAAGTCCAGGCAAGAGTCGCGCGGTGGCCGCGCGGTGAAGGGGGATTAGCGCGCCACGGCCGCGCCACCCTACAGATTCGTTTGTTGCGTGAATCTCTCGCCCGAACGCGGATTTTTCGACTTTCGGTTGAACATCTCTCGACCCAAGACCTTTAGGTCAGATGTTGGACGCCCTAGGGATTGAGAAATCTATAAATAAGCCCCTTGGGAGCCCCAAACAAGTTTACAAAACCCTATAACCTTCCATACGTTCGAAACCCTAAATTCGGAGTCAACGGAAAGCACCAAACGGAGGCAGCAGCTTTGGACGAAAATCCAAGGATCTCCAAACGTTGTGGTAAGCTCTAGTCCGATAAATCTTTTCACGTATCAATCCGAAAACGGATTTTAACTTCGGTTCTTCTCTTTCTACACCCCGTATTGGATCTAGATCGTAGAACCCGACGAACGGAGAGGAGAAACGGTGATCTGGAAGCCACGCCTCCGAATTAGACATCCCCGACGTTCATAAACTCGGTAAGTTAACTCTTACATGGTTTTGGGATGAATTAAAACATTCAAAACTAAAAGATTAACAAGAAATCGAAAATCTGTCAATTCTTACTTTCTACCGGCGCAACAGATTTGACGAATTTTTCCGAACCTTAAAACGAACTCAAACGGAAAAACTTAAAAAACCAAAAAACGTTCCTAAGACTTAGATCTAGCTACTGTAAAGTTTTGGGAATTTTTGGAGTTGATTTGATATGTGAAAACCCGTGGAAACCGAGCTGTTTGAATCTAGATCTTGAAATCTTGGACAGAACTTAGGAATGGTCTTGATCACGTTTTTGACATAGGATCTAGGCTGTTTTAGATCTTTGGCCGAACATGAAAGTTGTAGATAAATGTCTTAAGATGATCTCTGTCAAATTTCATTAAATTTGGAGTTGAATTGCTATGGTAGAATTCGAAATCTTTAAACTGTGATACATTAAACTCGGACAGATTTGTTCTTATGCGAAAATTGGTGATTTTGACCTACTTAGGTATCTCGGATTGAAAAAGTTAAAACACAAAAGTTGTAGATCTTGATGGTTCCAAGTCAGATATGAAATTTTGGAATTTTTGGAATTAAATCTGATTTTAGACGAATTTTAGAGTAAACTGTGATTTACCGAAACGAAATCTTGAAATCTTGTTGAAACATGATTTGACCTTTAGGGTTGAAACGAGTTGAGATATTATTTCTAAACAAATACAATTGAAGTCAGATTTTAAAAATTAAATCCCCTTACAAACTTGATAAATTAAAATTAGGGGTGAGTGCTCTGCAGGGTGCCCCCTAACGATTCACTTCGTGCCGTAATGGACGATGGTGACCCCGCGCGCTAAACTTGAGATATGGATTGCCTAAACGGCGAAATATAGAGCCTACACTCTCGTGAATATCCGTATGGGTTTCCCGAGGCTCCGGAGTGGTACTGGGTATGGCTGATACGGTTGCGGCCGCCGGGCTACCGGCTAAACTTGTTGACATCGCGATTTTATCGTGAAACTTTGAAATACAAAATCGGGAATGTAATGGGGATTCAAACTAAATTAAATTAGATTAAAATATGTTGTTGTCCAATTAAATTATTTAAACGCTTTATTTAAATTATGGCTTTTCTGATTAAACCATGTGATATGTGTTATTAAATAGAGCCCTGAGATGAATTATGCTATTGGGTATTGATTAGAGGAAATTAAATATTATGTTATTATCATGCTTTGTTAAATTATTAAATTAATGGCTTTTAAACCCTACGATCATGCATGTGTTAACTTACTCAGCAATTTTGCTGACCAAAACCATTTTTATTCCTTTCCTTACAGAATATGTGGAATGAGCATGTGTGAGCACGATTCATGCATGGGATTTTGGGGAACACTAATTTTGCTTTTAAATTTCGTACTTAGACTATATTATGAACGGGCCTGTTTAACCCGTGTTTTGGCCATGTCGGCCATTTTTATATTTTCCGCTGCGATACTGTACTAAACCAATTATTTCCGCTGCGCTATGCTAGTATTATTTTCGAATTATATTGTATGGGCTATTTTGAATGATTTAAATGTTTTTAAATACTGCAATACCTAGCCTTGCATCTCTTTAGTAAGCTCGGAGAAACCGTGTCTTACTAAGGAGATGTGGCGGTGACATCCCGACCTGGGTGACCAAAAACCGGGGTGTTACACAAGTTATCAAGATATTCGATATCGCGTTTTCATAGTTCGAGTTTTCTCAAGTTCGAAAAATCCGGTTCGACGCAGTTACGCCTTTCTTAATTAAAAATTCATCTTCACACTAAAAATTCTGAAATTTACACAGTAGCTCAAAAACACACACACAAACAACTTTCATGTTTTAAGTTTTTGGAAATAAGGTTTCGAAGTGAGTCAAAATTTGAGTTCTTTACAAAAGATAATTTCTGTCTCAAAAACTGATTTCGTCACAGGTTCGTGCGACGCCGATTAAAAATTCATTTCAAAGCCAATTGATCCGAATTTTTTACAGGAGATACACAACACATTAATGAACAACTTTCATGTTTTAAGAATTAGAAATAATGAATTTTAGATGTTCAAAAATCGACCACAACACGCTGTACACGCGCGGACTCAAAGGGTGTTTTAAAACAGTTATGAAAATTGGTCATTTTGACATATCAAATGAACTCCAAAATTGATGAAATTTTATAGGCATAATCTAGACACAATTATGTATAACGTTTGTTTAGAAATGCAAAGTTGAATCATTCTAGAAACGGGTGAAAAATATGCATCAAGTTGAATAAGAAAATCCGTCAACAGTTTAAAACGTTCGGTTTGTCACAGAAAGTTTACAGCGTGATTGAAATAGAAAATCTTAATGTCAATGGCTGAAATTTGGACACAAGGTAGATTAAAGTCTTAGGATCAAAATCTATGTTGAAAAGTTTTTGGTTTGAATTCCCGAAGATCGAGTTTTAGGCGAGTTTTTTAAATTGGACGAAAATAGGGTTTTTGAAAATCGATTTTTGTTACGGGTCTAGATCTCGAGTTTTAAACAACAATAAACCACAAATATTTGTGAGTAAGGTCTTAACTTACTTAGTTAGAGATTTGGGTCGCTGGAATGGGTTTCCGGACGTCCTAGGGTCGCGACAAACGGCCAACTTCTCCGATCGCTTTTTGTTCGTTTTCCGACGTGAAATCGTAGCAAGGAAAAGGGGTTAGAATTCGAGTTTCTAAGTTATATGGACGAACTAAAACATTATACCATAGCTTACCAAGAGTTTAGAAGTCAGGGGCTTGTCCCGGTCGTCCCGTCGTCGCCGGAATACTCGCCGGAAAGTGGTGTCGGAGGAGTTTTGGCTTGGAGAGGAAGTTTGGGAGTGTTTAGGGTTTGGTTTTCTGAAAATATGGGGAGGGGGCGCCCTTAGGACGTTCTTAAGCTTCCCCTATGGCTGAGATCCAATTACCATCGAAGGGGATGTTAAGTTTGGCAAGAAAATCGCCATGGAAGGAAAGTTTACACCTTCTGCACCTCTGGCGCGCTGGTGACGCGCACCTATAGCTTTTACCGCGCGGAGCACGCGCGACCAGCCTGGAGTCGCGACTCCGCCTTCCGCGCGGCGGCGCGCGGCGGGCGCGGGCCGGCCGGACCGGCCGGTTCGGCGGTCCGCATGGTCCGTTGGGTCCTTTCTTCTTTTCTGTATCGGTTTTCTACCCTCTACGTGTTCGCTCGACCCCTCGGGTCGTCTCCGGTTCGGAATCCTTACCTTAAACTTGTTACGAGTTCGTCTTATTGCTCGTAACATTTCCGTGTCCTAAGTAGTCTTGTTTAAATTAGTTCCAACTCCTCCTATCGTCCTTGCGATTGATCTTGTGATTTAATTTGTGATTTATTTTGTGATTTATTTTGTGATTTATTTTGTGACCGAACTTAGAAATTAGTTCCAAGCTGCCTACGTACCCTATGAAGGGATCAAGTCATGACGTAGTTCAAAACAATTTGAATTTGTTTTTCTCGGGTGTTACAGTTTATCTCCTTGATTCCGTCGGTTTCTTCGCTCTCGATCCGGATCGGGGTGTAGAAAGAAAAGAGGTTTAATTAGGATTCGTTTTGGAATCAAGAATGGTAAAGAAGGGATCAGATCTTACCACGATGATAGAAGCCTTCCGATTTTCGTCCAAGGCAGTCCCTTCTCTTGGTTTCGTGCCTCCGACGACTCCGGGATTATGAAGCTTTGAGGTAAAACCCGCTGCAATGCCCCCCGACAGCCTTTAAACTATAATCCTATAGGACTGTTAAAGAGCTTGCCTAATTTTTCCTACCGAAAGCGCACGGTATCAAGCTGCAGTATTTATTTTTATTGTCGGGATCGTTCATTAGAGAGTTACACGATAGAAGCGTTTTAATAGGATTATTAGTTCTAGAACTCGTTTCTGCTCTTGGTTTAAGGATTGTGTAATGATGATGACTAAGAATTTAATGCTGAACTGTAAATGCATAAAACTGTAAACAATAATAAAGAAAGCAATTGAAATGATGTTGAGTGTTATGATTATGTTCATGAGTTAAAGATAGTGTGGACCAAAATAAACAAACGAAATAAGAATATGATGAGAATATCATACTTCAATGGTTAGAAACAGAATGAAAGCTCATTGAGATAAACAAATCCTCTATGCAACTTAATCAAATCTTCATGTCTTAAATCACTTCCCAAGACAGGTACTTGTGACTCAGTGTCATGACACTCTAAGCACTGAAATCATGGGATACTGTCATCACATGATGATCAGTCAGACTCATTCTGTGACAAAGCTTTTAGAACTGTCACTTAATCTATCTCTTTCGGACTCAGATTAAGCCTTTGATAACTCAAGGTCACATCTAAATCATCTTATATTCATCTGAACTTGAAGTTATTCTTTTCATTACTCTGAATCAAACTGGTCTCATGACCCTATATTGGATGTCCTCTACAAGAAATGAAAAAGCAAGTATTTAAATCTACCATCCAGTGGTTTCGTAAGACTTAACTCCTCAGAGTAATTCCTTCAAGTAGTTATAAGAAGTAATAGTCCTGTAAGTATATCAAGATGAAATTGCTATTCAAAATCCTTGACTTACCCAGACCACTCAGATTCATATAGATGCTTTAGCTTGAGTAATCTCTGTAAACAATTCCAAATACCCATGGCTTGACTCCGGATTAGTAAGACTTAGAAAGAATATTTAATCTCCTACCCATAGCATATAGTGGAAACTATAAAGCTATGAACCCTGGAAATTAATCTTCTTAAAACTCCACTAATTATTGGGACAAAAGATGGTTTTTGAAACATAGCCCTTTTAAACGACAGGTACTAAATGCCCAACTAAAGAACAAGTTTGTTCTTCATCAACCTGAGTAAATAATGATTGAGAAATCTTATATCATCATCTTTCTCAATGTGCTAATGAAAATATTAATATGAATTACAAATATGAATTATGAGTCTATATTTGAGAAGTAAGATTACTCATCATAAACTGGGAAATATCCCAAAATATCATATGTTTAGTTAGTATTATATGTATAAAGAAACGACGAGGATTCTGAGTCCTCTTAATCAAAATGCTAGGGTGTTTCCAAAATATAAACTGGAAACTAGACAAAATTAGGAAATCACTTTCCTATGAAAAAGATTTGAGAAATAATTCTGCAAAATAAATGTCCAAAATAGCTCGCAGTAACTATTTTGGGTTTCAAACTATGAACATTCCAATTTTCCGCACGCTATGTCTGTACAGCGTGGAGGGAGTTATTGTTCAAAGAATGTTCCTCAGATTTTGTTTATACAAAGAACTGAATGCCTCGCAGTAATATCTGTAAGAATGCGGCGAGGTATTCAATGCCTACTTATAAAATAGGGGTTATATATGTATAAGAGATAAGTAGTTGATATCCCAAGAAATGGGAATCAATTCTGTTGCTATTTTCAGTTGGCTCTCCCGCTTTGTCAAAATGACATCGCGAGGGTGTTGAAATAGCCTCTCTTGAAACAAAGTTGTCTGGATAATTCCTCGCGTCATCTTTTAGGTCGAAGCGTGATTTTATCCTTATATGAAGTAAATGATCAAGTCCTGTTGTAACACCCCGGTTTTTGGTAACCCAGGTCGGGATGTCACCGCCACATCTCCCTAGTAAGACACGGTTTCTCCGAGCTTACTAAAGAGATGCAAGGCTAGGTATTGCAGTGTTTAAAACATTTAAAGCATTCAAAATAGCCCATACAATATAAATCGAAAATAATACTAGCATAGCGCAGCGGAAATATTTAGTTTAGTACAGTATCGCAGCGGAAAATTTAAATAGGGCCGACATGGCCAAAACACGGGTTAAACAGGCCCGTTCATAATATAGTCTAAGTACGAAATTTAAAAGCAAAATAAAAGTTCCCAAAATCCCATGCATGATTCGTGCTCACACATGCTCATTCCACATATTCTGTAGAGAAAGGAATAAAAACGGTTTTGATCAGCAAAATTGCTGAGTAAGTTAACACATGCATGATCGTAGGGTTTAAAAGCCACAACTTTAATAATTTAACAAAAGCATGATAATAACATAGTATTTGATTTCATATAATCCATATCATATAGCACAATCTATCTCAGGCTCTATTTAATAACACATACCACATGGTTTAATCATAAAAGCCATAATTTTAAATAAAACATTTAAATAATTTAATTGGACAATAATATAATTTAATCTAGTTTAATTTAATTTAGAATCCCCATTACATTCCCGATTTGGTATTTCAAGTTTCACGATAAAGATCGCGATGTCAACAAGTTTAGCCGGTAGCCCGGCGGCCGCAGCCGTATCAGCCATACCCAGTACCACTCCGGAGCCTCGGGAAACCCATACGGATATTCACGAGAGTGTAGGCTCTAAGTTTCGCCGTTTTGGCAATATCACATTTCAAGTATAGCGCGCGGGGTCACCATCGTCCATTACGGCACGAAGTGAATCGTTAGGGGGCACCCTGCAGAGCACTCACCCCTAATTTTAATTTATCAAGTTTGTAAGGGGATTTAGTTTTTAAAAATCTGACTTCCAATGTATTAATTTAGAAATAATATCTCAATTCGTTTCAACCCTAAAGGTTAATTCCATGTTTCAACAAGATCTCAAAATTTCGTTTCGGTAAATCACAGTTTACTCCAAAATTCGTCTAAAATCAGATTTAATTCCAAAAATTCCAAAATTTCACATCTGACTCGGAAACATCAAGATCTACAACTTTCATGTTTTAACTTTTTCAATCCGAGATACCTAAGTAGGTCAAAAACGCTAATTTTCGCATAATAAGAAATCTGTCCGAGTTCAACAGGTCACAGTTTAAAGATTTCAAGTTCTAACATATCAATTCAACTCCAAATTTAATGAAATTTGACAGGGATCATCTTAAGACATTTATCTACAACTTTCATGTTCGGCCAAAGATCTAAAACAGCCTAGATCCTATGTCAAAAACGAGATCAAGATCATTCCTAAGTTCTGTCCAAGATTTCAAGATCTAAAATCAAACAGCTCGGTTTCAACAGGTTTTCACATATCAAATCAACTCCAAAAATTCTCAAATTTTTACAGTAGCTAGGTCCAGGTCTTAGGAACGTTTTTCGTGTTTTAAGTTTTTCCGTTTGAGTTCGTTTTAAAGGTCGGAAAAATTCCACAATTCTGCTGCGTCGGTAGAAAACGAGAATGGACAGATTTATGCTTCTTGCCAAATCTTTTAGGTTTCGAATGTTTTAAACTCTCCCAAAACCATGTAAGGTTAACTTACAGTATCTATGAACGTCGGGAATGTCCAATTCGGAGGCGTGGCTTCCAGATCACCGTCTCTCCTCTCCGTTCGTCGGGTTCTACGATCTAGATTCGATACGGGGGTGTAGAAAGAAAAAAGAAGATGATTAGGATTCGTTTTCGAATCGTTTATTGAACAGAGATTGGACCGAGACTTACCACGACTATGGAGATCTGTTGCGAACTCGTCCAACAGCGTTCGTCTTGGTTTCGTGCCTCCGACGACTCCGGATTTAGGGTTCCGAACGTATAGAGTGCTTTAGGGTTTCGTAAACTTGTTCGGGGCTCCCAAGAGGCTTATTTATAGAATTCTAAGTCCCTAGGGCGTCCACGGCCGACCTAGAACTCTGGAGTCGATGGGTGTTCAACCGAAAGTCGAAAAATCCGCGCTCGGGTGAGAGATTCACGCAACAACCAAATCTGTGGGTTGGCGCGGTCGTGGCGCGCTGAAGCCCTTCCACCGCGCGGCCACCGCGCCGGCTTCGCCTGGACTTCGGTCCGGGCGGGTCGTGCGATCCGTCGTGCGTTTCCGCCTCTCTTTCGGGTTTCTATCCCTCTATGCTTCTGAATTCCGATTCCCGGGGTATATTCGAGTTCATACTTTCTTTCTAATTTTATTCTTAGTCTAGTTGGATGTTTTGGACTCGAATACTCGAGTTCATTAGTGTCGGGTTTTGGTGTTCCATTTATCCATACTTTTGTTTAATTAAATTCCTTTAATTCCTTTTTAAGTAAAAATCTCATTTCTCATTTTCTTATCTTTATCTATTTCTTTTATCTGCTGGATTGGTTTATTTATTTATAGTATTTATTTTATTTATTATTTATTTAATTATTGTTTTATTTTATGTTGGAAAATTCTCGGGTATTACAGTCTACCCTCCTTAAGAATCAACTTCGTCCTCGAAGTTGTGTTTCGGCTTTTCTCGTCTCGTGCTAAGGTCTTGTGTTTGTTTTATTATGTTGTGACTGAACTTAGAATTAAAACTTCTAAGCTGCCTACGTACCCGGTAAAGGGATCAAGCCATAACGTAGTTCAAAAGTTTACAAAAATGCACGAAAATTTAGGGGGTATGACATCCTCTCCCCCTTAAGATTGCAGTTATGTCCCCATAACTGTGTCGGTATCGGTTTGGAACAATGTCGGGTATCGTTCCCTCATATCGGATTCTACTTCCCAAGTTGCCGTCTCACTTTCGTGGTTTGACCAAAGAACCTTGATCATTTTGATGGTTTTGTTCCTCGTTACTCGTTCCTTAGTATCGAGAATCCGCACTGGGACTTCTTCGTAAGTCAAATCTTCATCGAGCTCAATTATCTCTGGTTGAAGTACATGTGTCGGGTCCGGCACATACTTCTTTAGTTGCGAGACATGGAAGACATTATGAGCTCTATCTAAGTGTGGCGGTAAAGCCAATCGGTAGGCTAGAGTTCCGACTCGTTCTAGAATCTCGTAAGGTCCTATGTATCGTGGACTTAACTTCCCTCGTTTGCCAAAGCGCATCACCCCCTTCATGGGTGATATCTTTAGCATGACCCTATCTCCCACTTGAAATTCTAGGTCTCGTCGTCTCACGTCGGCATAACTCTTCTGACGGTCTTGTGCGGCTTTCATCTTCCCTTGGATCACTTTGATTTGTTGAGCCATGTCTTCGATAAGTTGTGGTCCCACTACCACGGACTTATCGTTTTCTTCCCAGCTCAAAGGGCTTCGGCACTTTCGTCCATACAATGCCTCGAAAGGTGCCATGCCGATACTCGCATGGTAACTATTATTATAGGAAAACTCAATCAAGGGTAAATGAGATTCCCAATTTCCTTTGAATTCCCACACGCATGCTCTCAGCATGTCTTCTAGTGTTTGGATTGTTCTCTCGGTTTGTCCATCCGTCATCGGGTGGAATGCGGTGCTCATTTTGATTTGAGTACCGAGAGCTTTTTGTAACTCCGTCCAGAAATGAGAGACAAATCTACTGTCTCTATCGGAAATGATATCGTGGGGTACTCCATGTCGTCGTACCACATTATCGATGTAGGCTCGGGCTAATTGGTCCATAGTCCACGTGTCTTTCATTGGGATAAATATGGCTGTCTTCGTTAGCCTATCCACAATCACCCAAATCTTGTTCATGCCTTTAGGTGATCGGGGTAATCCCGAGACAAAGTCCATTGAGATGCTATCCCACTTCCAACTTGGAATCTCTAGTGGTTGCATCAATCCTAAGGGTTTATGTCGCACTGCCTTAACCTTTTGGCAGGTGAGACATCTCGCCACGAAATTTGCCACTTCCTTCTTCATTCCCGGCCACCAATAGATCTTTTTCAGATCTTTGTATAGCTTGTCACCTCCGGGTTGTACGGAATATGGCGTGTTGTGCCCTTCCTCCATCAACCTTTGCT
The DNA here is from genome assembly GCA_030278955.1 of Hygrophila difformis. NCBI lineage: Eukaryota > Viridiplantae > Streptophyta > Magnoliopsida > Lamiales > Acanthaceae > Hygrophila > Hygrophila difformis. Next base: position 21,348,347 of record JAOANR010000013.1, on the reverse strand, counting down.
TCAACTCGGCACATTTAAGAGGCACACACCATCTACCTTTAAAACGGATGCCTCCATCCTCGTGGACAGCAAATCCTATTGCCTTTCCTTTGGCAATATACCCTTTTATCTTCTCGAGTTTCGGATCGCCCGGTTGAGCGAGTCGAATCTCGTCCAATATTGGAGTTTCTACGACCATGGCATTGACCGTTTCTTTCACTGTGCCAGGATGCACCAGTTCTAGCTCCAATCTTGCCAAATCCATGTACAATGCCGGCGGAATTACCAACGAGTTTGTCACGTGTTGGTTTTTCCGACTTAGGGCATCGGCTACCACATTCGCCTTCCCCTCGTGGTATGCTATCTCTAAATCGTAATCTTTAATGAGTTCCAACCACCTTCGCTGTCTCAAATTCAACTCCTTCTGAGTGAATATATATTTCAAGCTCTTGTGGTCGGTGAACATTCGACACTTCCGCCCATAAAGATAATGTCTCCATATCTTTAGAGCGAAAACGACCGCTGCCAACTCCAGGTCGTGTGTCGGATAATTTTCCTCGTGAGGTTTTAATTGGCGTGATGCATAGGCTACGACTCTCGAGTCTTGCATCAAAACACAACCTAAACCTTCCTTCGAAGCATCGCTATATACTTCGAAGTCACCATTCTCTGATGGTAATGTTAATACGGGTGTGGTTGTGAGTCGTTCCTTCAGCTCTTGAAACGATGTCTCACATGCTTCGGTCCACTCGTATTTTGCTCCTTTCTTAAGTAGCTGGGTCAAAGGACGTGCAATCCTTGAAAAGTCCTTCACGAATCGTCTATAATATCCGGCTAATCCAAGGAAACTCCTTATTTCCGTTGGACTTTTCGGAGTTGCCCATTCAGTCACGGCCGAAACTTTTGCCGGATCCACTGATACTCTATCAGCGGATACTATGTGTCCGAGAAATGCCACTTCTTTCAGCCAGAAGTCACATTTTGACAGCTTCCCGTATAGCTGGTTCCTCCGCAAGATTTCCAACACTTGATGTAAGTGTTTCGCATGCTCTTCCTCGCTCTTCGAGTAGATCAGGATGTCGTCAATGAACACTACGACACACTGGTCTAACAATTCTCGGAACACGTTGTTCATGAGATTCATGAACATGGCCGGAGCATTTGTTAACCCGAAGGATAACACTGTGAACTCGTAATGGCCATATCGTGTTCGAAACGCCGTCTTTGGAATATCCTTCTCGGCAATCCTCAATTGATGATACCCAGATCGCAAATCGATCTTCGAGAATACTGAAGCTCCCTTCAGTTGATCAAACAGATCTTCTATTCTCGGTAGGGGGTATTTATTCTTAATAGTCACTTGGTTTAGTCCTCGGTAATCTATGCAAAGACGTAGTCCTCCGTCTTTCTTCTTGACAAACAATACCGGGGCTCCCCAAGGGGACGTACTCGGTCTTATGTAACCTTTTCCCAATAGCTCCTCGAGTTGTTCCTTTAACTCCTTCATTTCCAGTGGTGCCATCCGGTACGGAGCTTTTGAGACAGGCTCTGTCCCCGGAATGAGATCTATGGTGAATTCAAGATCTCTCTCAGGTGGCATGCCCGGAACGTCTTCAGGGAACACGTCCGGGTATTCTCTTACCACTGGTATGCTATCAACCTTGTTCTCTTCCGCCTCAAGGTTGTGCACATAGCACGCATATAGTTCATACCCCTTACGCATCAAGTTATTTAGTTTAAGTGCACTAACGATTTTGTTACTTTTCTTAGGGGGCTGAAAGTAAAAGATCACTCTCTTTCCCCTACTTTTTGACAAGGTGATCTTTTGCTTTTGGCATTCGATCACCGCTTTATACTGGGATAGCCAATCCATCCCCAGTATGATGTCAAAGTCTCTTAAGTTAAATTCTACCAAGTTCGCGAAGAATTCTACGTTCTTTATCACTATAGGAATTCCGTTATATCGTTTAGAGCAAGACACTACTTCTCCAGAAGGCAATTGAATTCCTAAGCTAATTCTCTCGCACTTAGGTAGATCTAACTCAGGCACTATCCTTGATGCAATAATTGAGCAACTAGCTCCGGAATCAAATAAAATTCTAAGGGGTGTATTCAAAACGTGAAATGTACCTGCCATCACTTCTCCTTGCGCAGGCACGTCCGCTTGGTTTACCACATTGAGCCTTCCCACAGGGCGTCCCTGATTGCCCTGCTGATTCCCATTTGGCTGCTGATTTTGCTGTTGGTTTTGATTCTGCGGGGGCGGAGGTCGTAGGTTCTGGTTCTGGTTTTGCGGCCTATTTTGAGGGGGTCTGTACCCTTGGTTATTGCCATTTCGCCCGTTTTGGTTTTGAGGCTGTTCTTGCCCCGCGACCAAATCGTCCCTCTTCGTTATGTTCTCGAGCCTAGTTCGACATTCCCGTCGAACGTGACCCATTCGTCCGCATCGGTAACAAGCGCCTTGTTGCGGGCATCCCCTTGCCAGATGTGGTCGTCCACATCGCGGGCAAGGCGGTACCGGATCTTCTTGATTAAACCTCCTTCCCGTGTTGTTTTGTTGGGGCCTATTCGACCCTCTGCGCTGCTCGTTCCTTCCAGTGTTGTTATCGTTTCTCGAGTCTCGGCTTCTCTTGTCTTGAGGATCCCTGCTGGACTCCCCACTCACTCTTCTTTTCAGCTGCTGCACGCGTGCTACTGCTACAGCGCGATCGTATACGGCTTGCAAATCGGGGTAGTGTACCCCCGCGATCACTTCGCGCACAGACAGGTTCAGTCCCATCTCGAACTTCTGTGCCTTCTCCGCATCAGTAGGCACTAGCCTTGGTGCGAACCTCACCAGCTCCTTGAAGCGGGTGTAGTATTCCTGCACCGTTTGGCTTCCTTGCTTCAACGACAGGAATTCTTCGTACATGGCAGCTTTGGTACTCAAGGGATAGAATCGATCCCTGAGTAGTTCCATCATCTCCATCCACGAGTAAGGCTCGTCATCTTCAGTTAGTTTGGCTTGCGTCGCTTGCCACCAGTCATCAGCTTCGCCTCCCAAGTAGTATGAAGCGACATGTACCCTCTCTCCTTCAGGACATTTGACCGCTCCCAGCAGCTTGTCGAAAGTCCGGATCCATTCCTCCAGTTTAGCTGGATCCTCCTCACCAGCATAGTGGGGCGGCTGGTAGGGATTCACCATCGCCAGGTAGTTAGGGCGAGCTTGGGGCGGAGGTACCGCCGCAGCTTGTCCCTGGTTGACTTGCGCGTTTCCGAGCGCAATCAACACTTCCTCTATCGTCCTAAGACGATCGCCCACATTGTTCGGTGCGGGGGCGTCCTGCGCACCTTGGGGCTGTTCCTCATCAGGTTGGTTTGGTTCGGTGACGTTTGGTGGTGTTTCAGTAGGTGTTTCAGTGGTGGTTTGGGGAGCAGGTTGGGCTCTGCCTCTTCCTCTTCCTCTGGGTGCCATTCTGGTACAAATAGGATAGTTTAGGACTGATGAATTTAGCATATAGTCTAAGCAATCTCTATGAATGTATATGTGTGTAGTAATTTAGCACGTGGTGCTTTGTTCGGATTAAGAAGCTTCGTATGCTTCGGGGTTTTATTTTATTTTGTTTTGTTTGTTTTGAAAAAAAAATAAATCGGGCCTTTTATTTCCTCAAAAGAAATTTTAGTACAAAAGTAGAAATATTTTTTTCTAGCAAAACAATGTCTAACAATAGAATCTCTAGTGCCTCATGACGTCTCTCGGCGGGGTAGCAGGATCTTCCTCCGGATCTTCCTCCTCCGAACTTGGCGGTAGTAGGTCGTCAAAGATAGTGTTTAAGTCTTGCCCGTGGGCATCGATGTATTCCTTTAGTATTAAGTTTTGTGTAGTGAGGGTTTGGACTTGGCGCTCGAGTTGGTTTATGCGGTGATGATCCGCCTCTCTCAAGTTGCCCATGTGATGCAAGTTGGCCTCCAATTGAGCCATACGGTACTTCATCTGCTCTAGGGTTTGGTGGGAATCGAGATGAACGCTCATCATCCTGACCATCAACTGCATCATGTCCTGACTAGCCATCTAGCGCAAGCAAGAGATCTAAGTTAATATTCGCCAAGATTCTAGGTTCGAGTTTCCAAGATTCTAAGTTCAAGTTTCGCCAAGATGCTAAGTTCAAGTTTCGCAAAGATTCTAAGTTCAAGTTTCGCAAAGACGCTAAGTTCAAGTTTCGCCAAGATGCTAAGTTCATAGCAGACATGCAACATGCATATGCAAATGATATTTCCCCCCAATAATAATTTAATACCCATATATTTTTTTCCCATGGGTTTTAAAATAAAATTTCTCCATGGAAATAAAAATTTAAAATTTAAAATATATCAAAATATTAATAATAGCTTAAAAATAATAATGGTTTAAAAATAATAGTTTAAAAATACTAGTGGTTTAAATAATAGTTTAAAAATAATAATGGTTTAAAAATAATAATTTGAAAATAACCTGTCTCTGATACCAACTTGTAACACCCCGGTTTTTGGTAACCCAGGTCGGGATGTCACCGCCACATCTCCCTAGTAAGACACGGTTTCTCCGAGCTTACTAAAGAGATGCAAGGCTAGGTATTGCAGTGTTTAAAACATTTAAAGCATTCAAAATAGCCCATACAATATAAATCGAAAATAATACTAGCATAGCGCAGCGGAAATATTTAGTTTAGTACAGTATCGCAGCGGAAAATTTAAATAGGGCCGACATGGCCAAAACACGGGTTAAACAGGCCCGTTCATAATATAGTCTAAGTACGAAATTTAAAAGCAAAATAAAAGTTCCCAAAATCCCATGCATGATTCGTGCTCACACATGCTCATTCCACATATTCTGTAGAGAAAGGAATAAAAACGGTTTTGATCAGCAAAATTGCTGAGTAAGTTAACACATGCATGATCGTAGGGTTTAAAAGCCACAACTTTAATAATTTAACAAAAGCATGATAATAACATAGTATTTGATTTCATATAATCCATATCATATAGCACAATCTATCTCAGGCTCTATTTAATAACACATACCACATGGTTTAATCATAAAAGCCATAATTTTAAATAAAACATTTAAATAATTTAATTGGACAATAATATAATTTAATCTAGTTTAATTTAATTTAGAATCCCCATTACATTCCCGATTTGGTATTTCAAGTTTCACGATAAAGATCGCGATGTCAACAAGTTTAGCCGGTAGCCCGGCGGCCGCAGCCGTATCAGCCATACCCAGTACCACTCCGGAGCCTCGGGAAACCCATACGGATATTCACGAGAGTGTAGGCTCTAAGTTTCGCCGTTTTGGCAATATCACATTTCAAGTATAGCGCGCGGGGTCACCATCGTCCATTACGGCACGAAGTGAATCGTTAGGGGGCACCCTGCAGAGCACTCACCCCTAATTTTAATTTATCAAGTTTGTAAGGGGATTTAGTTTTTAAAAATCTGACTTCCAATGTATTAATTTAGAAATAATATCTCAATTCGTTTCAACCCTAAAGGTTAATTCCATGTTTCAACAAGATCTCAAAATTTCGTTTCGGTAAATCACAGTTTACTCCAAAATTCGTCTAAAATCAGATTTAATTCCAAAAATTCCAAAATTTCACATCTGACTCGGAAACATCAAGATCTACAACTTTCATGTTTTAACTTTTTCAATCCGAGATACCTAAGTAGGTCAAAAACGCTAATTTTCGCATAATAAGAAATCTGTCCGAGTTCAACAGGTCACAGTTTAAAGATTTCAAGTTCTAACATATCAATTCAACTCCAAATTTAATGAAATTTGACAGGGATCATCTTAAGACATTTATCTACAACTTTCATGTTCGGCCAAAGATCTAAAACAGCCTAGATCCTATGTCAAAAACGAGATCAAGATCATTCCTAAGTTCTGTCCAAGATTTCAAGATCTAAAATCAAACAGCTCGGTTTCAACAGGTTTTCACATATCAAATCAACTCCAAAAATTCTCAAATTTTTACAGTAGCTAGGTCTAGGTCTTAGGAACGTTTTTCGTGTTTTAAGTTTTTCCGTTTGAGTTCGTTTTAAAGGTCGGAAAAATTCCACAATTCTGCTGCGTCGGTAGAAAACGAGAATGGACAGATTTATGCTTCTTGCCAAATCTTTTAGGTTTCGAATGTTTTAAACTCTCCCAAAACCATGTAAGGTTAACTTACAGTATCTATGAACGTCGGGAATGTCCAATTCGGAGGCGTGGCTTCCAGATCACCGTCTCTCCTCTCCGTTCGTCGGGTTCTACGATCTAGATTCGATACGGGGGTGTAGAAAGAAAAAAGAAGATGATTAGGATTCGTTTTCGAATCGTTTATTGAACAGAGATTGGACCGAGACTTACCACGACTATGGAGATCTGTTGCGAACTCGTCCAACAGCGTTCGTCTTGGTTTCGTGCCTCCGACGACTCCGGATTTAGGGTTTCGAACGTATAGAGTGCTTTAGGGTTTCGTAAACTTGTTCGGGGCTCCCAAGAGGCTTATTTATAGAATTCTAAGTCCCTAGGGCGTCCACGGCCGACCTAGAACTCTGGAGTCGATGGGTGTTCAACCGAAAGTCGAAAAATCCGCGCTCGGGTGAGAGATTCACGCAACAACCAAATCTGTGGGTTGGCGCGGTCGTGGCGCGCTGAAGCCCTTCCACCGCGCGGCCACCGCGCCGGCTTCGCCTGGACTTCGGTCCGGGCGGGTCGTGCGATCCGTCGTGCGTTTCCGCCTCTCTTTCGGGTTTCTATCCCTCTATGCTTCCGAATTCCGATTCCCGGGGTATATTCGAGTTCATACTTTCTTTCTAATTTTATTCTTAGTCTAGTTGGATGTTTTGGACTCGAATACTCGAGTTCATTAGTGTCGGGTTTTGGTGTTCCATTTATCCATACTTTTGTTTAATTAAATTCCTTTAATTCCTTTTTAAGTAAAAATCTCATTTCTCATTTTCTTATCTTTATCTATTTCTTTTATCTGCTGGATTGGTTTATTTATTTATAGTATTTATTTTATTTATTATTTATTTAATTATTGTTTTATTTTATGTTGGAAAATTCTCGGGTATTACAGTCTACCCTCCTTAAGAATCAACTTCGTCCTCGAAGTTGTGTTTCGGCTTTTCTCGTCTCGTGCTAAGGTCTTGTGTTTGTTTTATTATGTTGTGACTGAACTTAGAATTAAAACTTCTAAGCTGCCTACGTACCCGGTAAAGGGATCAAGCCATAACGTAGTTCAAAAGTTTACAAAAATGCACGAAAATTTAGGGGGTATGACACCTGTAATTATCATAACCACCTTCTGGAACTTTTATTCAGAAAACAATGAAAACAGAGCCTTTCACATTCAGATTCGAGAATTTAAAGTTGTTAATTCTTAAAGATTATCATGCGATGATTAACACTGCATGGGTCTTTAGGAACCTTCTAGAGTTCTGAACATTAATATCTGTGGATTTCTTCCAAATTTGTCATCGAGGTATAATATCAACAGAAAATCGAATAAATTCATAATTCTATCAGTTTCATACCTAACTCGGTTACAATATCCAAACTTCTTGTGCAATTAGAACAAACAAATTACGAATTAAAGATATGATAGTATCATGATCTCGAGAATCAAATTATCGATGTGATGCAAATTCCAAAAAGTGAATATTGTATTCGAGGTCTATACTTCTCTGAAATAGAATTGAAGAACATCAGATTTCTAATAAACCTTTGAAAATTGTAACTAGAAAGATAAGAAATGCACGATTTGATAACTGATCATTCTTCATATATCTTGAATAACAAAAAATTAAAAACGAATACACCTGGAAATCTGATTGCAATCAGAATAATGTGAATTTGAACGAAGAAGTCGGAAACTAGATGGTGATCATCGTAATGGATGAACAACGCATTCCGAAAGCAATTCTTCTTCCAGGGTATCCTCAAACTAATCTACTAAAAATATTCCGAAGAAATTCTACTACGAAATTGAATTACAAATCTGAAGAACTTGAAGTAAATTGCAGTGTAAAGTAAACCCTAGCTAACCTACCTACTGAATTCTAAAAGTGAACTGGAGAGTAAAATGAGCTATTCTCTTCAATCTCCCGCTACTTGAGCTGATCCCCCAAGGGTCTTATTTATAGATGAGCGTTGTAACTGCTTCAGCCTTGGATGATAACCGCTCGCATCAGAATAGCTCTCCTCTCGCTTTGTCTAGTTACTTCAAAGCGAGAGTAAAAAATGTAATTGTCTTTCTTGACAAGGCAAGATCTCACAGTCTGCTTCTCGCCATAACACTTAAGGCTTCCTGTCTTGCATAAACTTCCTTTCCTCGCGATGTCAAATGATCATCGCGTGGACTTCAGCTTCCAAGCATTCTTCCATAGATTTTTCCTGATTTCGTTTGTAAGTCCTCGCACCATTTCTTCTCTTTCCTCGCTATGTCTTTTCCATCTCTCGCTGCTTTTCAACTTAACTTCCTGCTGAATGACAAAGAATGAGTCAGTTCAAATAAAAACATAGTGTGCGAGACTTGCAATGAAAACTTAGAATTTCAAGCCATTTTCAATGTAATTCCAACTTCTTCACAATCTTGGTTCTTCTTGCATCTTTTCTCATCTTCCATGATTATTCCTTAAAAACTAATGGAATTAAGAACAAAAGATCATCATTAAGACACTAAATTGGACGCAAATGACAGTCATAAAAGACTATCATCACCATCCTCACATTTAAAAACACTTGTCCTCAAGTGGTAGGAAACTTGTAAAGTTTCAAAGAATAAGTCCAATTAGTGGCTTCCAAGATTTAGATGTTCATGTAAGATTCTCCTGGATCACTACCTTCTCTTTTCCAACTATCTCAAGCTCAACTCTTTCAACTGATTGATGCTTCATACCTAACTTTAAGTTTAGCAGACTTCATGAAAACATTAACAAAAGTGATTTGCATTTATGTGAATTATTGTTCTGCCCCTTAGTTAGTCAAATTTCTCTTCTCACGCTCAATCCTGTCCAACTCATGTGCATATCTTGTGCTTCTGAATCCTTACTCAAAAAGAACAAGCTAAAACACACTCTTTTTTTTTTTTTTTCAAGGGGTGGCCTTCTATGGCTTTCAATAGCTCGGTTTCACATTATTAGGAGGAGTCGCATGGCCTGACATTGCATATGAAACTTCAACTCCCCTGCCCTTGATTTTGCTCTTTTAAAGTTTTTCAACTCATAAATCAGAGGGGCAGCTGTGCCAGCTACTTATATCCACATTATTTTACCACGTCTGTTTCTGAAATTTCCCTTGCTCTCTCTCTTTTTTTTTTTTTTTTTTTTAACTTGGACTCATACCTCACTCAATATGCACACTCATCTTCTAAGAGAGACTAGATTAGATCAATCCTTCTAACTTCGTGCAGTTGTTGTTTAGAGTATACAAATCACTAGAGTTAATATAATCATTAAATCTTCAAACTGTTCATCTAGTAATGACATCAATCAATCTCAAAGTTTACAGCTTAAAATAGTTTTCAAGAGCGGCTCATGCTTGCAGTCAAAATTTATAAAGTTGATGTTTCTATGGTAGCCACTTTAGACTCATCTTCTATTCCTTCATCAGTTTACTACCCTACTTGAGTTTTTTTTTTTTTTTTTTTTTTTTTATAATCTCAACTTGAAATTCAATCTTATGATACAACTTCATATTGACTCTATTCTAAGTCATATTCACAAATTGAGAGATAATTGGAAACAGAAAAGAAATAAAGAAAGAAAGACTGCAATAAAAGAAAGAGAAGGTTACAGAAAACTCCCCTGTGATCTCAGGATGGTCCTGCATCATTATCTGGGTCTTTTGGTGGCATGGATGGAGACTTCTTCAGGTCCGAGACTAGGTTGGCAAGAATGTCTACCAATCTTGTACTATTTTGCTGCTCCTGTCTCCTCAGCTCCATATCCCTTTCTCGTTCCTGTCTTCTCTCTTCGAGTTCTTCTTTTCTTAACCTTTCAAATCTTTCCATTTCTTCTCTTCTCATTCTCTCTTGCCTATCCCATTCTTCCTTCCTTATCTTTTCTTGTCTGTCCATCTCCTCTTTCCCGAGTTTCTCTTTAGTTTGAATCCTGGTATGCTCAAGTTCAATCCTCTTCTGATCCATTTCTCTCTGAATGTACTTGTCTTCTGACATAGTTTTCACCAACATCTCCATGGACTGTGCAAAACTTTGAATTGAGGTACTCATATTCTGATATTCATCCACAGACACTGTGTTCCTCATTGGTTGTTTCAAAGGTTGAGATGGTGTAGAAGTATTCTCAAACTCCTCATCTTCTGGAATAGGATTCAATGCAGGAGATGTTGCTGCAGTCTTTGTCCTTTTCACTGCGGCTCTTGATTGAGATGATCTTGATTTTAAAGGAAGCTTGACCCTTTTTGTCTTAGGAGATGGTACCTTTGATCCTGATCCCTCAGAAGTTTGTTCCTCAGATCTGGCATTTGGTAAACCAATTCTCCCCTCAAAGTGTCTACTGGTAATGGAATAGGAGGATCTATCTTTATGATCTCTGCTAAGAATGGTGTGATTGACACTCCTTGTTTCTCACAGAGTATTCTGATTAAATTCGGATAGGCTAATGCTGCATCTTCTCCAACTCTTGACTTAATGACATTGAGAACATGGTGTGGAGCACTGCACTTCCTTCCTGACCATAATAGTGCAAATCCCTCAAAAGTTCCAGCAGAAGGTCCTTGAAAATTTGTGGTGGGTCTGAGCTTTGAATAGTAAAAATCAAGTGTTGGCAGATACTCAGGCTTCAAATTCTTCAATTGAATCTTATTCTGCTCAGTTCCTCTGTGTGTTGAACAGAATCCTAATGCCATTTTTCTAGCATTGGTAAGCTTATTTCCTTGAGTTTTTTTTTCTCAAAAGTACCTCAGACTTGACTTCTGGTTGTTCTAACAGAGGTGCTTGTATCAAATCATTTAAAGTTTGCACAGTGACTTACACTGTTTTTCCTTTAATCCATGTTGTTTCAGCCTCAACATCAAAGTTAGCATAGAACTCCCTGGTCAACTCCACATAACCACATTTGTTGTTATGTCTCATGAAAACATCCCATTCATTGATTCTCCTCCAGTAATTGATACATTTGTGATCAAACCACTTAGGATGAAATCCTTTGTCTGGAACAATCATTTTGGACATTCCCAGGTAGTTCTCTAATGCTTCCTTTCTTCCATTAAACTTAATCTTGATTTCTTCTTCTGTGAATTCAGTCTTCTTTTCAATGGTATCAGGGATCGATAGCCTCACCTTTGGACTATTCTTTCCCCAATAACTCAAAGGCAACAATTCTGGAATTTCTTTTCCTGGGGATGATCCTTCAGAAGTATCTGATTCATTTCCCTCAGACTCTTGTGCTTCTTCCTGCTCATTCCCAACATTCTCATTTCCTTCTTCTTCTGATTGACCTCCTTCTTGAGCAGGTTCTATATTTTCTTCCTGAACTTGTTCTGGGTTTTCTTCTTGAACAGGTTCTGGATTTTCTTCTTGAACTTTATCAGCATCATTATGTTGTAGATTGCCTACGTCTGAATCATGCATCAATGATGTGCTGGTATCTAACTTTTCAGTAACTTCCAAGCTATGCTGATTTAAGATCTCTGTGGGATCTTCCTGTACAGGTTCATTTAATAAAAGAGGGATAGCAGTAGGTTCTGAATCTTCAAATTCTTTGGTTCCAAAATATTCTTCTGCTTTCTTCTTCTGTTCTGCAACCCACTCAGGATCATTCATCCTTGCAATTGCTCTCTGAGTTACCTCATCCCTAACTTGAGATGGTAGAACCCATTGATTCATTTGATCCTCAGCATTTGTCTGTGCTCCAAGATGTTGATTAACAGTATCTTCCACAGAATACTTTCTCTGTTGATCTTCTTGAATTTCATTTCTCTGCACTTCTTCTTCATAAGCTTGGATTGCTAATGGAGATGGCTCTACTGTGTGCTCAGAATTCATTTGTTGTTTGAACTTTCTCCAATTCTGACTCAAGTTAGCTGCATATTCACTTGCTTGTTCTACTGAGGTGCGTGCATTCCCTCCTTCCCTGGCCAATTTTCTGAACTTTTTGATCAAACCTTCCAAGGAATAAGTCATGTTGCCTACAGTAGTTCCATGCAAGTTCATATCTTCAAAATCTTGCAAATCTTCAAGTGACTGATCTTGACATGTGTTCACCACTAATTTCTCCACTTGGTCTAGAAATTCTTGCTCATCTGCAGCTTGTTCTGGTGGTGAATCTTGTTCAATTTCTTTTTCTGAAGATCCTTGTAAATCTATCTGACTTTGGATAAGACCCTTGTTAACCTGAGCTTGTTGGTCTTCATCCTGTCCTTCCAAATTATCTCCTTCAAAAATCTGAGTCTGTTGAAGTTCAGTGGTCGGTTGAGTTGACCCTTGTTCATCAGCTTGATGTTCATCGATACATGCTCTCCAGCCTTCTGGATCTATATCTCCCACTTCCAAATTACTATAAGGAGTGAGTTCCAACCTTTCTGTATAGGGTACTACCCCTAAAGTTGGTTTGACTTTCTCTTCATCAGAGCTGGTATCATGCACCACATACTTAGGCTTCCTACCTAGCCTTCATCTTTATTCTGAACTTCTTAACAGGTTTTTCAGGTTCTTTTTCTTGTTGTTTTTCTCCCTCAGGAGTGATTCCTGGTTGTTTTACATTCTCAAGAGAAGATTCTTGCTGCTTAGGTTTCTCAGGATTAGTCTCCTTCTGCTCAGAAAGTAACTTTCGTCTCCTTTTGTAAGTAACAACTTCCTTCATTTCTTGAGCTGGTTTGTAGTATATCTCATTATCTTCATCCATCAAATCCCTTGCCTCTGAAATTCCTTCTTTCAAGTCCAAAATTTCTTTGGTTGCTAGCTCATCTTCATTCTTCCTCTTCCTTGGAAATCGGCTAGTTTTCTCAGACTTGCTTGTCTCCACCTTTTTCCCAGTCCTTTTCTTAGCCGAGGGTACTTCTTCTGAAGTGCTTGAACTAAGATTGTGTGACTTTCTCTTCCTGGTGGATACTTTGTTTTTACCTTTCTTAACTTGGGTTTTCATGAATTCCTCCCATTCACGCTTTTCCTTTTGTCTGTTTGCATAATAATAATCCATACTCTCTTGCAGGATCGGATGGAGTTCATCATTTCCTTCATTCCCTTCTCCTACAATGGTTGTGACTTCATCCACTACTCTCATTTTCTCAATTCTTTGCTCATCATCTGTACTGTCTTCATCTGAATCATGTTTCTTGACATAAAAATTTTTACCCATTCCTTTCAACATAACATTCATTCCCTTTCTGTTCAGATATTTCTCATTCCATGCATCCCAATCATCAATGATTACCTGCTGAATTCTTCCTTGTGTTTGATCAGTATAGGCTCTATGCTCCTTGTATGCGTTTTCTCTGCACATACTATCATATCTGATATACTTCTCAATGAATTCTTTCTTTCTCTCCTGAACATATCCATGAACTTCTTGTTGGAGAGTTGGAGGTAATCTCTTCATGATCTTGTTAGGTCTGTCAGTAATGAGAAGATCTGCATCTGCTGGTGTTATTGATGGGGCTGAAACTTTCCTGAAATTCTTTATAGGTTCCAGTCCTTCATTAACAACAGATTCTCTGAAAATGTTCCTGACTATATTCTGTGGTTTCTGCTTTGCATCTGATCTCAGTTTCCTGCTTTTCCCTGATCTCTCAGCTTCTCTCTCCTCTGCATCTTTAACCCATGCTTGCTGTTCTGGTATTAAATCAGCAAACTCTTCTAGTGGAAATTCCTCATCAGGTTTCCTTGTCAACCCTGGTTTAAGAATCCTTCTCCTCAGATTTTCTCCCTTAGCCCACTCATTCATATGTCTGATCCAGCTATTCCTAGCTTCCTGAATGGTTCTAAGGACATCTCTCCATACCATCTTGCCTTGTTTAGCTTTCTTAAAATAAGGCTCGAGGTCATGTCTCAAATTGATCCGAGCATCAATAATCCTGTCCAGGGCCAAATTTGTCAAGAAATTTTGTTCAATGGGTCCCTTCTCGTTCAAGAATGTTGGAGGCATGTATGCAGGGAGTGCCTGCTGAGCATCATAGACTCTAGCATTTCGGATTTCTTGAAGTTTGCAGTAGTGTTTGGTGAGTCGTTTCACATATTTAGGTAGTGGTTGAGGATCAAAGTAATCCAGTTCCAACCCTATTTGATCTTTTGGATTGATGATTCTGTAGCATTCCTGATTCCACTCAGCCATGCACTTCTTTTCCCTTTCCAAAAGTCTTTCAAGTCTGATTCCATTGGGAAGATGCTTATCATTAATGAGAAATATCATTTGGTCATCCCAAAATTTACTCATCTTATCCCAGAATGCTTCTTCTAAATCAATCTTCAATGATTCCTTTTCTTTCACTGGTATGTGTTGAATCATCATTGGATTGACATAAAAGATTGGGGGTGAAATTTCCATCCCTAACCATCCACCGCTTTTCTGAATAGATTTCACCATATTTGCTGTTCTCCTCATCATCAAGAATGATCTCTCTTTCTTATTTGATTCTATACCTCGAGCTTGAAGTTCTTCATAGGTCATCTTATGAATCCTTCAGAAAGAAATAAGAATAAACTGATTAACTCAGTGTCACCATACTCACCTTTAGAGCTTGACTCTAAATGTGCAGATGATAAAAGAAAACATAATACCAGTTTTTTTTCTTTTTATATTCATCCTTCTTTGTATGATATCACCATACTCACATTTAGAGATTTGCTCTAAATATGAAGATTTCAATGCTGACTAAGTCTGCTTATTGCAAAGCAAAAATAACAGAGAACTTAAAAGCATAATATAAACAAACAAAACAAAATATAGAATTCATCAGATTCTTGCTAATATTACGGAATTACAAAGTATGATGGTTCTTATGACCCCAATCTGTTAATTACAAATAAGGAGGCATCTCCCCGTCAATTCCAAATCTGAGAAACAGATTACAGTGCTCAGAAACTAAACACCTCATGCAGTAAATTGAGGTAACTCCATAAGAGTTCCTTGAAAAGCTGTGATTATTATCATAATAGTTTCTAAGATTGCAAAATCTCTTCTTAGGTTGTCCTTGAAAAGGTGAAAGAAATTCCTCATAATTTGATAGCCACCCTCTGACTTGAAGCCGAAGATCTTTGAGCCTTCGTCTATTCTTACATAGAGTAGCAAAGAGCCAAATTCCTTTCTCTTGTTCTTCAACTTCATCCTTACTCAAAAGCATAAGAGCTTTTATGTAAATGGATGGGGGGTGATTATCAGTAATTGCAGGTTTTAAGAGATCAAATGTTGCTCGTTCATTCTTAACTTGAACAAACAAACGCAGTGCCTCCTGTAACTGGTACATCCAATTTCCTGCATTTCTACAGCTTTCAAGAAGATCTCTGTGTGTTTCTTCAAAAGTCCCCCATCCCCATGCAAAAAATTCCTCAAGAGAAGCCCTCTTCAAGACTAAAGGATGATGGGTGGCTTCTTCAAACTCTTTGCAGACTAATTTACAATTAAAAACAGTCTCAAGGTGATCAAATGCCATTCGTGACAAAATATTTCCAAGAATCTCATAAGGAAGATCTGTGATCTGAGTTTCCCCCGATCCAGATTTCTTTATTGAAGTCCTTGGTTGCTTTGAAGAGCTTCCAATTTCACAGCTGAGTAGGATTAAAAACAATAGCCAAATTAAAAGCTAAGGAATGAAATTCATTAATGCAAAAGGAATGTACAGATTAGGTCATCCAGAGAATTCATTGTTCAAGACAATAAGCACAAAGGATTACAAGCAAAAGAAAATATGAACTGCTTGGTTACTACACTAGTCTAATTCTGGCAATTCATCTTCATTTTGCTCTTCTTCTTCATTGTTCCACTGCTCCCAATCGAATAATATGCCTTGTTCTCCACTTGCTCTTCTATATTGCTTGACATAGTCATATAACTCACATGGAATGCACTCCATCCTTTCAATAAAGGGTAATTGCTGTCGCTCTACAAGGGAGTGATTCTTACAGAAAGTCCTTTCCTCTTGATCAAGGAATGGATTTGGGAACTTCTCACAGTAAAGAAGCCAGTGCAGAACACTTATTTTGAGGAAAGCTAAATCAAAGGGATCCTGGGTTACAGATTCAATCAATTGAATTCCTTCCTCATCCAGTTGTTGATCTTGTTTGGAAAGCAATAGGAGACATCTTATGAAAGCAGTTGGTTTGTGTTTATCATCTAATCCGGGCTTTAAGAGTTCATAGGTTTTTTCTTCATTTTTATCTTCCACAAAGGCTATCAGTGCAGGTTCGATATTAAACATATAGTTCCCTGCATCCTGACATTCTTTAATAAATTTGACCTGATTATTGGGATAAGAATTTCCTCTCCAAATAGCACAGGTTTCCAGATTAACTCTCTTTAGAGCTAATGATGATCTGCTTGCTGAGAGGAATTGCTTGGATGTCTCAGATGCTCTAAAAAGTGTCTTTATGCTTTCCTTTCCTAGTCTTGACAGAACGTCTCCCAGTAACTCAGTTGGTAAATCAAATATTTGAGTTTGCAAGAGTTGAGGGATTTCGACATTTCTGAAAAGAAAAGGAGGAGAAACACAGAATTCAGAGTAAAACTTATTGTTTATGCAGTAATTAAGGAATAGAGATTAGATTTTATTAACAATACCAGGCTGCATTACAAAGTACAAGAGACTTGGTTTAGTGACAATTTCAAAATCTAATACTAGAAGACTTGTCACAAACATCAATCTCTTTCTTCTTCATCCAAGAATTCTTCAACAATGCTATGGTTATAAGAGTCTTCCTAATCAGCTATTGCTCTACTTGTATCACAACAAAGATAGTTGATCTGATCTGCTCTATGATTAAAATATGGTGGCCTATGAAAGATTTCCCAGTCATGATTATCAAGATTGCAGAATTCCCTCTTTTTCTGGCCTAAGAAAGGATTCGGGACATATTCCCATTCTGAGAGTAAAGTAAGAAAATCATGTCTAAAATCGTAGCTATTTAACCTATCATTTAATATAGGACTCATTAAACGAAGCCCTGTATCTATTTCCTTTCTAGAAACTCTGCTTAAACAACATAAGGCTTTAAAATATTGAGAAAACTTGGAATTGTCATTAATTCCTTCTTCCAAGATTTGAAACGCCTTGTTTTCTTTACCCTGCGTGAACAGTTCCATAGCTTTATGTAGGTTCAATATGTGATTTTTAGCCCGTCTGCAGGAGTGTAGAAACTCGGCTTTACCAGAGGATTTGTTAGAAATTTTCTTAAAAGCCGGATCCTCTACATTGAATCTCCGGAAGATAGTAGGGTAGTTTGAAACCATTTTGAATGTTGAACATGTTCTTTTGCAATGGAGCAAGTCTTCGAAGCTCCTCTGCTGTAATACCCGAGAATTTTGCAATATAAAATAAAACAATAATTAAATAAATAAACAGTAAATAAAATAAATACGATAAATAAATAAATCCAGCAAATAAATAAATAAATAAAGATAAGGAAATGTGAAATGAGATTTAACTTAAAAAGGAATTAAAAGAATTTAATTAAATAAAAAGAATTATTAAAGGTAAATAAATTGTACACCGAAACCCGACACCAATGAACTCGAGGATTCGAGTCCAAACATCCAATTAGACCCAAGTAAAAATTTAGAGAGAAAGTAGGAACCCGAAGGTACCTCGGAAATCGGAATACGGGAGCATAGAGGGATAGAAGTCCGAAAGAGAGGAGGAAAGGCACGACGGATCGCACGACCCGCCCGGACCGAAGTCCAGGCGAGTGCCGCGCGGTCAAAGGGGAATCACCGCGCCACGGCCGCGCCGTTGGACAGATTCGCCCGTGCGAGATTTTCTCGCCCGAATCCGGATTTTCCGACTTCGGTTAATCACCATTCGGCTCAAGACTCTTAGAGGCAGACCTTGGGCGTCCCTAGGTCTTATTTCTACTACTATATAAGAAGAGTAGTTCCAAATCCTTCCTTATGGAATTACAATCTGGACCGTCCATCCCATTCTAATTTGATTTCTGGCCATTGGATGCCTCGGAGTCTGCATAGCCGTTGGATCGTTGCTTAATTGGAATTGGACCGTCCGATCCCCAATATCATTCCTCGCCGTCCGATGCTGTGGTTTTGGATCGTCGGATCCTGAGTTTCATTGTGCCTTTTTCGATAATCATTCCCTTCCTCCGTTCGTTCCCCGCCCGACTTCTCTTCCATCTTCACCAAATCGCGATCCCGACCCCCCCATCGAGCCTCCACCTTCCGCCGCCTCCGACGCCATTGGGAAATCGTAATCCGTTCCGGTGGGCTTCCGTTCTTCGTGGAATCGTAATTTACAGCCGTCGCCCAACCCTAATTTACAGCCGTCACAATTTCATTCTCTGTCTCTCCGTTCTGTGTCTTTCTCCTCCCAAAAATTGGGTAAACAGCCACCCATCCCATCATGGTGGCGAGGTCCGCGTTCATTCCGGCGCCCACCAGGCCTCCGTCTTCTGCGCTGGCGTCGCCCGTCGCCTTCTCCTCTTCGGCCTTCGATCGCCCTCGATGGCCTCACCTTTCCTCCCTGAAGACACTATGGGGAAGGCGGGCGATGACCAACGAAGAAGCCGGAAGGGCAATGACTGAGGACGGCGGCGGGGCTAGGTTACAACGCACAATGGTTTGGAGTACCAAGGGGGAAGGGAACAGGAGCAGGTTCGCAGACGGAGGCAACAACAGAGTGGGGGACTCACAGAGTGATAGTCGGAAACCTTCCACATATCGAAGCCCAACAACAAAAATCACTGTAACTTGTTCACCCATATTCCTCCAATTCTTTTCGAGACCTTGTTTTTGGTCTTTTTTTTTTGGCTTTGATTCCCAAATGGAGGATTTTTTTTGTTGTTCGATTCATGTTGTATGGAATTGAGTTTGTGTTTGGTTAATGATTTGGTGTATGTTTTGAGTGGTTATGTTGGGGATTGATAGATGTAAAGTAATTGTTACTGCATCTGGAATGTCAAATTAATTTATACATTGCCCTGTGTTATCTTAGTAATGTAGTTTAATTGGTTATTTGGACCGATTTTTGTACCATGTGCATTTTCACAAGGATGATGATTGTGACAAAGATGAGGATTATAAAAAAGAAAAACCTCTTGTAACACCCCGGATTTGATAACCCAGGCCGGGATGTCACCGCCACATCTCCCTAACAAGACACGGGTTCTCCGAGCTTGCCAAAGAGATGCAAGGCTGTAGGTATTGCAAAAAGGTTTAAAAACAAGTCCGGAATCTATGTAAAAATAATAATGAGTATCGTCCACACACAAAGTAGCAATAATAATATGTCGCAGCGGAAGTTGTAAAGCGGGCCGACATGGCCAAAACGCGGGATTTACATGCCCGTTATGCAAGTATCATGAAAAGCGGTAAAACAATGTTTAATAAATCCATCCCCCAATGCACATGCTATGCATTATCTCCGTACTCTGAAAGAAAAGAGAAAACAACAATTTTATCAGTATATAAAATACTGAGTAAGTTGATCCTAACATAGCAATAAAGGGATTTAATTAGATAGTTTAAAATTTCACTCCTAACATGCATTCACAAAATTTAAAGGAAATAATAATTTTAATTGTGTATTTAAACATGCATCTAATCCACAATAATAATTTAGTCATGCCATGAAATTTAAGGACATAATTTAAATGCATAATTTAAGGACATGCAAAAATAAATAAATACTTAAAAATATTAAATCTTTTATTTCCCCGTTACGTAACCATTTCTCAGTGTTTTGTATAGCCGGTGATCCGGCGGCCGCAGCCGTGTCGTAAGTATCTTGTATAGCCGGTGATCCGGCGGCCGCAGCCGTATCTGCCATACCCAGTAACACTCCGGAGCCTCGAGAAATCCATACGGACAACCCGAGAGAGTAGGCCATGTATCTCCCGCCGATTGGCGTAATATTTCATCAAATTCTCTCGTCCATTATAGGCCCGAAGAGAAAAGGCTAGAGGGGCACCCTGCAGAGCACTCACCCTCCACCAAGTATCTCATGTATCGTTTAGATTTAATGTATCGGGGTTTTTCAAAAGTGTAGATGTATCGTGTTTCAAATCTTTGACCGTTCGTTTCGAAATTTCAAAACTCTTCGATTTAAAAGTATCTTGGCGTCACAGTTTGCGCCTTTCTAATTTAAAAATCCGTTTCAAGTCCGAAAATTCTGAAACCTTCACACTTTATGCAAAACACCCTAACGAACAACTTTCGTGTTTTAACTTTTTCGAAATAAGTTGAGGAAACATGTCAAAAATCGATTTTTTTATGCAATCAGAAATCTGTCCGAACTCAGGTATGACACAGTTCAAAATTTCGACTTTTTAGCATATCAAATGGACTCCAAAAATTCTGAAATTTAATATGCACATACTAGACATGATTATCTACAACTTTCATTTAGATTGTAAAGATCAAATTGGACTAGAAAATATAGAAATAAATTCACTAAGTTCGAACATGTTCATAGGCAGATTTCCACACATTTTGTCAAAACAGTTTCTTTTCGATGCGATTTAAAATAGCAAACGTTAACGAAAATGGCTGAAATTTTTACACAACCTAGATTTATGTGTTAGGATTAAAAGTCTAGTTTGGAGTTTCTCGGATTGAATCCTCGAAATATAAGTTTTAGGCCGATTACAGAAACTGCGCAAGATGGGGTTTTTAAGTTCGATTTTTACGTTTCGTTACATTACGCCTATACCGGACGCCCCGAAATCACCCGTATTGATATGGAAGGCTCAACATACAGTGATAGAGAGGTTTGGGTCGTCCTAAGGTCGCTGGCTCGTCCAAAATCCTACGAACGGATCTCCTCAACGTCAAGCTTCCGACTTTGGCCACGATTTCGAATCGGACGAAGAAATCCAATGTTAGATCAAGTTTTCGGGTTCAAAAACTTAAATAGAAATCTATGAACGACTTACCACAGATTAGAATACTAGGAATCTTGTATTCAACGCCTCCTTCGTCGGTTTTCGTCGCCGGGAAGTGATCGGAAAGTCGTCGGGGAATCGCCGGAAAGTGTTTTGGCTTTGGAGAGAGTTGAGAGAGTTTGGGAGTGAATGGTGACTGATGAAAATGGTGGAGAGGCTGCCCTAGGTCGCCTAAGAGCTTCCCCCTTCGGCCAAAATCCGCTTTCCAAAGTCGGGAGGTCGAATTATGGTAAGAAATTGCCGAAAACGCGCAAGTTGCCAAAACCTGTAGGGCCACGCGGGGTTGGCGCGCCTTTTAGCCAAACCCCGCCCGGCCAGCGCGCGAGACTCGCCTGGACTGCGGTCCGGGCGGGTCCGTGCGATCCGATCCGTCGGGTCTTTTTCTCCTCTCTTTCGGACTTCTATCCTTCCCCGTTTTCGCGCTCGATTTTTCCGGGTCGTTTCCGGATTATGCTTCTCATCATAAATTTATTTCGTCTCAATTCGATTACGTGCTTGAAATCCTAAGACCGTCGGTTTTGGTCCGTCGGGTTCTAATTCGTCGTCCTTTGACTTCCGTGCATTTCCGCGTCTACGGGCTCTCGGAAACGAAACCTTCTCTCCTATTGGATTAATTCCTATTTTTATATTCTAAAATTTACGGGTATTACAGTCTACCCCCCTTAAGAACCAACTTCGTCCTCGAAGTTGTACTTCATCCTCTCGCGAGTTCGGGAATTGTTTGATTAAGCGATTGTATTATTGTGTGTCGTTGTTTGTTATTATTTGACTGAACCCAGAATTGAAATTTCCGAGTTGCCTACGTACCCCGTGAAGGGATCAAGTCATTACGTAGTTCAAAACAATTTGAATTTGTTTATTTGGGGTACAAAGTATTCGTACAAAATATTCAGAAATACTCGGGTTGTCACATCCTCCCCCTCTTAAGATTACAGTTATGTCCCCATAACTGTTGTTGCACTGTCTTGGAATAGGGTTGGGTAACGCTCCCTCATGTCTGCTTCCAGCTCCCACGTTGCCGTCTCGGCTTCGTGGTTAGACCAAAGAACCTTAACCATCCTCACGGTCTTATTCCTTGTTACCCTCTCCTTCTTGTCGAGTATTCGCACCGGAATTTCTTCATAGCTTAAGTCATCATCCAGCTCAATTTCCTCCGGTTGGAGCACGTGGGTCGGATCATGGACGTATTTCTTCAGTTGCGAGACGTGGAACACGTCGTGGACACGAGCGAATTGTGGCGGCAATGCTAGTCGGTATGCAAGATTTCCCACTCTTTCTAGGATCTCGTAGGGTCCTATGTAGCGTGGGCTTAATTTTCCCCGCTTGCCAAAGCGCATCACCCCCTTCATCGGTGATACCTTTAACATGACCTTATCGCCTATTTGGAATTTCAAATCTTGCCGTCTCACGTCGGCATAGCTCTTTTGCCGGTCTTGCGCGGCTCTCATCTTTCCTTGGATTATTTTGACTTGTTGAGCCATGTCCTCAACAAGTTGCGGTCCAATTACCATAGTCCTCTCGCCCTCTTCCCAGCTCAATGGGCTTCGGCATTTGCGTCCATACAGTGTCTCGAAAGGTGCCATGCCAATGCTAGCATGGTAGCTGTTGTTGTAGGAAAATTCGATCAAGGGTAAGTGATTTTCCCAATTTCCTTTAAATTCTAACACGCATGCCCTCAGCATGTCTTCCAAAGTTTGGATCGTCCTTTCCGTTTGTCCATCCGTCATGGGATGGAACGCGGTACTCATCTTTATCTTCGTACCGAGGGCTTCTTGTAGTTTTGTCCAAAAATGTGAGACGAATCTACTGTCTCTGTCCGAGATGATGTCGTGTGGTACTCCGTGTCGTCGTACCACGTTATCGACATATGCCCTTGCCAATTGGTCCATGGACCAGGTATCCTTCATGGGGATAAATATGGCAGCTTTTGTCAACCTATCCACGATCACCCAGATTTTATTCATCCCCTTCGGTGAACGTGGTAACCCCGAAACGAAGTCCATTGAAATGCTATCCCATTTCCAACTTGGGATTTCCAATGGCTGCATTAATCCTAAGGGTTTTTGCCCAACGGCCTTGACCTTCTGGCAGGTAAGGCATCTCGCCACAAACTCGGCTATTTCTCTCTTCATGTTCGGCCACCAATAGTTCTTCTTTATGTCCTTGTATAGCTTCTCGCCTCCGGGGTGGACCGAATATGGGGTATTATGGCCTTCCTCCATTACTCTTTGCTTCAGGTCCTCGCATTTTCGTGGTATGCACCACCTTCCCTTGAAGCGGATGCTTCCGTCCTCATGGATTTTAAAATCCATTGCCTTTCCTTCGGCAATGATCTTCCTAATTTCCTCCAGCTTTTCATCACCCTGTTGTGCTAGTAGTATCTCATCAAGTATGGTAGATCCTACTACCATCGTGTTGACGACCTCACTTACTTCGCCGGAGTGTACCAACTCCAGACTTAATTTCGCCAAGTCTCTGTACAACTCGGCCGGTACCACAAGTGAATTCACCACGTGTTGAGTCTTTCGACTCAAGGCATCGGCCACGACGTTGGCTTTTCCTTCGTGGTACGCAATTTCCAGGTCGTAATCCTTAATCAGTTCCAACCATCTTCTTTGCCTCAAATTCAGCTCTTTTTGCGTAAATATATACTTGAGGCTCTTATGGTCGGTGAACATCCGACACTTCCGCCCATAGAGGTAATGCCTCCATATCTTTAGAGCGAACACGACTGCGGCTAGCTCTAAGTCGTGCGTCGGATAGTTCTCTTCGTGTGGCTTTAGTTGACGTGATGCGTATGCTATGACCCTTTGGTCTTGCATTAGTACGCATCCCAATCCTTCCTTCGAGGCGTCGCTGTACACCTCGAAGTCTCCATCTTCCGATGGTAATGTCAACACCGGTGCTGTAGTAAGCCGTTTCTTCAATTCTTGGAATGCGGAATCACACTCACTGGTCCAGTCGTATTTCACCCCTTTCTTTAGCAGCTGTGTCAATGGGCGAGTGATCCTTGAAAAATCCTTTACGAACCTTCGGTAGTACCCTGCCAAGCCGAGAAAACTTCTTATCTCGGTTGGATTCTTCGGTGGCACCCATTCGGTCACTGTCGAGATCTTTGCTGGGTCCACTGCCACTCCGTTGGCGGATACGATATGTCCCAGAAATGCCACTTCTCTTAGCCAGAAGTCGCATTTGGACAGTTTGCCATACAGCTGATTTGCTCGTAAAATCCCTAACACTTTGTGTAAGTGTTTGGAATGCTCTTCTTCGCTTTTCGAGTAGATCAGGATGTCATCTATGAACACCACTACGCATTGATCTAATAATTCCCGAAACACGTTGTTCATGAGATTCATGAACATCGCTGGGGCGTTCGTCAGCCCGAATGACAGCACCGTGAATTCGTAATGCCCGTAGCGAGTTTTGAATGCCGTCTTTGGGATATCCTTTTCGGCGATCCTTAACTGGTGATATCCGGATCGTAGGTCGATCTTTGAAAATACTGAGGCTCCCTTCAGTTGGTCGAACAAATCCTCGATTCTTGGCAACGGGTACTTGTTCTTGACCGTGACTTGGTTAAGTCCTCTATAATCGATGCATAGTCGTAGACCTCCATCTTTCTTCTTCACGAATAAGACCGGGGCTCCCCATGGGGACGTGCTCGGCCTTATGTAGCCCTTTTCTAGCAACTCCTTGAGTTGTTCTTTTAGTTCCTTCATTTCCAGCGGCGCCATACGATAAGGAGCCGTCGAGACAGGCTCCGTTCCCGGAATAAGATCTATAGTGAATTCCAGATCTCTCTCAGGCGGCATGCCGGGAACGTCTTCTGGGAATACATCCGAGTATTCTCTCACCACCGGAATGTTATCCACCTTGACCTCTTCGGCCTCAAGGTTATGAATGTAGCAAGCATATAACGCGTAACCCTTACGCATTAAGCTACATAGCTTCATGGCATTAACTATCTTGGTAGACTTCTTAGGGGGTTGGGAGTAAAAGATGACTCTCCTTCCCCGACTCTTTGACAACGTGATCTTTTGTTTTTGGCAATCGATCACGGCTTTATATTGGGTTAGCCAATCCATTCCTAGTATGACGTCAAAATCCTGTAGTTCGAATTCTACTAAGTTCGCGAAAAACTCTACGTTCTTTATAACTATCGGAATTCCGTTATATCGCTTAGAGCATGATACTACCTCTCCCGATGGAAGTTGAATCCCTAAGTTAATCAATTCGCACTTAGGTAGATCTAGTTCAGGTAAGACTCTAGATGATATTATCGAACAACTAGCTCCTGAGTCAAATAGAACTCTAAGGGGTGTGCTTAAGACATGGAACGTACCTCCCATTACGTCCCCTTGCATAGGCACATCTGCCTCATTGATGACATTCAATCGCCCCATTGGGCGTCCCGGGTTGCCTTGCTGATCCCGGTTCGGGTTCTGATTCTGTTGCTGATTTGGATTCTGTGGGGGACGTTGATTCTGATTGAGATTCTGGTTCTGAGGGGGTCTATACCCCTGGTTGTTTCCATTCCGTCCATCCTGGTTGCGAGGCTGGGTTGGCCCCGTGCCTAAGTCCTCTCTCTTGGTGATGTTTTCCAGTCGAGTGCGGCACTCATTTGCCATGTGGCCGTTGCGACCACACCTGTAGCAGGCGCCCTGTTGGGGGCACCCTCTGGCCAAATGAGGCCTGCCGCATCTCGGGCAAGGTGGTACCGGGTTACCCCGGAAAAGGGTTCTATCGTCATATCCTCTGTTGTTGTTTTGAGGGGGTCTGTTCAGATCTCCCCGAAAGTTGTTCCCTACAGCATTGTTTCCGGAACGGTTGTCTCTACCCCTCTTATCCTGACCCTGAGATCCTCGGCTGGGTTCTCCACTCACTTTCCTTTTTAGTTGTTGCACCCTTGCAACAGCTACCGCACGATCATACACCGATTGCAGGTCTGGGTATGGGACGCCAGTGATCACCTCTCGTATAGCCAAGTTTAGCCCCATTTCAAATTTCTGTGCCTTCTCCACGTCTGTCGGCAGGAGTCTCGGCGCGAAACGCACCAACTCCTTGAAACGGGTGTAATATTCCTGGACTGTTTGCCCTCCTTGCTTCAGAGATAAGAACTCCTCGTACATGGCAGACTTTGTGCTCATGGGGTAAAAGCGATCCCTGATCAGACTCATGAATTCTTCCCAAGAATAGGGTTCCTCGTCCTCGGCTAGCTTATCTTGCATGGCACGCCACCAGTCATCCGCCTCCCCTCCGAGATAGTACGATGCCACAGGCACCTTCTCGCCAATTGGGCACTTCACCGCGTTTAGTAGCTTGTCGAATGTTCGGATCCATTCTTCAAGTTTAGCCGGGTCCTCTTCTCCGGCGTAGTTCGGCGGACGATACGAGTTCACCATAGCTAGGTAGTTAATGCGGGCCTCGGGTGGAGGTACCGCAGCGGCCTGGCCTTGGTTCCCATGCGCGTTCCCTATCGCGATGAGAACCTCTTCTAGAGTCCGTAGGCGCGCGTCCATGTTGTTTGGCATGGGGTTTGCCGGCTCCTCTTGAGCGTGTACCCCTTCGCCGGGTATGGGCATTTCTGGTTGCATAGGGGTTTCGTTGGTGTTTGGAGTAGTGGGCTGAGCGCGTGATCTTCCTCTCGGTGCCATGCTGTTGCAAGAACAAGAGAGTTTAAATTCTTTTGTTGAAGTATTATGTAATACTTAGGAAATAATTGGACTAAATAAATGACGATATTAACAGGTATCAGTCTGTTGGAACCTACTAGTATAGGTTGTTGGGGTTTAGCGTATTGTTTGTTGTTATTCGGGGTTGGTTCTACTTACTGCTTTGTTTTTGTTTTGTTTTGTTTTGTTTTGTTTTTGTTTTTTTTTTTTTTTTTCGTGAACAGTAACCTGTTCATGTTTTTTTTTTTTTTTGGACCCTAGGGTTCAGGGTTTAGGGTTTAGGGTTGGAGATACCCTTGTTCGATAATTATCTCCATACAAAGTATATTTATATATATTTACTACTTGTATTTTTGTTTAGTTGTCATCTATAGTTCATTGATTATTATTAACTTGTTCGTTTGTTTGATCGGGTTTTAGTAGGGTATTCGAAGAGAAGTAATTTAATTAAAATATAAGGAATACTTTAAATATAATTGTATAAAATAAACGCTTGTAGATTTATTACTCAAGAGAAAATTTTTTTCAGCTGTTTACAAGCATTCGTAACAGGAATGAAATAGTAGTGTTGGTACTAGTTTGAAAAAAAAGAATATAGATAGTAGTGCATCAGTATGGGCTCCAAGTCTAGAGGGTATGGGTAGGTACATCCTCGATGGGATCGTCCTCGTCGCTGGATACGTCAATCGGTGCTGCAGCATTAGGGTGAGGTCCCGGGTTCTGAAGGACCCCCCCGTCAATCTCATTGGCCAAGGTAGTCAACTCCCAGGCTACGTTCCCTATTTGTTCCTCCAAGTCATCACCCTTGTCTTGGAGTTGGGCCATTTGGGCTTGGAGTTCGGCGACTTGATTTTGCAGCTGGGTTATGTTATGATGATCGGTCTCCCTAAGATGCCCCAGATGGGCCACTTGGCCCTCTAGTTGTCCTACTCGAGTCTTGAAATAGTTGACATGTTGTTGGGACTCTAAATATGCGTTAGTCAGTTTCACCATCAAGTTGACCATGTTCATGTTGGGTTCGGCCATCTAGTGTCAACAAGGAGGTTAGAGTTAGAGTATGTTTCGAATATAAGTCATGATATGCAGGAATTTAAATCTACATGAATATGCACATGCAATCCCCCCAAGAATTAATCTTAGTGTATTTTTAAATTTAATCATGGGTAAAAAAAAATTGGGCCTATATTGGGCCAAAATAATAATTTGGACTTTAAAAAGTAAAAACATGGGTATTGGGTCGAAATGGTTGGGCTTAAAATAAATAATTATAAATATTGGGTCAAGATAATTTAGCCCCCTTTGGGCTCAAAATATTATACTACTTGGGTAAGAAAATTTTTGGGCTCAAATTTCGGGCTAAAATAATAATACTAGTAGTCTTAAAAATAATAATGATAATAATAAATTTAAAAATAATACGTAGTTCAAAATATTTTAAAATAAAGATAGTAGTAGCTTCAAAATATTCCGGGCTCTGATACCAACTTGTAACACCCCGGATTTGATAACCCAGACCGGGATGTCACCGCCACATCTCCCTAACAAGACACGGGTTCTCCGAGCTTGCCAAAGAGATGCAAGGCTATAGGTATTGCAAAAAGGTTTAAAAACAAGTCCGGAATCTATGTAAAAATAATAATGAGTATCGTCCACACACAAAGTAGCAATAATAATATGTCGCAGCGGAAGTTGTAAAGCGGGCCGACATGGCCAAAACGCGGGATTTACATGCCCGTTATGCAAGTATCATGAAAAGCGGTAAAACAATGTTTAATAAATCCATCCCCCAATGCACATGCTATGCATTATCTCCGTACTCTGAAAGAAAAGAGAAAACAACAATTTTATCAGTATATAAAATACTGAGTAAGTTGATCCTAACATAGCAATAAAGGGATTTAATTAGATAGTTTAAAATTTCACTCCTAACATGCATTCACAAAATTTAAAGGAAATAATAATTTTAATTGTGTATTTAAACATGCATCTAATCCACAATAATAATTTAGTCATGCCATGAAATTTAAGGACATAATTTAAATGCATAATTTAAGGACATGCAAAAATAAATAAATACTTAAAAATATTAAATCTTTTATTTCCCCGTTACGTAACCATTTCTCAGTGTTTTGTATAGCCGGTGATCCGGCGGCCGCAGCCGTGTCGTAAGTATCTTGTATAGCCGGTGATCCGGCGGCCGCAGCCGTATCTGCCATACCCAGTAACACTCCGGAGCCTCGAGAAATCCATACGGACAACCCGAGAGAGTAGGCCATGTATCTCCCGCCGATTGGCGTAATATTTCATCAAATTCTCTCGTCCATTATAGGCCCGAAGAGAAAAGGCTAGAGGGGCACCCTGCTGAGCACTCACCCTCCACCAAGTATCTCATGTATCGTTTAGATTTAATGTATCGGGGTTTTTCAAAAGTGTAGATGTATCGTGTTTCAAATCTTTGACCGTTCGTTTCGAAATTTCAAAACTCTTCGATTTAAAAGTATCTTGGCGTCACAGTTTGCGCCTTTCTAATTTAAAAATCCGTTTCAAGTCCGAAAATTCTGAAACCTTCACACTTTATGCAAAACACCCTAACGAACAACTTTCGTGTTTTAACTTTTTCGAAATAAGTTGAGGAAACATGTCAAAAATCGATTTTTCTATGCAATCAGAAATCTGTCCGAACTCAGGTATGACACAGTTCAAAATTTCGACTTTTTAGCATATCAAATGGACTCCAAAAATTCTGAAATTTAATATGCACATACTAGACATGATTATCTACAACTTTCATTTAGATTGTAAAGATCAAATCGGACTAGAAAATATAGAAATAAATTCACTAAGTTCGAACATGTTCATAGGCAGATTTCCACACATTTTGTCAAAACAGTTTTTTTTCGATGCGATTTAAAATAGCAAACGTTAACGAAAATGGCTGAAATTTTTACACAACCTAGATTTATGTGTTAGGATTAAAAGTCTAGTTTGGAGTTTCTCGGATTGAATCCTCGAAATATAAGTTTTAGGCCGATTACAGAAACTGCGCAAGATGGGGTTTTTAAGTTCGATTTTTACGTTTCGTTACATTACGCCTATACCGGACGCCCCGAAATCACCCGTATTGATATGGAAGGCTCAACATACAGTGATAGAGAGGTTTGGGTCGTCCTAAGGTCGCTGGCTCGTCCAAAATCCTACGAACGGATCTCCTCAACGTCAAGCTTCCGACTTTGGCCACGATTTCGAATCGGACGAAGAAATCCAATGTTAGATCAAGTTTTCGGGTTCAAAAACTTAAATAGAAATCTATGAACGACTTACCACAGATTAGAATACTAGGAATCTTGTATTCAACGCCTCCTTCGTCGGTTTTCGTCGCCGGGAAGTGATCGGAAAGTCGTCGGGGAATCGCCGGAAAGTGTTTTGGCTTTGGAGAGAGTTGAGAGAGTTTGGGAGTGAATGGTGACTGATGAAAATGGTGGAGAGGCTGCCCTAGGTCGCCTAAGAGCTTCCCCCTTCGGCCAAAATCCGCTTTCCAAAGTCGGGAGGTCGAATTATGGTAAGAAATTGCCGAAAACGCGCAAGTTGCCAAAACCTGTAGGGCCACGCGGGGTTGGCGCGCCTTTTAGCCAAACCCCGCCCGGCCAGCGCGCGAGACTCGCCTGGACTGCGGTCCGGGCGGGTCCGTGCGATCCGATCCGTCGGGTCTTTTTCTCCTCTCTTTCGGACTTCTATCCTTCCCCGTTTTCGCGCTCGATTTTTCCGGGTCGTTTCCGGATTATGCTTCTCATCATAAATTTATTCCGTCTCAATTCGATTACGTGCTTGAAATCCTAAGACCGTCGGTTTTGGTCCGTCGGGTTCTAATTCGTCGTCCTTTGACTTCCGTGCATTTCCGCGTCTACGGGCTCTCGGAAACGAAACCTTCTCTCCTATTGGATTAATTCCTATTTTTATATTCTAAAATTTACGGGTATTACAGTCTACCCCCCTTAAGAACCAACTTCGTCCTCGAAGTTGTACTTCATCCTCTCGCGAGTTCGGGAATTGTTTGATTAAGCGATTGTATTATTGTGTGTCGTTGTTTGTTATTATTTGACTGAACCCAGAATTGAAATTTCCGAGTTGCCTACGTACCCCGTGAAGGGATCAAGTCATTACGTAGTTCAAAACAATTTGAATTTGTTTATTTGGGGTACAAAGTATTCATACAAAATATTCAGAAATACTCGGGTTGTCACACCTCGGAGAGGTGATTTGGAAGAGTTTACCTCAAAAAATAAGGAGGTATTGGATACCTATGACATTGAGAGGTATATTGCATCTTATGAAAATTAGTTTAATTTGGAGATATTTTCATCTCATCCTTTCTTTGTACTCTTTGAAAATATACATAAATAAATATTTTCATGTATTGCGTATCTCAGAGAAGGCAACTCACAAGAAGAATATCAAGAAGATGTTGCAGTGCAACTTGAAGAGCAGGAAGAAGATCTTGAGAAAATTAAAGAGGAAAGCAGGCGGCTCATGCAACCTATTCTCGAGAAGCACAAATATCTACAGCTGTAAAATGCAGCTGAGTCACAAGATTTGGGTAATAGTTTTTGAACCTTTATAATTTACTGTATTTTCTATTATTCTCGCTGAGGAGTAGCTGTAGTTTAGAAGTTCTTGCTACTGCATGGAGGACTAATAACTTGCTGAACATCTTTAATGCCACTTACTTATCATCATGCGCAAACCCAGTTTGTTCTTTCCCTATTTCAGTTTCTGAAATCATTCCGATGCTGACTTTTGGTTTTCATGATAATTGGGTCTTTTCTTTTAATCCGCTGATCATCTCACACACTAAACTTTTCTTGTGGCTAAGTTTTACATTTCTGTTTCTTGTTTGCTGGGAATGACCTTGACCCCTTGGATCAAAATATAAAGTGGGTGTCTCCTTGGAAACAGAATTTAAAACGAGGTTGGAATATGATAAAGTGGTATCAACAAGGTATGATGCTCCTTTCCTAAAATGATGTAGGGACCAAGTTTGTGAACTCTTGAGTAGAGATCCTCCTTAGGATTTTTATGAATTTGTTGAATATGTTTTATTCTTAACATTTCTACCAAACGTAGGCTATATAAATATTTTATCAATGTTAGCTAAAGATTTTATAGGATCCAATACACTCCTAAAATTTCAACTCATAGCTTCATTGCGAAAGTCCTTCCTAAAATGAAAAATTAGAAGACAGGTCCATCAAATAGTACCTATTGAAAAATAGGCCAATTAAACAGAGGTAAGGAGAAAATCAGAATTAACTTTTTCCTTAAGAACAAGTTGTGTTAACTATTTATTGGGTCCAATAGAGCAAATCTGACATTTGTGATGATGCAGAATTTTGAAAAGTTCTCATAGAGATGTTACATGTATGTTTTGATTGTTTTGAGCTCTTTACGTTGATGTTATATTTGATGATTCTTGTTCCATGTGAAGTCTATTTGATACTTCTTGTTCCATGTGAACCAGATAAGGATAAAATTGAAGAGTCTTACGCACAAGGTGCAGTTATGAATGAAAAATGTGAAAGCCATTTGGAAGACAAAGATATTTATGCCCCTGCTCGTCTATT
Source organism: Hygrophila difformis (assembly GCA_030278955.1). Classification (NCBI taxonomy): domain Eukaryota; kingdom Viridiplantae; phylum Streptophyta; class Magnoliopsida; order Lamiales; family Acanthaceae; genus Hygrophila; species Hygrophila difformis. Next base: position 21,316,007 of record JAOANR010000013.1, on the reverse strand, counting down.
TCTGGAGCAAAATCCTCTTTATAGAATGGCTTTACTGCTCTACCTATATCTCGAAATGGTGGACTAGGAGAGGGCAACCCTTTGGTACTATTTCTTATACTTAAGTATTTTGCTTCCATGGACACTAGAATGCTTGCTATTTCTTTTTATGATGGGAATGAGTCAGTCATACATGTTTTTATTACATTTTATAGTGTACTGGCTTCCATAATTTTTTCTATGGTGACAAGTTTTCAAGTTATGATTGTTCTTTTTCTTTAACTTTTTAGGGTGAGAGATATGATAGTACGTTTAGGGAATCACCTACTGATGTTCATGGACCGGTGAGTTGAACAAATTGTGTTATAATCTAGCCTTGGATTTTAGTGTTGGGTTTCCAACTTTTTGGTTCGTCTGTTGTTATTGATTCTTTCTTCATTTTAATTCAAGAAACCAATTTTTTCGTAAAAATTCCCCTGTCAAATGATGCATTTCCAGTTTGGTTCAATTTATCGTTTGATGTTGACCTGCTATTGGAATATTTATATTTGGCCATTCAGTTGTTTTTTAAATTTTAAATCTTTTCTTATTTATATAGAAATTGTTTATCACGAATTGAATTCTTGGATTCATTCTGATGTGAATTGTGGGATTGCGAAACAGAGTTTTAGGTTTTGTTGGGGTGTTTTTAGATTGCTTGTTCCCACTTCCTTTAAGATTAATCGAATACTGCCTTTAAGTGAAGCATTTAAAGGGTTTAACTTATTCTGTGAATTGCTTTTCTTAAGGCTTCTCTTTGTTCGAGATTGATGAAGAAACCCCATTTTTTTGTGGGGAAAACTTAGTTTCAATTTGTTAAGGGGTGCTGCTGGTCATAAAACAGTTATGTTTTTGGCATGCGACCTTTTCAGCTTTTTGAAAGCCAGCTAAGCATTCCGTCTGAGCTTCTTCCCAGTTTCCCCATTTCCTCCGGCTTCATGGTTTGATTCGTCTCAACTCATGCAAATCTTGCAATAGTCATTTAAGAATTTTATCCTTCTGTAGTTTTTTCCATGTATATTTATAACGCCATTTGTTTATATAATGAGCTATGATTTCTGTACTAATTGTGGAGTGGGTTCGGCGTTGGGGGAGACTGAATTTTCGTTTGCGTTTTTGCTTTATGTTGGGTTTTTTCGATCCAATCCAATTGAATAAGATGATGGATCTCAGATTATCAAGTTTATTTTGCTCTTTGTGTACAGTGAGCCAGCTGAAAACCGGTTCATTCGCTTGGGTGCTGTCGAACACATGATAGAATTGTTTTCAAAGTAGGTTGGCTCCCTGTCATATGAGCATGTGTACTTTAAGTTTTTCATCAATAATATCTGTGATTAACTTCTACTTTCTCATTGCAGGTACCAGTGGGGGGTTGATTGTCGCTAGCATCGTCGTCTTCTTCTTCCATTTGTGCCTGTGTAAGTTTTACTGTCTTATTAAAGTTATCAAAATACATATGTTCTTTATAAGTTTTTGTTCCTATACTAATCTATTATTTTTAAATTTAAAAATATCTAAACCGTGTCTAAGGTCCCATTAATTTGTTGCACTTTTTTTTTTTAAAAAAAATTACCTGATGACTTATCTGACCACTTTTTGCATTGACAAATCGCATACAACAGAAGTCAGAAGAGATTACACAACCTTTTTTTATTTTGTTTCTTTTTTCCCCGTTCTTGTGTGTGTGTTTCTGTTTTACCCTAAAAATCACATATATTTAGCATGTTCGAACTATAGAACCATTATTGAATAGGCAATCATGGTTGTCGGCTCATGAATAAAACTAATTTCATCTATGTGTGTTCTCATAATTACTTTTTTGTTCATCCAGGTTTACAACTTCTCAAGTTCCTGTGTCCAGTGTTGTTGCGTTCCTTTCGAATTTTAACAATGGCTTCTTCTCAGGTTCGTATAAGTTCTTATTGCAATACTACTGTCTTAGTCTGTTTTCAATTTTTACTCTGCCATATTACTTTCATGCCAAGATTGATTTTCTATATCATCAGTTTTCATTTATACTATCACTATATTCACACCTATCATAACAATCATCTTACATCTACCACGTACAACATTTCGCATATCTATGCTTCTTCTTCTTCTTCTTCTTCTTCTTCGTGGAATCGTAATTTACAGCCGTCGTCCAACCCTAATTTCTCCATTGCCTTCGTCTCTTGGTCCCTAGGTCCCACCCGCTGTCCTCGCCCTCATGCTTCTCACTTACGTTCGTCGCTGCTTTGGGCCCCGCTGTCCCTCACTGTCGGCCGGTCACAGGAAGGCACGGAGGAGGTCTGCCGCCGCCTCCTGTATTCAACGGTAAGCTTTTACTCTCTTTTTTTTTTTTTTTTTTCCGCCGCCGCCTCATGTACTTGAAACTAAAATAATTTATCTATTTAACTATTCAATAGGAAGTACAATGGATAAATTTTGATTTGAATGAAGTACGAGAACCCATAGTATGTAAATCAATGATTTGTAAACCATTAATTTTGATTTCTCGTACAATAACCTCTGTTTCTTATATCAAATTTGTGTTCTTGGTCCTGGAGATGAGGAATAATATATGTCATTTCTTTGACCTGTCTGTTTTCATTCCATGAGAAAATATTAGGAAGAAGTGGTGAACTACACTTTGAAGCCCTTAAAGAAATTTGCGATAGTTTTTTTTGCCCCTTCATTCTGTATTCTTATGGTTTTGTAAATTGTAAGTTCCTACATTCTTAGGTATGTGTTGTTCGAATTCCATAATTTCTTTACATTTAATTTCTACGATGCTGCATTACACCTTATAATGAGAATAAAATATGAGAGTGAGGAATTGGTTTTTACAAATCATGTTGTGGGTGTTTTATATAGTGTGTTGAGAATTGGCAAGTTTTTGGCTCTAAAGCAGTGATTATTTACTTTTCATATCCCCTGTTAAAACATGGGATGTTAGCTTTATCGAAGAAAATAATTTTTCTCTTGTTCGATCGGCTTTCAGAAAGTTGCACAATACATGAAGCAGGTTGCAGAACTTTTGGAACAAACGTCCAGTGATTTAGATTGTGTTGTTAGTGTTATTTCTGATGGATTGAGGATAAGCCCTTATTCGGAAAAGTTGCTTCAGATGAAAGCTGAGGCTCTACTTATGGTATGGATTCCAGTTGGGAAAAACTGCATCATCTTATTTCTTAATTAGTTTTGGTGAATCTCTTGTGAGTTGTGCACTGTTTTTCATTTTGTTTTCGTTGCATCTCTCTCTAAAAGCATTTTACTTTTATTTCACCAACAGCTGAAGAAATATGATGAGTTGATACAGTTCTGCGAGCAGTGTCTTGGTTTGGTGGAGTCAAACTTTACACTATCTGGTGGTGAAGGTTCAGACTTAAAGAGGGCTCCTTCTTTCAGGATCTGATGCTTGTCACTAATCCTCAAGTTGTATTTCTACCAAGGTAAACTCGAGGAAACTGTGGATTTCCTGAATAAGCAAGAGGATGCTGTGTTCCCTGTGGAACGGTAATATGCAATATGTTTTCTGTATAAAAAAGAGACACTTCAATTTTTCAATCAGAGAGTTGTATTGCTCTTTTAATTAAAATTCTTCTTTCTGATGTTTTATTGTACAGAGGAGAAAGCTGCAATCTTGAATCGGCGATTCCATTGATTGCTACCATACATGAGTTGTTACGCATCGTTTCCTGCAGACTGAAAGCAAAGAGGTGGCCATTATCTAATGGGAATAACGATAAGATTTTCAAACAGATAGAACAAGTGACAAATGCTAGACAGGTTCATTTTCTGAAACTTATTTAGAAATCATATACTCACCTTAGAAGATTATTTTTAGTTTCTAAATGTTTACAGAGGAGCTTTGCACCTATAGTGCTTGTTTGGGTTGCATTTCTCTTTGCTTTGTGTTAATCTTCTCTTTGCTTAGAGGGTTGTGGCACCTGGAAATGAGTGATTTGCCCCCATTTTTTCCTCTGTTCTTTTGGCACCAGGAGAAGAGTGGAAAGTTTTTCTACAATAAAAGTTAGACTTTTAACTCAACCAAAGCTGTCTGCGTTTTTTTTAGTTTTTACTGGGTACAAACTTGTACAATTTCTCCAATATATCCCTTCCCAGCTTTCTAGATATCCTGCAGAGGGGTGATATAAAATTTTTTTTACATAACAAAAAAAAAAGAGAAACTGATTTTATTCTATTATTGCCTGCTTCCCAGCTTTCTAGATATCCTGCAGAGGGGTGATATGAGCCATGCTTTATGAGATGATCAAACACTATGGGCAGGCAGTTTCTGATCTTCGGAATCTTGTATCTATTCTCTCAAAAGAACTAGACAAGAAGACGAATCACCTGGAAACAGACTATCAGAATGAACCAACCAGCTCGGCTAAAACTCTCGGAGATGGAAGAAGCTGCTAGAAACGAGATTCCCCTGAATATGTACCTCATATTGTAAGTTCTTTACTAACACGCTCATATTATTTAGTTTGAATCTGTGTCTGTGATCGGTAAGCTTGTTGCTACACCACAATTTTGCGCGTCAAGTATACGCGTAACCTTCTTTATTGGAACAAAAAAAAAATGTAGCTAAAAATGCTTCAAATCTTGTTGAATATTATTAACCTTGTTTGTCTCTTACTGCTTCTTGAATGCCAGGGGAGTCGATCCATCAGTTTACATTTGTGGTATTCCAGAACCAACAGGTATGTCTGGGAAATGTTAACATTAAATTCGAACTGAACATATGATTTATTTTGGCTAAAATCATTTGTTTTGATTGTTAACCTTTAGATGCATTTCATAAATGATTTCGGTTTGAAGATTATTTTTAGTTTCTAAATGTTTACAGAGGAGCTTTGCACCTATAGTGCTTGTTTGGGTTGCATTTCTCTTTGCTTTGTGTTAATCTTCTCTTTGCTTAGAGGGTTGTGGCACCTGGAAATGAGTGATTTGCCCCCATTTTTTCCTTTGTTTTTTTGGCACCAGGAGAAGAGTGGAAAGTTTTTCTACAATAAAAGTTAGACTTTAACTCAACCAAAGCTGTCTTCGTGCACTGTAGTCACGCCAATTGATGTGGTAATGTTGCATGCTAGCTTATATTCAGTACAACAAAGATAAATGTGCCTGGTTTGATGAAGATAATCAAGCTATTTCTCTAATTTATAACTAGACAAATTATCTCTTTTCTTAGCCTGTATTAATCCCTTCGTAAGTTTTTAGTTGTGGCCTGTCTTGCCACAACTTGTTATGATTTTATATTTTAACTGAAAATCTTTGTAAATAATGTGATTGGTTCGTTCTACACTATGCAGGTATTTAATTTGTTGCTCTTATTCTCACAATATTGCTCCAAAAGGATAGTTTATTGTATCCGTCTCCACTGAAGCAGAAATCGATTATCCTGAATTGAAACAAGGTATCGATCTTCTTGGGCAGTTGACCTGTGCATGAGATTTTCTTTGAGACTTATGACAGATTTGAACCAGCGAACAAACCCTCTGCGGATAATTGCTTTATATCAACAGTAAGTATACTGATTTTGTTATTGATATGTTTCCATAGTGTATAGGCTTATGTAACTTTACATGACAGAGTTATGATGCTCCGACTCATTTTGAATCAACTGTCGATGATGTGCTGAAGATGTATATTTCGATCACTGGGAAGGTGATAGTTCTTCTCCCTTCCGATTTCTTTTACGAAATAGAGTAGTATTAAATTTAACTTTTTTTGACTTGTACACTTTAAATCTATTTCTTATTTATACCAAACAAGTCCTCAGAATTTATTTGCTAGCACAATCAAGAATATATGAAAAGTGATCTTAATTTTTAACAATAACCAAATCCGTAACAAATCTTATGAATAAGGGATCTGTAGTCTCTGTATTTCATGCTCAAGATGGATTTCCTTAACTGTGAGGTTCTGGATCTGAATGTTGATTTGAGTGCTGCCAGTGCTGCTGAAGAATGAAATTATTTTTGTCGTTATTGTTACACTTGTTTATGTTGCAACCTGGTCACAAGGTGCAACTCGGTAGTATTTAGATCAATTATGACACTTTTATAGCCTATTTTTATAGCCATTTGCGCAGATGATTGCAATTTTTTACCATATATATGGTTTGATATATTTGTGTGCATCCAGTGAGAATGATGTGCTGCTTTTGTTCCAGTTTGCCAGAGGCTTGAAGAACAAAATCGAGAATTTTTCAAACCTTATTATCTTAAATTTGATGATTAGAGGAAGTAGTAAGTTTAATCCGATGTAGACATAATTTTTGCTAAGGGAATAGTTATTCCATATAAGGTGATCTTCGTTCATATATGGACCAAGCATTAGAAGTAATTCAGTGTAACAGTTGATCTTCGTTAATCTTCTTGATAGTTACATCCAATTAAGGTGATCTATCCTATTAAATCTTCATCAATTTTGAATGTTACTTAGCCATAACAGGTGATCTTCGTTGCCCTAATTAATTGGTCCATAATTTTTGCTTCTAATGTCGTATAAGTAATTGAGTCAGAGGATTTTAATGTTATTGGTCCAATGACAAATCAATAGTTTCATTACCATAGTTATTTTGTACTTCATTTTAATAACCAATGATAAATAATTTAAATCAAAATTGTTGTATATAATTTTCTCGTACTTTTAATACCCTCGGATGACAAAAACTATTCAGATAAAGTTCAAGATTTCTTCAACTCAACTCCTGTATCGTGTCCTTATCAAGCATTGATAAAACTATATGATTATATACGATTTTTACAAGATCCATCAGCCACTCTGTGATTTCTGGTTTTACAACAGCTTCAGCCATCGTTATTGTATTGTCTCAGGCAAAATACTTTTTGGGGTATGATATAGAACGCAGTAGCCAAATCATTCCACAAGCAAAGAGCATTATTCGAGGAATAGATAAGGCAAGTTGCTGCTCAAGTTTTACAAGCACTATAAAGTTTCCTATGTTCATGTTTGCAAAAATGCAATGGTCATACCATGCTCTAATGAATTGCTAGCATAATTTTGATACAAGCTCTCTGAGTCTCTGGTATATCTCCTGCATTTTGGTTTTATCAGATTAAATTGGTCTTAGGAAATTAAGCCATTTTATTTACATGTCGTTTTAAGTGATAATGATGAATACAGGCTAGCCCTGTGAAATCTAATGTCCTGATGGCAGAAACATGCAACCACAAGCATTTTTCAGTGCGTGGCTCTTTGTCCTCTATGAAATTATTTTATCTCCAAATTATTGAGTTTTATTTCACTGTGGTTGGAGGCTACAATATAAGAGTATATCATGTAATTCACTGGTCATGTGTGGTTTTGTTTCTTATGTAGTTTTCATTGCCACCGTTTATCACGGGCTCCACTATTTTAGCTGTTCTTTTAATGATGAAACACATGGTATGAATTCCAATGTGCATCTGGTCAAGTATCTGGTTTTTAGTTTTTATCTTTTCATATCTAATATGCTTTGATTGGTCAGTGTTGACAGGGAAATCCGGGAAATCTTTGCGTTTTTTACAAGCATCAGTACCCCTTACAGCTGTAGTTTTCGGTACAACATTTGTAAAAGTATTCAATCCATCTTCAATTTCATTGGTGAGGACTGCATGAATTGATGATTAATAGCCAAGCGTTAGAGAACTGTTAAAACAGTATTAGAAGAATCAGCTGTTGTCTTGAATTCTATTTAGCTACTTGAAATATTTTTCCCATGCAGGTTGGTAAAATACCCCAGGGCCGGGGCTGCCAAGTTTCTCCATCTCAAAGAAATTTGAGTATGCAAAGTCTTTGCTTTCTACAACAGTTCTCATAACTGGTATAGCTATTTTGGAGAGCGGAAAAATCATTAAACCTCCAATTATTACCTTTTTTTTTGCAACATCTTCTGTTGTCTTGTTTTATTTGTAAGATATACTATCCTTTGTGTGTGCAAAATCATATGAATGCCTTTTGTGCAGGATTTTGTAGGGATTGCGAAAGTACTTGCAGCAAAAAATGGATATGAGCTGGATTCCATCCAGGAGGTCTGTCTTTTACTTTTCTCAACTCTACTGTAGTTATGTTGCATTGGTATCATTCGTAATTTCATGGAAACTTTCTTTCTCACCCCCTCCTCTGTCTTTTTTTTTTTAAATTTCTTTAGTGAAACTATGGATGCAATGCTTTACATACTTGTTTTTGGCAATTATTTGGCCTTGGTGTGGCAAATATTGTTGGTTCGCTCTTTCGGTATGCCCTGCTACTGGTGAGTTTAGTTTCTGAACCAAAGTGGTTGGTGCCTTATGTGAGGCATGATGTTTTGGAACTTCTAAGAATGGCCAAGCGCACTGGAGGGTATGTGGTTTCTTTATATGGGCTTTGGTTGATAGGAGGACAATCCCTTGACAGAGCATAAACCTACATCATAACCCAGTAAGATAATAAATGGTGGAATGATGCACTTGCATGGATATTAATATTATACAATGGTAATGACCGGCATGGAGGCATCCTCCAGCTTTAGGCTCTCTCTCTCTCTTTCTCTCTCTCTCTCTCTCTCTCTCTCTCTCTCTCTCCCCCTTTTAATGATGGCCTGTTTGATAAGCAGGTAACGATGTTTTCAGTCTACTGTGGAAAGAAGTTTGAGGTTGAGCCGGTAGAAGTGATTTACTCTAATGGAAAATCACATGTTTGTCCTGATCCTTCACTTTACCAAATGGAGGTCCCTCTACCTTATATTACTGGTGCTGTTGGTTTTCTTTGCCCGCCAATGAGGTGTCATTCTGTTGCTCTATCTTTTTTTTTTTTATTTTTTTTGAGCCACCGATACAGTCTTCAAGTTCATTTGTAGTTCTTCATATTCTGTATTCAAAATATTTCTTCGCATTTTCAAGCAAGTTGAAGCAACCATAAAATCATAATGTTTGTTTGATGGAGGATGATGATAATGTCTTTGTAGTTCGTGTTGCTTTCCATGTTATTTAAACACAGACTAAAGCAGTTGAAGGAATTAATACATAGCATATAAAATTAGCCTCTCCCATTAGCTTAAACTTTTGAGATGAGATGGTATTTAACGATATCTGAGGGGAGATCATGAGCTCAAATCCCATCGTCAACCATTTAAAGAAAAATTTTATTGCCCTGTGCAAGGCTTTGTGGAAAAAGAAAAAAAAAAGTAGAAAAAACGTGTGCCAGCTTAAACTTTTCTTTAGTCAAAATGATATTTAACTAGAGCCATAAGTGAACCAAAAATATTGCTGTGTAATTTTCGAAAGGAGAAAAAAATTGTATGTTTTGTGGAGCTCATCACTGTATTTTCTCGACTGTTGATGTATGGGATTCCTCATTCAAGGTATCCATCTTTGTTGAATTTGTTGTTATTGCAGTTTTCCTTTTATTGGTTTATTTTTTGGTTATTTACTTCTATATTATGAATTCTTTCTAATTTCCAGTGATAAAAAGTTGACCTCAATTCCTTCTGTTTCTCATTTTGTACTCTGAAAAGATCGAAGTTTTGAGATCTGCATTCATGGATATAATCTCAGGTTAGTTCCTTGAATAAATGTAATTGCATGCTAAGCACTCTACATCAGAAAACAAGGAGACCAGTTTCATTTCACCATATCTGTCCCCCCTACAAGAAGTGATATTCTTCATCCATGTGATGTTGCGGAGGTACTTGCTTTGATTTCCTTTATTTACCAAATATTTCCTTTGCCTGTAAGTTCTACTGATTTGTAAGTTTTTCTCTTTATGTTCTTAGGATTCATTGACGACTTTTAGCATTCTATAATGGTTTGTGAATTGCGATTGGAATGATGCACTTTAAAGTATATATAATAGTGGTGCTAATGATGGTTTTGAACTAAAAGATATTTTATATTTAGTTATTTTGTAATCCTTTTAATTTTCGGCCAAGTTAGTTTCTTCTTCAAATCTTTCTGATGCTCTTTAGGAAGCTTGTAGTTGTAATTCAAATATTCAATTAATGGCAAATTTGATGAATCCATGACTGTTCCGTCTGTTGGGGATCCACATTATGATCCACTTTTTCCTTTTGGATTTGGCCTAACAACTAAAGCTAGGGAGGAAATTTGAGAGCTGCAAGTCAGGGGGAGGCGCAAGTTGTGACATGCAGAATTTTTGTGCTGCATTGAGGGGGCTTTTATTAGGGAATTTGGGAGAATAGATTGATGATTATACATCATCGTAAATGATTTCTTAAGAGAGAGGGTTGAGGAAATGGGAGATGTAATGATGATTCTATTAAGATCATGCAGCATTATTTGTTGAAAGATGTGTAAGAGAGAGTTTTAGCTGCTAAGCAACCAAATTCTTGAGAAAAGTATTTAAGAGTGTTTCTATGGTACTTTGCTTCAAAACTGCATTCATGATTTAATAACAAGCCTACGGCGCACTAACTGAGATTCTAAAAACGGTTGAATCTCTTGATGGATGGAGGTGCTAACTAACTAACTAAATTTTGTTCGGTTGTTTGGTTTCTGATTATTGTGCAAGTTATTTCAGATTAACATATTATGAAATTAACACATATCACCTTTACATTTAAATAACCACCATAGTGTTTTGCCAACATTTGATAAAAACAAAATGAACCTGCCCATCTATCAGACTTCACTGCAATGAGAATTGGAAGCCCAGAACCTTTTTTCTAGCCACCGATTTCAAAATACACAACATACTTAATATAACTAAATATAATAAGTATCTTATAAAAAAACCACGTACACTTACCTATAATTATTTTTCCCCTCCATTGGCAGTTGTACATCCTAAATATGCTTTTGCAGAAGTCTCATCATCTTAATTACGAATACAAATCCATATATACATAGTATATATAAATAGCATAAATCAAGAAAAACGTCACATTTTTAAAGACACAATTGTTTAATTTACCAAACCAGGCCAACAAATATGGAATTAACTACCTAGCCTCTCTGTCTATCCGTCCAACCCCGTGCTCATGCTTTATCAAATCGATTGCTTAGTTTTAACTCGCTTTTATTCACTTACACTTATTTCTTCTTTTTCCATGGGCAATTGTTCACAGTAGATATCAAGATGAATGAGATAGTTGGCAATTGTTCACAGGGTTTAGGGTTTCGTCTCCAGTATATATGGGGAAGATCTTGGGCTTTACACGCCCAATTTTTACCCTAACTTGACCCTGCCATTTTCAGATTCTATCGACGGGAAGGTCAATTTACGGTTGAGTTGTTAAATGGAATGAGGAATATTTTAAATTAAATGTGTAAATACTCCACATTTTAGGTTTTAATAGTGCATTGAAATCAGACCCTTACAAGGAAAGGATTACATTAATTATATGACGCCTATCTTCCATATAACAAACAACATATTAACACAAGAAAATACAACTTCAGTGTTTCCTGAATCAGGATACAATCCTAACCCGAGTTTAATTCCCTTCATACATATAGAAAAAAGTATCAAAAACATTATTTTTCTTTTCATTTTGGTCTGATACAATTCTTTTCGAATTTTTTGCTCTTATTAGTCAGCTCCGTTTATTAATTAAAACTAAATTCATCTTTGCGTAAGGGTGAGTTTTTATCTTTCACTTGTCATTTTTGTTTGAGGGCATTGTGCTGGTCAGTGATTCTGTTGAGTTTACCAATTTCTTCAGCTCCCATCTTGAATACCACTTTGAACCGAACCCTGAACCTTTTTTAATTCGCTGGCCATATCTAAAATAATGAGAGCAAGTGGAAAACTTGATAAGATGGGTTTTATTGGAGCTCAGACTATTCAGAAAGAAAGTGTGCAGCAAAGATTAATGAAATGCATGCATCAAAAAAATATGGAATTAGCCACCTTATTCAGAAAGAAAGTGTGTAGCAATGATTAATGAAATGCATGCATCAAAAAATATGAAATTAGCTACCTTGACCTATCAAATCAATTGGTTATCTTTAACTCACTTTTATTCACTTACACTTGTTTCTTCTTTTGCTATGGGCAGCTGTACGTGCAAATATGCTGTGCGTAGAACAGTGAATTTTCCTAGTACCTATAAATAAGCCCTCTTAAAAGCTCCAAAAACTTTTCCAAAACCCTACAACTCTCTATACGTCAAAAACCCTAATTCCGGAGTCGTCGGAGGCACGAAACCAAACAAGGGACTGATTTGAAGGAAATCAGAGTCTCCTAAATGTCGTGGTAAGTTCCGATCCATTCGTCTCTTACGTTTTGAATCGAAAACGAATCCTAACCTTCTTATTTTTCTTTCTACGCCCCGAATCGGATCTAGAACATAGAACCCGACGAACGGAGAGGATAGACGGAGGACTGGAAGCCACGCCTTCGAAATAGATGATCCCAGATATCTACAAATCTGTAAGTTAATACTTACATGGTTTTGGGAGTAACTAAAACATTCAAACCTAAAAGTTTAAACAAACCTTTCGTAAATCTGCCAATGTATGTTTTTACCGGCGCAACAGTTTTGACGAATTTTTCCAAACCTTAAAACGACTTCAAACGGAAAAACTTAAAACACAAAAAACGTTCCTAAGACTTAGATCTATTTACTGTAAAATTTTCAGAATTTTTAGAGACCATTTGATATGTGAAAACCAACCGAAACCGAACTGCTTGAAATTGGATCTTGAAATTCTTGACAGAACTGAGGCCCGATCTTGATCACGTTTTTGACATTAGTTCTAGACCGATTTAGATCTTTGGCTGAACATGAAAGTTGTAGATAAATGTCTTGAGAAGGTCTCTGTAAAATTGCATTAAATTTGGAGTTGATTTGCTATGGTAGATCTTGATAATCATGAACTGCTGTATACGAAACTCGGACAGATTAATGTTATGGCGAAAATTGATGTAATTGACCTATTTCGGTAACTCGGATTGAAAACGTTAAAACACGAAAGTTATTCATCTCGATGTTTCAGAGTCAGTGGTGAAATTTCAGAATTTTTGGAATTAAATTCGATTTTTACTAAATTTTAGAGTAAACTGTGGTTGTGTAACACCCCGGTTTTTGGTCACCCAGGTCGGGATGTCACCGCCACACCTCCCTAGTAAGACACGGTTTCTCCGGCTTACTAAAGAGATGCAAGGCTAGGTATTTCAGTATTTAAAAGCTTTGAAAACATTTGCAAACAGCCCATACAATAAAATCTCGAAAATAATAATATCATAGCGCAGCGGAAAAAGTATTTAAGTATAATATTGCAGCAGAAATATAAATACGACCAACATGGTCAACACACGGGTTAAACAGGCCCGTTTATTCTAATGTCTAATGCAAGAATTTAAATAATAAAGTTTGCCAAAAATATGGTTCCCCCAAAATGAACGTGCTCATGATCATTCCACATACTCTGTAAGGAAAAAGGAAATAGAATGGTTTGGTCAGCACAACTTGCTGAGTAAGTTAACACATGCATGATCGTAGGGTTTAAAAGCCATTAATTTAATATTTACATAAAGCATGATAATATTCATAAATAATTTAGATATAGCCATGATTAATTTAAATAAAGCATTTAATAATTTAAAGAACAACAATTATTAAGATTTAACTATCCCCATTGCTCCCAAGAACAATATAGCAAGTATTTCACGATTGCATCGCAATCTCGTCAATTTAGCCGGAAACCGGCGGCCGCAGCCGTATCTGCCATACCCAGTACCACTCCGGAGCCTCGAGAAACCCATTAGGATATTCACGAGAGTGTAGGCCATATATCTCATGCTGTTTTGGCAACATATCTCAAATATTTCGCGCGGGGTCACCATCGTCCATATAGGCACGAAGTGAATCGTTAGGAGGGCACCCTGCAGAGCACTCACCCCCTAATTTAACGATCAAGTTCGTAAAGGGGAATTCCTAAATTTCCAGATTTCATATAATTATTTCAAAGAGTCTTCTACTCGTTTAAACCTTAAAGGCTAGTTTCATCGTTTCAACAATATTTCAATATTTGACTCGGTCAACCACAGTTTACTCAAAAATTCAGTAAAAATCGAGTTTAATTTTAAAAATTCTGAAATTTCACCACTGACTCCGAAACATCGAGATGCACAACTTTCGTGTTTTAACTTTTTCAATCCGAGTTACCGAAATAGGTCAAAATCAAAAATATTCGTCATAACCTAAATCTGTCCGAAATTCATATACAACAGTTCAAGATTATCAAGATATAACATAGCAAATCAACTCCAAATTTAATGAAATTTTACAGAGATCATCTTAAGACATTTATCTACAACTTTCATGTTCGGCCAAAGATCTAAATCGGTCTAGAACCTATGTCCAAAATGTGATCAAGATCGGACCTAAGTTCTGTCAAGAATTTCAAGATCTAGTTTCAAGCAGTTCAGTTTCGGTTGGTTTTCACATATCAAATCGTCTCTAAAAATTCTGAAAGTTTTACAGTAGATAGATCTAAGCCTTAGGAACGTTTTTTGTGTTTTAAGTTTTTCCGTTTGAAGTCGTTTTAAGGTTCGGAAAAATTCGTCAAAACTGTTGCACCGGTAGAAAACATTCAATGACAGATTTACGCAAGATTCGATTCAAGCTTTTAGGTTTCGTGTTTTAGTTACTCCCACAACCATGTAAGTATTAACTTACAGATTTGTAGATATCCGGGATCGTCTATTTCGAAGGCGTGGCTTCCAGTCCTCCGTCTATCCTCTCCGTTCGTCGGGTTCTACGTTCTAGATCCGATTCGGGGCGTAGAAAGAAAAATAAGAAGATTAGGATTCGTTTTCGAATCAAACGTAAGAAACGAATGGATCGGAACTTACCACGACATCTAGGAGACTCTGATTTTCGTCCAAATCAGTCTCGCCTTGGTCTCGTGCCTCCGACGACTCCGGAATTAGGGTTTTCGGACGTATAGAGAGTTGTAGGGTTTTGGAAAAGTATTCGGAGCTTTTAGGAGGTCTTATTTATAGTTAAACAAGCCCTAGGGACGCCCAAGGTCTGCCCTAGGAGTCTTGAGCCAAATGGTGTTCAACCGAAGTCGGAAAATCCGGATTCGGGCGAGAAAATCTCGCACAGGCGAATCTGTCCGAACGGCGCGGCCGTGGCGCGCCCATCCCTCTTTGACCGCGCGGCCGCGTGCCGAACTCGCCTGGACTTCGGTCCGGGCGGGTCGTGCGATCCGTCGTGCTTTTCCTCCTCTCTTTCGCATTTCTATCCCTCTATGCTCCCGAATTCTGAGTTCCGGGGTATCTTCGGGTTCCTACTTTCTCTCTAAATTTTTACTCGGGTCTAATTGGATGTTTGGACTCGAATCCTCGAGTTCATTGGTGTCGGGTTTCGGTGTACAATTTACTTATCCTTTTTATTTAATTAAATTCCTTTAATTCCTTTTTAAGTTAAATCTCATTTCCTTATCTTTATTCATTTATTTATTTGCTGGGTTTATTTATTTATGGTGTTTATGTTATTTATTGTTTATTTATTTAATTATTGTTTTATTTTGTTGTTGGAAAATTCCAGGGTATTACAGTCTATCCTCCTTAAGAATCAACTTCGTCCTCGAAGTTGTGTTTCGACTTTTCTCGTGCTAAGGTCTTGTGTTTGTTTTATTATGTTGTGACTGAACTTAGAATTAAAACTTCTAAGCTGCCTACGTACCCTGTGAAGGGATCAAGCCATAACGTAGTTCAAAAGTTTACAAAAATGCACGAAAATAGGTGGTATGACATCCTCTCCCCCTTAAGATTGCAGTTATGTCCCCATAACTGTGTCGGTATCGGTTTGGAACAATGTCGGGTAGCGTTCTCTCATGTCGGATTCTACTTCCCAAGTTGCCGTCTCACTTTCGTGGTTCGACCAAAGAACCTTGATCATTTTGACGGTTTTGTTCCTCGTTACTCGTTCCTTAGTGTCGAGAATATGCACTGGGACTTCTTCATAAGTCAAATCTTCGTCGAGCTCCATTATCTCCGGTTGAAGTACATGTGTCGGGTCCGGCACATACTTCTTTAATTGTGAGACATGGAAGACATTATGAACTCGATCTAATTGCGGCGGTAAAGCCAGTCGGTAGGCTGAATTCCCGACTCGTTCTAGAATCTCGTAAGGTCCTATGTATCGAGGACTCAACTTTCCTCGCTTGCCAAAGCGCATCACCCCCTTCATGGGTGATATCTTTAGCATGACCCTATCTCCCACTTGAAATTCTAGGTCTCGTCGTCTCACGTCAGCGTAACCCTTCTGACGGTCTTGAGCGGCTTTCATTTTCCCTTGAGTCACTTTGATTTGTTGAGCCATGTCTTCGATAAGTTGTGGTCCCACTACCACCGACTTATCGTTTTCTTCCCAGCTCAAGGGGCTTCGGCACTTTCGTCCATACAACGCCTCGAAAGGTGCCATGCCAATGCTAGCATGATAGCTATTATTATAAGAGAATTCGATTAAGGGTAAATGGGATTCCCAATTTCCCTTAAATTCCAACACGCATGCTCTCAGCATGTCTTCTAGTGTTTGGATTGTTCTCTCGGTTTGACCATCCATCATTGGGTGGAATGCGGTGCTCATTTTGATTTGAGTACCGAGAGCCTTTTGTAACTCCGTCCAAAAGTGAGAGACAAATCTACTGTCTCTATCGGAAATGATGTCATGTGGTACTCCATGTCGTCGTACCACATTATCAATGTAGGCCCGGGCCAATTGGTCCATAGTCCACGTGTCCTTCATCGGGATAAATATGGCTGTCTTCGTTAGCCGATCCACAATCACCCAAATCTTGTTCATGCCTTTAGGTGATCGGGGTAATCCCGAGACAAAGTCCATCGAGATGCTATCCCACTTCCAACTTGGAATCTCTAGTGGTTGCATCAATCCTAAGGGTTTATGTCGCACTGCCTTAACCTTTTGGCAGGTGAGACATTTCGCCACGAAGTCTGCCACTTCCTTCTTCATTCCCGGCCACCAATAGATCTTCTTCAGATCTTTGTAAAGTTTGTCGCCTCCGGGATGCACTGAATATGGCGTGTTGTGCCCTTCCTCCATCAACCTTCGCTTCAACTCGGCACATTTAAGGGGCACGCACCATCTCCCTTTGAAACGAATGCTTCCATCCTTATGGACAGCAAATCCTATTGCCTTTCCTTCGGCAATATACCCCCTTATCTTCTCGAGTTTCGCATCGCCCGGTTGGGCGAGCTTAATCTCGTCCAATATTGGAGTTTCTACGACCATGGCGTTGATCGTTTCACTCACTGTGCCCGGATGCACAAGTTCTAACTCCAATCTTGCTAACTCCATGTACAATGCCGGCGGAATTACCAAAGAGTTTGTCACGTGTTGGGTTTTCCGGCTTAGGGCATCGGCTACCACATTCGCCTTCCCCTCGTGGTATGCTATCTCTAAATCGTAGTCTTTAATAAGTTCCAACCACCTTCGCTGTCTCAAATTCAACTCCTTCTGAGTGAATATATATTTCAAGCTCTTGTGGTCGGTGAACATTCGACACTTCCGCCCATAAAGATAATGTCTCCATATCTTTAGAGCGAAAACGACCGCTGCCAACTCCAGGTCATGTGTCGGATAATTCTCCTCGTGAGGTTTTAGTTGGTGTGATGCATACGCTACGACTCTCGAGTCTTGCATCAAAACACAACCTAAACCTTCCTTCGAAGCATCACTGTAAACTTCGAAGTCACCATTCTCTAATGGTAGTGTCAATACGGGTGTGGTTGTGAGTCGTTTCTTCAGCTCTTGAAACGCTGTCTCACAAGCCTCTGTCCACACGTATTTTACTCCCTTCTTAAGTAGCTGGGTCAAAGGTCGTGCGATTTTAGAAAAATCCTTCACGAACCGTCTATAGTACCCGGCTAAGCCAAGGAAACTCCTTATCTCGGTTTGGCTCTTGGGAGTTGCCCATTCAGTTACGGCAGAGACTTTTGCCGGATCCACTGAAACTCCATCAGCGGATACTATATGTCCAAGAAATGCTACCTCCTTCAACCAAAAATCGTATTTGGACAATTTGCCGTATAGCTGATTCTTTCGCAAGGTCCCTAACACTTGGTGCAAGTGCTGGGCATGCTCCTCCTCGTTTTTCGAGTAGATCAGGATGTCATCAATGAACACCACTACGCACTGATCTAACAGCTCTCGAAATACATTGTTCATGAGGTTCATGAACATTGCCGGAGCATTTGTTAACCCAAAGGATAACACTGTGAACTTGTAGTGACCATATCGAGTTCGAAACGCCGTCTTCGGAATGTCTTTCTCGGCAATTCTCAACTGGTGATACCCAGATCGTAAGTCGATCTTTGAGAATACTGAAGCTCCCTTCAGTTGATCAAATAGATCCTCTATTCTCGGCAGAGGGTATTTATTTTTGATGGTCACTTGGTTTAGTCCTCGGTAATCTATGCAAAGATGTAGTCCTCCGTCTTTCTTCTTAACAAATAAAACCGGTGCTCCCCAGGGGGAAATACTCGGCCTTATATACCCCTTTCCTAACAGCTCCTCGAGTTGACATTTTAACTCCTTCATTTCCAGTGGTGCCATCCGGTACGGAGCTTTTGAGACAGGCTCTGTGCCCGGAATGAGATCTATAGTGAACACAAGATCTCTCTCAGGTGGCATTCCCGGGATGTCTTCAGGAAACACATCCGGGTATTCTCTTACCACTGGTATGCTATCAACCTTGTTCTCTTTCGCCTCGAGGTTGTGCACATCGCACGCATACAGTTCGTACCCCTTACGCATCAAGTTACTTAGTTTAAGTGCACTAACGATTTTGTTACTCTTCTTAGGGGGCTGAGAGTAAAAGATAACTCTCTTTCCCCTACTTTTTGACAAGGTGATGTTTTGCTTTTGGCATTCGATCACCGCCTTATACTGGGATAACCAATCCATCCCCAGTATGATGTCAAAGTCTCTTAAGTTAAATTCTACTATGTTCGCGAAGAATTCTACGTTCTTTACACTATAGGAATTCCGTTATATCGTTTAGAGCAAGATACTACTTCTCCAGAAGGCAATTGAATTCCTAAGCTAATTCTCTTGCACTTAGGTAGATCTAACTCAGGCACTATCCTTGATGCTATAATCGAGCAACTGGCTCCAGAATCAAATAGAATTCTAAGGGGTGTATTCAAAACGTGAAATGTACCTGCCATCACTTCTCCTTGCGCAGGCACGTCCGCTTGGTTAACCACATTGAGCCTCCCCACAGGGCGTCCTTGATTGCCCTGCTGATTCGCATTCTGCTGCTGGTTTTGCTGTTGGTTTTGATTTTGCGGTGGCGGAGGTCGTTGGTTCTGGTTCTGATTCGGCGGCCTAAATTGGTTTTGAGGGGGTCTATACCCCTGGTTATTCCCGTTCCGCCCGTTTTGGTTCTGAGGCTGTTCCTGCCCCGTGACCAGGTCTTCCCTTTTCGTTATGTTCTCAAGCCTAGTTCGGCACTCCCGACGTATGTGACCCATTCGACCACATCGGAAGCAGGCGCCCTGTTGAGGGCATCCCCTCGTCAGATGGGGTCATCCACACCTTGGACAGGGTGGTACGGGTTCTTCTTGGTTAAACCCTCTCCCATTATTGTTTTGTTGAGGCCTATTCGACCCTCTCCGCTGTTCGTTCCTTCCAGTGTTGTTCTCGCTTCTCGAGTCCCGGTTTCTTTTGTCTTGGGGACCCCTGCTGGACTCCCCATTCACCCTTCTCTTCAGTTGTTGCACACGCGCTACCGCCACAACGCGGTCATACACAGCTTGCAGGTCGGGGTAGTGTACCCCCGCAATCACCTCGCGAACAGACAGGTTCAGTCCCATTTCGAACTTTTGAGCCTTCTCCGCATCAGTGGGTACGAGTCTTGGTGCGAACCTCACCAGCTCCTTGAATCGTGTGTAGTACTCTTGTACGGTTTGGCCTCCTTGCTTCAGTGACAGGAATTCTTCGTACATGGCGGCTTTAGTACTCAAGGGATAGAATCGATCCCTGAGTAGTTCCATCATCTCCATCCACGAGTAGGGCTCGTCATCTTCAGTCAGCTTAGCTTGAGTCGCCTGCCACCAGTCGTCCGCTTCGCCTCCCAAGTAGTACGAAGCGACATGCACCCTTTCTCCTTCCGGACATTTGACTGCTCCCAGCAGTTTGTCGAACGTCCGGATCCATTCCTCCAGTTTGGCTGGATCCTCCTCACCAGCATAGTGGGGTGGCTGGTAGGGATTCACCATATCCAGATAGTTAGGGCGAGCTTGGGGCGGAGGTACCGCCGCAGCTTGGCCCTGGTTGACTTGCGCGTTTCCTAGCGCAATCAAAACCTCCTCTATCGTCCGAAGACGATCGCCCACATTTTTCGGTGCGGGGGCGTCCTGCGCACCTTGGGGTTGTTCCTCTACAGGTTGGGCCGGTTCCGTGACATTTGGAGGTATTTCGGTAGGTGTTTCAGTGGTGGTTTGGGGAGCGGGTTGAGTTCTTCCTCTTCCTCTTCCTCTGGGTGCCATTCTGGTACAAATAGGGTGGATTAGGATTTGTGAATTTAACATATAGTCTAAGCAATTTTTATAAATGTATATGTGTTTTTGTAATTTAGCACGTGGTGCTCGATCGAACTAAGAAGCGCCGTATGCCTCGGGGTTTTATTTTAATTTGTTTTATTTCGAATTTTTTTTTTTTGCTGCTGTACGGACAGGTCTGTCCGTTTTTTTTTTTTTTGATTTATTATAAGTAAATCGGGCATTTTATTTTCTCAAAAGAAATTTTAGTACAAAGGTAGAAATATTTCCCTAGCAAAATAGTATCTAAAAATAGAATCTCTAGCGTCTCAAGACGTCCTCCGGTGGGGTAGCAGGATCCTCCTCCGGGTCTTCCTCCTCCGCTTGGCGGCAGTAGATCGTCAAAGATAGTGTTCAAGTCTTGCCCATTGGCATCGATGTGTTCCTTCAGTATTAGGTTTTGTGTAGTGAGGGTTTGGACTTGGCGTTCGAGTTGGTTTATGCGGTGGTGATCCGCCTCTCTCAAGTTGCCCATGTGGTGCAAATTGGCCTCCAATTGAGCCATACGGTATTTCATTTGTTCTATGGTTTGATGGGAATCAAGGTGAATGTTCATCATCTTGATCATCAACTGCATCATGTCCTGACTAGCCATCTAGCGCAAGCAAGAGATCTAAGTTAATATTCGCCAAGATTCTAGGTTAAACTTCGCCAAGATTCTAAGTTCAAATTTTGCCAAGATTCTAAGTTCAATTCGCCAAGATTCTAAGTTCAATTCGCCAAGATTCTAAGTTCAAATTCGCCAAGATTCTAAGTTCAAATTCGCCAAGATTCTAAGTTCATAGAAGAGATGCAATATGCAAATGCAAATGAAGATTCCCCCCAAAAATAATTTAATGCACTATATATATATATATATTTTTCCATGGGTTTTAAAATAAAAATTTCTCCATGGAAATAATACTTTAAAATTTGAAGTAATAGTCAAAACATTAATAATAGTTTAAAAATAATAATGGTTTAAAAAATAATAGTTTAAAAAAAGCCGGTCTCTGATACCAACTTGTAACACCCCGGTTTTTGGTCACCCAGGTCGGGATGTCACCGCCACACCTCCCTAGTAAGACACGGTTTCTCCGGCTTACTAAAGAGATGCAAGGCTAGATATTTCAGTATTTAAAAGCTTTGAAAACATTTGCAAACAGCCCATACAATAAAATCTCAAAAATAATAATATCATAGAAGCGGAAAAAGTATTTAAGTATAATATTGCAGCGGAAATATAAATACGACCAACATGGTCAACACACGGGTTAAACAGGCCCGTTTATTCTAATGTCTAATGCAATAATTTAAATAATAAAGTTTGCCAAAAATATGGTTCCCCCAAAATGAACGTGCTCATGATCATTCCACATACTCTGTAAGGAAAAAGGAAATAGAATGGTTTGGTCAGCACAACTTGCTGAGTAAGTTAACACATGCATGATCGTAGGGTTTAAAAGCCATTAATTTAATATTTACATAAAGCATGATAATATTCATAAATAATTTAGATATAGCCATAATTAATTTATATAAAGCATTTAATAATTTAAAGAACAACAATTATTAAGATTTAACTATCCCCATTACTCCCAAGAACAATATAGCAAGTATTTCACGATTGTATCGCAATCTCATCAATTTAGCCGGAAACCGGCGGCCGCAGCCATATCTGCCATACCCAGTACCACTCCGGAGCCTCGAGAAACCCATAAGGATATTCGCGAGAGTGTAGGCCATATATCTCATGCCGTTTTGGCAACATATCTCAAATATTTCGCGCGGGGTCACCATCGTCCATATAGGCACGAAGTGAATCGTTAGGAGGGCACCCTGCAGAGCACTCACCCCCTAATTTTAACGATCAAGTTCGTAAAGGGGATTTCCTAAATTTCCAGATTTCATATAATTATTTCAAAGAGTCTTCTACTCGTTTAAACCTTAAAGGCTAGTTTCATCGTTTCAACAATATTTCAAGATTTGACTCGGTCAACCACAGTTTACTCAAAAATTCAGTAAAAATCGAGTTTAATTTCAAAAATTCTGAAATTTCACCACTGACTCAGAAACATCGAGATGAACAACTTTTGTGTTTTAACTTTTTCAATCCGAGTTACCGAAATAGGTCAAAATCATCATTTTTTGTCATAACCTAAATCTGTCCGAAATTCGTATACAACAGTTCAAGATTATCAAGATCTAACATAGCAAATCAACTCCAAACTTAATGAAATTTTACAGAGATCATCTTAAGACATTTATCTACAACTTTTATGTTCGGCCAAAGATCTAAATCGATCTGGAACCTATGTCAGAAATGTGAACAAGATCATACCTAAGTTCTGTCAAGAATTTCAAGATCTAGTTTCAAGCAGTTCTGTTTTGGTTGGTTTTCATATAACAAATCGTCTCTAAAAATTCGGAAAAGTTTACAGTAGATAGATCTAAGCCTTAGGAACGTTTTTCATGTTTTAAGTTTTTCCGTTTGAAGTCGTTTTAAGGTTCGGAAAAATTCGTCAAAACTGTTGCGCCGGTAGAAAACATTCAATGACAGATTTACGCAAGATTTGATTCAAGCTTTTAGGTTTCGTGTTTTAGTTACTCCCAAAACCATGTAAGTATTAACTTACAGATTTGTAGATATCCGGGATCGTCTATTTCGAAGGCGTGGCTTCCAGTCCTCCGTCTATCCTCTCCGTTCGTCGGGTTCTACGTTCTAGATCCGATTCGGGGCGTAGAAAGAAAAAAATAAGAAGATTAGGATTCGTTTTCGAATCAAACGTAAGAAACGAATGGATCGGAACTTACCACGACGTCTAGGAGACTCTGATTTTTCCAAATCAGTCTCGCCTTGGTCTCGTGCCTCCGACGACTCCAGAATTAGGGTTTTCGGACGTATAGAGAGTTGTAGGGTTTTGGAAAAGTATTCGGAGCTTTTAGGAGGTCTTATTTATAGTTAAACAAGCCCTAGGGACGCCCAAGGTCTGCCCTAGGAGTCTTGAGCCGGTGTTCAACCGAAGTCGGAAAATCCGGATTCGGGCGAGAAAATCTCGCACGGGCGAATCTGTCCGACGGCGCGGCCGTGGCGCGCCCATCCCTCTTTGACTGCGCGGCCACCGTGCCGAACTCGCCTGGACTTCGGTCCGGGCGGGTCGTGCGATCCGTCGTACTTTTCCTCCTCTCTTTCGGATTTCTATCCCTCTATGCTCCCGAATTCTGAGTTCCGGGGTATCTTCGGGTTCCTACTTTCTCTCTAAATTTTTACTCGGGTCTAATTGAATGTTTGGACTCGAATCCTCGGGTTCATTGGTGTCGGGTTTCGGTGTACAATTTACTTATCCTTTTTATTTAATTAAATTCTTTTAATTCCTTTTTAAGTTAAATCTCATTTCCTTATCTTTATTCATTTATTTATTTGCTGGATTTATTTATTTATGGTGTTTATGTTATTTATTGTTTATTTATTTAATTATTGTTTTATTTTATTGTTGGAAAATTCCAGGGTATTACAGGTTGACCGAGTCAAATCTTTAAATATTGTTGAAACGGTGAAACTAGCCTTTAAGGTTTAAACGAGTAGAAGACTCTTTGAAATAATTATATGAAATCTAGAAATTAGGAAATCCCCTTTACAAACTTGATCTTTAAAATTAGGGGGTGAGTGCTCTGCAGGGTGCCCTCCTAACGATTCACTTCGTGCCTATATGGACGATGGTGACCCCGCGCGAAATATTTGAGATATGTTGCCAAAACGGCATGAGATATATGGCCTACACTCTCGTGAATATCCTTATGGGTTTCCCGAGGCTCCGGAGTGGTACTGGGTATGGCAGATACGGCTGCGGCCGCCGGTTTCCGGCTAAATTGACGAGATTGCGATGCAATCGTGAAATACTTGAAATACTAAATCTTGGGAGTAATGGGGATAGTTAAATATTTTAATTGTTGTTCTTTAAATTATTAAATGCTTTATTTAAATTATTTATGGCTTCATTTAAATTATTTATGAATATTATCATGCTTTATGTAAATATTAAATTAATGGCTTTTAAACCCTACGATCATGCATGTGTTAACTTACTCAGCAAGTTGTGCTGACCAAACCATTTTATTTTCCTTTTTCCTTACAGAGTATGTGGAATGATCATGAGCACATTCATGCATGGGGGAACCATATTTTTGCGAACTTAATTATTTAATTTCTTGCATTAGACATTAGAATAAACGGGCCTGTTTAACCCGTGTTTTGACCATGTTGGTCGTATTTACATTTCCGCTGCAATATTATACTTAAATACTATTTCCGTTGCGCTATGATATTATTATTTTCGAGATTATTCTGTATGGGCTATTTGCAAATGTTTTCACTGCTTTTAAATACTGAAATACCTAGCCTTGCATCTCTTTAGTAAGCCGGAGAAACCGTGTCTTACTAGGGAGGTGTGGCGGTGACATCCCGACCTGGGTGACCAAAAACCGGGGTGTTACATCTGCCCTACTCGTGACAAAATCTCTCCAATGATGTCCAGTGGAAGATCAGTCATGTGTAGTGCAGAGAACTCAGAAGCCTGCTCTTTACTGCTGTTTGAGCGAGTTTTAAAGAAGGAAAATCAGTTGTTTATATTAATGAAAGTTTACTACCAAAATTCTACGATTTTTAAGAAGAGTGTGAACGAGCGAAGATAGATTATGCGAAATGCAGATATAAACTCTAATGTTACGAATCAAGCATTTAGATACGGAATGCAGAAGAAAAATCTGAAGAATTGAAACACTAAGAAGAAAAAAAAAATGAAGTAAGAATGGAAGGCTTACGGATTGTTGCCTGCCATTTGAGTGAGTTCCTGGAGTGAAGGTATTTCGAACGTTTCTGGATGCTTATTTCGCAAATGGAATGAGAGAAGCTTGACGATAGCGGTTTCTCCTTTGAGAGAAAATATATGGATAGATATGAAAGTGATTTGAAAAGATATGGAGGTTATAAAAATAAGCTGGCCTAGTT
This sequence comes from Hygrophila difformis, assembly GCA_030278955.1. Taxonomy (NCBI): domain Eukaryota; kingdom Viridiplantae; phylum Streptophyta; class Magnoliopsida; order Lamiales; family Acanthaceae; genus Hygrophila; species Hygrophila difformis. Next base: position 21,290,491 of record JAOANR010000013.1, on the reverse strand, counting down.
TAGAAGCTGCAGAGTAGGATACTCAAGTGTTTTTCCTCTCTTAGATTATAATGATTAAGTCTAGGCCTGCCACATCAGCGGATTTGAGTATTAACTCAAAATTTGAGTTAATAAACCTACGCAGGCAAAACCATTGGACGAAAATAGATTATTTTGAAAAACAACGCGAGGAGCAAAAATTGAAAAAGATTAAGGGTACAAAAATTATGCAATCAGTCTAATTAGATTCTAGATCAAACTCAAAGTCTGAATCTAGTTTACCTACATACTCATCAAAAGCTACCCTCAATTCCTTAATTAAGGTTACTAAACCTTTCCTTCATCCCCTAAATATACTCCTCTTTAGCCTAAAAGATGTTTGGGAGCCTCATTTAACATTTTACAAGTTAATTTGCAATTGAACACGGTCTAATGATGATCAACTACCAATCTTGACAAGATTTTCCCAAGAATCTCATAGGGAAGTTCTGTGATCAGAGTTTCCCCTGATCCAGACTCCTTTGAATTATTTTTGGTTCCTTAAAGGAGCTTCCAGCTTCAACACTGATTAATATTTGGAAGAGATGATGCAATTGAATTAAGAAAAGAAGCATAAAGGAATGAAAGTACAAGAATTGTAGGGTAACAAGTATAATAGAAATATATTAACAAGTGGTTCCAAATTACATCCCAAAATTACTGAAAACACAAAGGTTAGCCATAGTATGTTCCTATTCTAGAAAATACTGGACTATTCAAGGATTAACAATTTCCTCTTCATCAGAATCAGTCCACAGCAATTCATCAGGAAACACTTCACCACAATACAATCTGAATTGCCTCACTATGTCAAAGAATTGACAAGGGATACAGTCCATCCTAACATATGGTGGTAAAAAGACTCGTTCCTGCAATGTATGATTCTTGCAATAACTCCTTTCTTCTTGACCTTGGAACGGGTTAGGGATTCTCGGAAAGTGGATCAGCCAATGAAAAAGATAGAGCTTAATGAACACAACATCTAGGACATTCGAAGCTGCTGTTTTGATCAACTCTAAACCCGCTTCATTTAGCTTGTCATCTTGTTTTGTCAAGAGAAGCATTGTTCTGAGAAGGATGGTGGGTTGATGTTCATCATCTAATCCTGACTTGAGGAGTTCAAAAGATTTCTTTTCATCCTGTTCATCAACAAATGCCATCAATGCAGGTTCGATATTAAACATATAATTCCCTACATTCTGGCATTCTTGAATGAACCTTCTCTGATTATCAGGATAGACATTTTCCCTCCATCTCATACATGATTCCAGGTTTGCTCTCTTGTACACAAGATGGGTTTTGCTCGCTTGATAGAATATTGAAGAGACTTCTGCTACCCTAAAGAGTTCCCTCACACTGTCTTTTCCAAGTCTCGACATGATATCTCCCAGCAACTCAGTAGGTAAGTGAGATATCTGAGTTCCAAGGAGTTGTGGATTCCTAGCATTTCTGTTTCCAGAAAAGAATACAATAAGGAATACAGAAGAGAACTTTTTATTGAAAATGATGGAACTATCAATTTGAAAATATGATTTCATTTCTATTGCCAAGCTCCAATAACCTCATGTGGAAAATCCGTCAGTTATAATACAAAGACTTCAGAAAGATACTCTCCAATTTAAAGATTGTTTAAGTGAGTTTAAAGAAAAGGCTTTTAGTTTTTTTTTTTCGATTTCTACAGCCAAAATACACTCATCGAGAATTCAGAATCATAAACCCTAGGTCTAATAGCGTAATCCGGAAACTAACATTGCAGAATAGAACAACAATGTGAAAGATAGAATAAACTAGATAGCTTACGGATTATTCCCGGCCATTTTCTTCTTCGATTAGGTTTCTGAATGAACTTGCTACGAAAATGATTGAGAGTGGAAGTTTTGGTGTGTGACGATTTCTTCTCGGGAGAGAAAAAGAGAGAAAAACTGATGAAAAGTTTTGAAATGACAACTGAAAGGAATGATTGCAAGGATATAGCCGACCTATTTCTATCTAAGAAATGCAAGGGTCAAAATAGTAAATCTTGTTTCTGCAGGGAGTAATGATTAAGCCTAAAATAAGCCTATTTGAAAAACAAATTTATTTAAAATGACTAAGATAAAAATCTGGTGCAAAAGATAAGATCAAGTCATTATTCAACACAAGAAAATAAGGCGAGGAGTAAAGAAGACATATCATCAACAGAGGACTCAAAATTAAACAAAAATTAAGAGAATACATAATCATTTAATTAAAATCTGAATCAGTTTCTAATTCTGACTCAGATTCAATTACATGTTCATCGAAAACTTCTCTTAATTCTCTAATCAAATTGGTAACCTCACAACACAAACAATCAATGTTTGTGGCACCATAATTATAGTGTGGAGGCTCCCTAACTAAGTATCTGCTAGGGTGGCCTGTCAGTAAAACGGTGCCCGTCGGGTGGCTAGTCGGTAAAACGGTGCCCGTCAGGGGTATTTCGGTAAAACGGTACCCGTCGGGTGGCCTATCAGTAAAACGGTGCCCGTCGGGGGCATTTCAGTAAAATTGGGCATGTCGGGTGGCCTATCAGTAATCACAGTAGTAACGATGCCCTTGTCCCAGGAAAGGGTTAGGCTCTTCTTCACTGTCGATGAAAACCCTGCTGATCTTCTCCTTAATCTTGTGGATGAGCTCTTCCTCTTTAAGGATTGATCCAAGCAGATACAGTCCTTCATCAATCTCTTCAAGGCTCTCTGAACTCAGAAGAATGAAAGCCTTGATGAAGATTGAAGGGTGATGATTATCCTCAAATCCAGGCTTGAGGATTTCAAAAGCGGCTTCCATAAGCCCTGTGTTGCAGAAAGCCACGAGTGTAGGTTCAAGTTTGAGCATGAAATTCCCTGCTTCTCTGCATTTTTCCATTATCTGTGCGTAGTGAGTATCATGCGTTCTCTCCGCAGTGATTCGCTTCACTACATTTGCTGTCCTCCATACTGCAGGTGCCTTACTTGCTCTCAAGAATTTCTTGCAAGTTGGGGCTACTTTGGCTACATCTTTCATCTCTTCCTTTCCCAGTCTTGAAAGAATGTCTCCCAAAATTTCATCAGGGATATCTAAGATGAAGGTTCTGGCATTGGGAGCTGCTGCGGCCATTTTGATTTCTGATGAAGGTTGCAGGATAATCGTTCTAATGTGGGAATGTTTGAGATGAAAGGAGAGAAAGATTCGACTAGATTTTATAGCAGAAAAACTAAATTCTGCCATAATTACAAGCGGTTGAAACGACGTGTCATGGTTAGTGCAGAGGAAGAAGAAGAGTCTGAAAAGGGTATTTTAGTCTTAAGAAGTTTGAAAAATATATCCGTTTAGTATTCCCAGGCTCTCGCTTTGTTACTTGTCATCGCGTGATTGTATAAACCGTCTCTCGCTTTGTAAACTACAAAGCAAGAGAGAATTCTTGTACAATTTTCAGAGAAAATGGTCACGCTATATATTTCAACAAAGCGTAGACATCAAATTCTTTAGCATTTAGAAACAGATCAAATTTTCATAAAAATGAGAACTTGAACTTATCACCTCGCGTTATAACTTTTACAAAGCGTGAGTGAGTATAGTTCATCTTTAATCACGCTTTGTCAAATTTGCAAAAGCGCGGCGTCAGAATTTGTTCACACTTTATTTTCAAACACTTAATACTCAAAACCTGGTTGAAGATCTCCTTCTCATCCCTCTTCAATCCATCACAGCTTCATTTCCTAAAAATATAGAAAACAAGAATTAGAGATAAAACATATATCAAAAGAAAAAAAAGGGAAATACTACTCAGTTAACCTGGGTAGTATCCACCCCTTATATATATATATATATATATATATATAGTTTTTTTTTCAGAAAGAACTAGGGATTATCCAAATATTCAGTTTGGATATTTAAATCTTGTTGACCAATATATTCTTTAAGCCTGTGTCCATTTACAGTCTTTTCTCCTTCACTGAGCATGATTGTGACTGCTCCATTGTCATGAACAGCTACAATGGGGAATGGTCCTGCCCACCTCGATCTGAGCTTTCCTGGAAATAATTTCAAACGAGAATTATAAAGTAAAACCAATTGACCAACATAAAATTCCTTATGTTTAATTTTTGAATCATGAATTTTCTTGGTTCGATCTTTATAAATCTTGCTGCTTTCATATGCTTCCAGTCTCATCTCTTCCAACTTAGACAGATCAAATTTCCTCTTGTTTTGTCCTGACTGAACATCCATGTTAAGCATCTTAATGGCCCAATATGCTCTATGTTCTAGCTCAACTGGAAGATGACAAGCTTTTCCAAAAACTAATCTGTAGGGAGACATTCCTATAGGAGTCTTGAAAGCAGTTTTGTATGCCCATAAAGCATCATCCAATACCTCCACCTGTCCACTTGTCTGAGGATGATATGGTGATCCAACCTTATGATGAACACCATACTGTTTCAGCAACTTCTCAAAGAGTTTATTGACAAAGTGAGATCCTCCATCAGATATAATGGCACGAGGGGCTCCAAACCTAGTAAAAGAATTCTTTTGCAGAAATTTAGTAACTTGTTTAGCTTCATTATTGGGTAAAGCCACTGCTTCTAGCCATTTTGAGACATAGTCAACAGCTACTAGAATGCAATGATTACCAAATGATGGGGGAAAAGGTCCCATAAAATCAATTCCCCATACATCAAATATCTCTACTTCTAAAATTCCTTTTTGAGGCATTTCTTCTCTCATTGAAATGTTTCCCAATCTTTGGCATCTGTCACACATCTTTATAAGTTTCTGGCAATCCAAAAAGATAGTCGGCCAGAAGAAACCACAATCTAGAACTTTTCTAGCAGTTCTAGCAGGACCATGATGGCCTCCTAAAGGATTCTCATGACACTTTCTAATAATTTGAAAACCTTCCTTCTCATGAACACAGCGCCTAATAACCTGATCGGAACAAAACTTAAATAAAAAGGGGTCATCCCAATAGTATTTCTGAATTTCTCTGAAAAATCTTGACTTCTGATGAGAGTCTTTAAACTTTGGAATAATCTTGCAGGCTAGATAATTAGCAAAATCTGAAAACCAAGGACAATCAAATTGATGCAACTGAAAGCATACAACTGTTCATCTGGAAATTTATCATTTACAACCTCCTCCTTTTCTGTTTTCTCTTCCAATCTAGAAAGATGATCTGCTACTCCATTGTCTTTTCCTTTTCTGTCTTTAATAATAATGTCAAACTCTTGTAAAAGTAAAACCCATCTTATCAGCCTAGGTTTGGCTTCTTGATTTGAGAAGAGATATCTTAATGCAATATGATCTGTGTACATTATAGTTTGAGCTCCAATAAGATATTGTCTGAATTTGTCAAAGGCAAAAACTACAGCATACATTTCCTTTTCTGTAGTGGTGTAGTTTATCTGGGCATCATTAAGAGTATGGCTAGCATAATAGATAACATGATGTTTGCCTTCTTTATGTTGCCCCAAAACTGCTCCTACTGCATTCTCACTTCCATCACACATAAGTTCAAAAGGTAGACTCCAATCAGGAGACTGAACTATAGGTGCAGTGATAAGTTTCTCCTTCAAGGTTTTAAAAGCAGTCAAGCAATCCTCATCAAAGCTAAATACCACATCCTTATGAAGAAGATTACATAAAGGTCTTGCTATTTTAGAAAAGTCCTTAATAAACCTTCTATAAAAACCAGCATGACCAAGAAAACTCCTTACTGCCTTAATCGTTTTAGGTGGTGGTAGATTTGCTATCACAGAAACCTTAGCTTTGTCTACTTCTATTCCTGCTCTAGATACTTTGTGTCCTAGGACAATTCCTTCCCGAACCATGAAATGACACTTTTCCCAGTTAAGAACCAAGTTAGTGTCCTCACATCTCTGCAAAATTTTTGACAAATTTTTTAAAGAACCTTCAAAGTCAGTTCCATGAACGGTAAAATCATCCATAAACACTTCAATGCATTTTTCAATAAAATCAGAGAAAAGCATCTTTGAAAAGTAGCAGGAGCATTACATAATCCAAAAGACATTCTTCTATAATCAAATGTTCCATATGGGCAAGTAAAAGTTGTCTTCTCATGATCTTCACTAGCAATAACTATTTGATTATAACCAGAATAACCATCTAAGAAGCTGTAAAATGGTTTACCTGACAATCTTTCTAACATTTGATCAATAAAGGGTAAAGGAAAATGATCTTTTCTTGTGGCAGTATTTAATTTTCTATAATCAATGCAAACTCTTCAACCAGTTACTGGTCTTGTTGCTACTTCATCACCATGTTCATTAGTCACAATACAAATCCCAACCTTTTTGGGTACAACTTGTGTTGGACTTACCCATTTACTATCAGAAATAGGATAGATTATACCTGCATCAAGTAGTTTGATTACCTCCTTCTTGACAACTTCTTGCATTGGTGGATTTAGCCTCCTCTGTGGTTGTCTGGATGGTTTGTATTCATCCTCCATCAGGATCCTATGCATACAAATGTGTGGACTGATGCCTTTGATATCTGCTATAGTCCAAGCAATTGCCTGAATATGATTTTTAAGAGTACCAACTAAGCTTGTTCTTGTTCTTTACTCAACTTAGATGAAATTATTACCGGAAGCTTCTTTTTGTCTGCCAAAAAGGCATACTTAAGATGTTCTGGTAATACTTTAAGTTCGAGCTCTGGTGGGTTTTCTATTGATGGAATTAACTTGCTTCGAGTTTGCACTTCCATCTTTAAATCAGATCCTTCTTTAGAAGGATCTGTTTTATCAATGTCATCCTCAGATTGTTCTGAAGATGTCATATCCTCACTTTCTGATCCATCCTTGATTTCACCAGTCTCAGGATCAGCGAATCTAACCGTGCACAAGTAAGCAAAAGTAGCATCTTCAGCATTTGTGAGTGGGGTGAGATTATTCTCAATTACATTAGTGGTAAAGAGATTATAGTAATAAAAAAGGTTTCCCCCCTCCAGAGTACTAGAATCTAATCCCTTTCCCGCTACATTGGTTTCAAAAGCATTAAAAGGATATGTTGCCATCTTCATCATGTCGAAAGTAACTTTCTGATCATCAACATGAAGTTTGACTATGCCATTCTTTGCATCAATCATAGCTCCTGCGGTCACCAGGAAAGGCCTTCCTAGTACGATAGGAATTCTGACATTTTCATCGATATCAAGAATGACAAAGTCAGCTGGAAAACAAAGGCCTCATGTCTTTACTAAAACATCTTCAATGATCCCTTCTGGTCTGGTGCTCGATTGGTCAGCAAAGAAGAGAGTCATATTCACTGGCCTCATCTTCCCCAAGTCCAATCGTCTGGCCATAGCAAGTGGCATTACATTGATGCTGCTTCCTAATTCACAGAGCCCTCGCCCAGCTTCTTTACAGTTGATAATCAGGGGTAAAGTAAAACTCCCTGGATCTTCAAGCTTTGGAGGAATCCGTTGTTGAAGAACCAAGCTACAATTCTGATTTAAGACCACCATTTGCTGCTCTCCCGCACTTCGTTTCCCTGAAATCAATTCTTTCAGAAACTTAGCGTAAGTGGGCATTTCAGCAATTAATTCAACCAAAGGGATTGATATTTCAATGGCCTTAATCTTTTATGTCAATCCAATGATGATTCAACACATACCAGAGAAAGAAAAGGAATCATTGAAGATTGATTTAGAAGAAGCATTCTGGGATAAGATGAGTAAATTTTGGGATGACCAAATGATATTTCTCATTAATGATAAGCATCTTCCCAATGGAATCAGACTTGAAAGACTATTGGAAAGGGAAAAGAAGTGCATGGCTGAGTGGAATCAGGAATGCTACAGAATCATCAATCCAAAAGATCAAATAGGGTTGGAACTGGATTACTTTAATCCTCAACCACTACCTAAATATGTGAAACGACTCACCAAACACTGCTGCAAACTTCAACAAATCCGAAATGCTAGAGTCTATGATGCTCAGCAGACACTCCCTGCATACATGCCTCCAACATTCTTGAACAATAAGGGACCCATTGAACAAAATTTCTTGACAAATTTGGCCCTGGACAGGATTATTGATGCTCGGATCAATTTGAGACATGACCTCGAGCCTAATTTTAAGAAAGCTAAACAAGGCAAGATGGTATGGAGAGATGTCCTTAAAACCATTCAGGAAGCTAGGAATAGCTGGATCAGACATATGAATGAGTGGGCTAAGGGAGAAAATCTGAGGAGAAGGATTCTTAAAGCAGGGTTGACAAGGAAACCTGATGAGGAATTTCCACTAGAAGAGTTTGCTGATTTAATACCAGAACAGCAAGCATGGGTTAAAGATGCAGAGGAGAGAGAAGCTGAGAGATCAGGGAAAAGCAGGAAACAGAGATCAGATGCAAAGCAGACACCACAGAATATAGTCAGGAAGATTTTCAGAGAATCTGTTGTTAATGAAGGACTGGAACCTATAAAGAATTTCAGGAAAGTTTCAGCCCCATCAATAACACCAGCAGATGCAGATCTTCTCATTACAGACAGACCTAACAAGATCATGAAGAGATTACCTCCAACTCTCCAACAAGAAGTTCATGGATATGTTCAGGAGAGAAAGAAAGAATTCATTGAGAAGTATATCAGATATGATAGTATGTGCAGAGAAAACGCATACAAGGAGCATAGAGCCTATACTGATCAAACACAAGGAAGAATTCAGCAGGTAATCATTGATGATTGGGATGCATGGAATGAGAAATATCTGAACAGAAAGGGAATGAATGTTATGTTGAAAGGAATGAGTAAAATTTTTTATGTCAAGAAACATGATTCAGATGAAGACAGTACAGATGATGAGCAAAGAATTGAGAAAATGAGAGTAGTGGATGAAGTCACAACCGTTGTAGGAGAAGGGAATGAAGGAAATGATGAACTCCATCCGATCCTGCAAGAGAGTATGAATTATTATTATGCAAACAGACAAAAGGAAAAGCGTGAATGGGAGGAATTCATGAAAACCCAAGTTAAGAAAGGTAAAAAGAAAGTATCCACCAGGAAGAGAAAGTCACACAATCTTAGTTCAAGCACTTCAGAAGAAGTACCCTCAGCTAAGAAAAGGACTGGGAAAAGGTGGAGACAAGCAAGTCTGAGAAAACTAGCCAATTTCCAAGGAAGAGGAAGAATGAAGATGAGCTAGCAACCAAAGAAATTTTGGACTTGAAAGAAGGAATTTCAGAGGCAAGGGATTTGATGGATGAAGATAATGAGATACTACAACCAGCTCAAGAAATGAAGGAAGTTGTTACTTACAAAAGGAGAGGAAAGTTACTTTCTGAGCAGAAGGAGACTAATCCTGAGAAACCTAAGCAGCAAGAATCTTCTCTTGAGAATGTAGAACAACCAGGAATCAGTCCTGAGGGAGAAAAACAACAAGAAAAAGAACCTGAAAAACCTGTTAAGAAGTTCAGAATAAAGATGAAGGCTAGGAAGCCTAAGTATGTGGTGCATGATACCAGCTCTGATGAAGAGAAAGTCAAACCAACTTTAGGGGTAGTACCCTATACAGAAAGGTTGGAACTCACTCCTTATAGTAATTTGGAAGTGGGAGATATAGATCCAGAAGGCTGGAGAGCATGTATCGATGAACATCAACCTGATGAACAAGGGTCAACTCAACCGACCACTGAACTTCAACAGACTCAGATTTTTGAAGGAGATAATTTGGAAGGACATGATGAAGACCAACAAGCTCAGGTTAACAAGGGTCTTATCCAAAGTCAGATAGATTTACAAGGATCTTCAGAAAAAGAAATTGAACAAGATTCACCACCAGAACAAGCTGCAGATGAGCAAGAATTTCTAGACCAAGTGGAGAAATTAGTGGTGAACACATGTCAAGATCAGTCACTTGAAGATTTGCAAGATTTTGAAGATATGAACTTGCATGGAACTACTGTAGGGAACATGACTTATTCCTTGGAAGGTTTGATCAAAAAGTTTAGAAAATTGGCCAGGGAAGGAGGGAATGCACGCACCTCAGTAGAACAAGCAAGTGAATATGAAGCTAACTTGAGTCAGAATTGGAGAAAGTTCAACAACAAATGAATTCTGAGCACACAGTAGAGCCATCTCCATTAGCAATCCAAGCTTATGAAGAAGAAGTGCAGAGAAATGAAATTCAAGAAGATCAACAGAGAAAGTATTCTGTGGAAGATACTGTTAATCAACATCTTGGAGCACAGACAAATGCTGAGGATCAAATGAATCAATGGGTTCTACCATCTCAAGTTAGGGATGAGGTAACTCAGGGAGCAATTGCAAGGATGAATGATCCTGAGTGGGTTGCAGAACAGAAGAAGAAAGCAGAAGAATATTTTGGAACCAAAAGGATTTGAAGATTCAGAACCTACTGCTATCCCTCTTTTATTAAACGAACCTGTACAGGAAGATCCCACAGAGATCTTAATTCAGCATAGCTTGGAAGTTACTGAAAAGTTAGATACCAGCACATCATTGATGCATGATTCAGACGTAGGCAATCTACAACATAATGATGCTGATGAAGTTCAAGAAGAAAATCCAGAACCTGTTCAAGAAGAAAACCCAGAACAAGTTCAGGAAGAAAATGTAGAACCTGCTCAAGAAGGAGGTCAATCAGAAGAAGAAGGAAATGAGAATGTTGGGAATGAGCAGGAAGAAGCACAAGAGTCTGAGGGAAATGAATCAGATACTTCTGAAGGATCTTCCCCAGGAAAAGAAATTTCAGAATTGTTGCCTTTGAGTTATTGGGGAAAGAATAGTCCAAAGGTGAGGCTATCGATCCCTGATAGCATTGAAAAGAAGACTGAATTCACAGAAGAAGAAATCAAGATTAAGTTTAATGGAAGAAAGGAAGCATTAGAGAACTACCTGGGAATGTCCAAAATGATTGTTCCAGACAAAGGATTTCATCCTAAGTGGTTTGATCACAAATGTATCAATTACTGGAGGAGAATCAATGAATGGGATGTTTTCATGAGACATAACAACAAATGTGGTTATGTGGAGTTGACCAGGGAGTTCTATGCTAACTTTGATTTGAGGCTGAAACAACATGGATTAGAGGAAAAACAGTGCAAGTCACTGTGGAAACTTTAAATGATTTGATACAGGCACCTCTGTTAGAACAGCCAGAAGTCAAGTCTGAGGTACTTTTGAGAAAGAAAACTCAAGGAAATAAGCTTACCAATGCTAGAAAAATGGCATTAGGATTCTGTTCAACACACAGAGGAACTGAGCAGAATAAGATTCCATTGAAGAATTTGAAGCCTGAGTATCTGCCAACACTTGATTTTTACTATTCAAAGCTCAGACCCACCACAAATTTTCAAGGACCTTCTGCTGGAACTTTTGAGGGATTTGCACTATTATGGTCAGGAAGGAAGTGCAGTGCTGCACACCATGTTCTCAATGTCATTAAGTCAAGAGTTGGAGAAGATGCAACATTAGCCTATCCGAATTTAATCAGAAGACTCTGTGAGAAACAAGGAGTGTCAATCACACCATTCTTAGCAGAGATCATAAAGATAGATCCTCCTATTCCATTATAAGTAGACACTTTGAGGGGAGAATTGGTTTACCAAATGCCAGATCTGGAGGAACAAACTTCTGAGGGATCAGGATCAAAGGTACCATCTCCTAAGACAAAAAGGGTCAAGCTTCCTTTGAAATCAAGATCATCTCAATCAAGAGCCGCAGTGAAAAGGACAAAGACTGCAGCAGCATCTCCTGCATTGAATCCTATTCCAGAAGATGAGGAGTTTGAGAATACTTCTGCACCATCTCAACCTTTGAAACAACAAATGAGGAACACAGTATCTGTGGATGAATCTCAGAATATGAGTACCTCAATTCAAAGTTTTGCACAGTCCATGGAGATGTTGGTGAAAACTATGTCAGAAGACAAGTACATTCAGAGAGAAATGGAGCAGAAGAGGATTGAACTTGAGCATACCAGGATTCAAACTGAAGAGAAACTCAGGAAAGAGGAGATGGACAGACAAGAAAAGATAAGGAAGGAAGAATGGGATAGGCAAGAGAGAATGAGAAGAGAAGAAATGGAAAGATTTGAAAGGTTAAGAAAAGAAGAACTTGAAGAGAGAAGACAGGAACGAGAAAGGGATATGGAGCTGAGGAGACAGGAGCAGCAAAATAGTACAAGATTGGTAGACATTCTTGCCAACCTAGTCTCGGACCTGAAGAAGTCTCCATCCATGCCACCAAAAGACCCAGATAATGAGTCAGGACCATCCTGAGATCACAGGGGAGTTTTCTGTAACCTTCTCTTTCTTTTATTGTAGTCTTTCTTTCTTTATTTCTTTTCTGTTTCCAATTATCTCTCAATTTGTGAATATGACTTAGAATAGAGTCAATATGAAGTTGTATCATAAGATTGAATTTCAAGTTGAGATTATAAAAAAAAACTCAAGTAGGGTAGTAAACTGATGAAGGAATAGAAGATGAGTCTAAAGTGGCTACCATAGAAACATCAACTTTATAGATTTTGACTGCAAGCATGAGCCGCTCTTGAAAACTATTTTAAGCTGTAAACTTTGAGATTGATTGATGTCATTACTAGATGAACAGTTTGAAGATTTTATGATTATATTAACTATTTTTTAACTTGGACTCATACCTCACTCAATATGCACACTATCTTCTAAGAGAGACTAGATTAGATCAATCCTTCTAACTTCGTGCAGTTGTTTTTTAGAGTATACAAATCACTAGAGTTAATATAATCATAAAATCTTCAAACTGTTCATCTAGTAATGACATCATTACTAAATCCTATAGGACTGTTAAAGAGCTTGCCTAATTTTTCCTACCGAAAGCGCACGGTATCAAGCTGCAGTATTTATTTTTATTGTCGGGATCGTTCATTAGAGAGTTACACGATAGAAGCGTTTTAATAGGATTATTAGTTCTAGAACTCGTTTCTGCTCTTGGTTTAAGGATGGTGTAATGATGATGACTAAGAATTTAATGCTGAACTGTAAATGCATAAAACTGTGAACAACACTAAAGAAAGCAATTGAAATGATGTTGAGTGTTATGATTATGTTCATGAGTTAAAGATAGTGTGGACCAAAACAAACAAACGAAATAAGAATATGATGAGAATATCATACTTCAATGGTTAGAAACAGAATGAAAGCTCATTGAGATAAACAAATCCTCTATGCAACTTAATCAAATCTTCATGTCTTAAATCACTTCCCAAGACAGGTACTTGTGACTCAGTGTCATGACACTCTAAGCACTGAAATCATGGGATACTGTCATCACAGGATGATCGGTCAGATTCATTCTGTGACAAAGCTTTTAGAACTGTCACTTAATCTATCTCTTTCGGACTCAGATTAAGCCTTTGATAACTCAAGGTCACATCTAAATCATCTTATATTCATCTGAACTTGAAGTTATTCTTTTCATTACTCTGAATCAAACTGGTCTCATGACCCTATATTGGATGTCCTCTACAAGAAATGAAAAAGCAAGTATTTAAATCTACCATCCAGTGGTTTCATAAGACTTAACTCCTCAAAGTAATTCCTTCAAGTAGTTATAAGAAGTAATAGTCCTGTAAGTATATCAAGATGAAATTGTTATTCAAAATCCTTGACTTACCCAGACCACTCAGATTCATATAGATGCTTTAGCTTGAGTAATCTCTGTAAACAATTCCAAATACCCATGGCTTGACTCAGGATTAGTAAGACTTAGAAAGAATATTTAATCTCCTACCCATAGCATATAGTGGAAACTATAAAGCTATGAACCCTGGAAATTAATCTTCTTAAAACTCCACTAATTATTTGGACAAAAGATGGTTTTTGAAACATCTTTCCCTTTTAAACGACAGGTACTAAATGCCCAACTAAAGAACAAGTTTGTTCTTCATCAGCCTGAGTAAATAATGATTGAGAAAACTTATATCATCATCTTTCTCAATGTGCTAATGAAAATATTAATATGAATTACAAATATGAATTATGAGTCTATATTTGAGAAGTAAGATTACTCATCATAAACTGGGAAATATCCCAAAATATCATATGTTTAGGTAGTATTATATGTATAAAGAAACGACGAGGATTCTGAGTCCTCTTAATCAAAATGCTAGGGTGTTTCCAAAATATAAACTGGAAAATAGACAGAATTAGGAAATCACTTTCCTATGAAAAAGATTTGAGAAATAATTCTGCAAAATAAATGTCCAAAATAGCTCGCAGTAACTATTTTGGGTTTCAAACTATGAACACTCCAATTTTCCGCACACTATGTCTGTACAGCGTGGAGGGAGTTATTGTTCAAAGAATGTTCCTCAGATTTTGTTTATACAAAGAACTGAATGCCTCGCAGTAATATCTGTAAGAATGCGGCGAGGTATTCAATTCCTACTTATAGAATAGGGGTTATATATGTATAAGAGATAAGTAGTTGATATCCCAGGAAATGGGAATCAATTCTGTTGCTATTTTGAGTTGGCTCTCCCGCTTTGTCAAAATGACATCGCGAGGGTGTCGAAATAGCCTCTCTTGAAACAAAGTTGTCTGGATAATTCCTCGCGTCATCTTTTAGGTTGAAGCGTGATTTTATCCTTATATGAAGTAAATGATCAAGTCCTATAATTATCATAACCACCTTCTGGAACTTTGATTCAGAAAACCATGAAAACAGAGCCTTTCACATTCAGATTCGAGAATTTAAAGTTGTTAATTCTTAAAGATTATCATGCGATGATTAACACTGCATGGGTCTTTAGGAACCTTCTAGAGTTCTGAACATTAATTTCTATGGATTTCTTCCAAATTTGTGATCGAGGTATAATATCAACAGAAAATAGAATGAATTCATAATTTTATCAGTTTCATACCTAACTCGGTTACAATATCCAAACTTCTTGTGCAATTAGAACAAACAAATTACGAATTAAAGATATGATAGTATCATGATCTCGAGAATCAAATTATCGATGTGATGCAAATTCCAAAAAGTGAATATTGTATTCAAGGTCTATACTTCTCTGAAATAGAATTGAAGAACATCAGATTTCTAATATACCTTTGAAAATTGTGACTAGAAAGATAAGAAATGCACGATTTGATAACTGATCATTCTTCATATATCTTGAATAACAAAAAATTAAAAACGAATACACCTGGAAATCTGATTGCAATCAGAATAATGTAAATTTGAACAAAGAAGTCGGAAACTAGATGGTGATCGTCGTAATGGATGAACAAAGCATTCCGATAGAAATTCTTCTTCCAGGGTATCCTCAAACTAATCTACTAAAAATATTCCGAAGAAATTCTACTACGAAATTGAATTATAAATCTGAAGAACTTGAAGTAAATTGCAGTGTAAAGTAAACCCTAGCTAACCTACCTACTGAATTCTAAAAGTGAACTGGAGAGTAAAATGAGCTATTCTCTTCAATCTCCCGCTACTTGAGCTGATCCCCCAAGGGTCTTATTTATAGATGAGCGTTGTAACTGCTTCAGCCTTTAGGAGGTTTTATCAATGGAGAGTTTTAACTGATATAGTTCCTTTTGGGAGGGAGTGATTACACTACATATTCGACGAGGTTGGTTTGGCTTGTTGTGATCGATGTCGGAAGGATTTGACCGTGCTTTGGGGAGACTTTTACCGAGGCTTGGTATGGATAAGCAATGTTGGACGGAAGGTTTTTTGACTGGCTAGTGCTCCTGACCTTCCTGTTACTAATTAATTCGGTAGAAGAAGGGGAATGTAAGGCTTGATGGGGTCCTGTTCTCTACAATATGCTGTCATGGTTCTGCTGCTTCAGCTTTCCATCTTTGTTTACATACCGTTTTCTCCTTACCGCTATCAAGTCTACAATTTGTGTAATTTTATGGTGCGGCTTATGGTGTGTAACGTTGGAGCCTGTTTTTGTCATTGATGTTATAATAAACCTTTTTTCCTCTAAAAAAAAAACTGCTTCAGCCTTTGTAACACCCCGGATTTGATAACCCAGGCCAGGGTGCCACCGCCACACCTCCCTAGCAAGACACGGTTTCTCCGAGCTTGCTAAAGAGATGCAAGGCTATAGGTGTTGGAAAAAGTTTTAAAAGCAAGTCCGGAATTACTTAAAAATAATAATGTAATATCATCCATACATTATAATAAAAATAATATGTTGCAGCGGAAATTAAAATACAGGGCCGACATGGCCAAAACTCGGGTTAACAAGCCCGTATGCAAGTCATGTAAAACAAATAATTAAATGCCCAAAGTGATCCCCCGATGCATGATCATGCTCCGTACTCTGTAATGGAAAAATAAACAACGGGTTTTATCAGTATATAAAATACTGAGTAAGTTAATCCATAACAAAACAATTTAAGGGGTTACATGTGTTTAATTAAAATTACACTTTTCATGCGTTACTAAATTAAATTAAAATTCATAGTTTACTTGCAGCGGAAAAACATGATTAATTTATTCACGACGAGAATACATAACTTAAGGGCTTAATTTAAAAGCGAAATTTTAAAAGCATAGTTTAAGAATGAAATTTAGAAGCATAATTTAAAAACATGGTAAATAGACTTTAAGCATAATTAAACACTCACACAAGTCTTTTATATTTTATCCCTCACAAGAAGAGGACACCACACAAGGGAGATCACTAACGAAGCAATCTCAAAAATCATAATCAGTTAGCCGGTGAACCGGCGGCCGCAGCCATATCAGTCATGACTGCCGTTTTGGCTAGCCATGTATCTCGATTGCCATTTCGGCAAGCCGTGTGTATCTACTGTCAATTTGACAGGCATGTATGTCAACTGTCATTTGACAGGCCTTTCAAGCGGTTTCACTGCCACTCGGGCAGGCCGTGTATTTCCCACTGCCGATTTGGCAGGCCATGTGCACAACTGCCGTTTTGGCATAGTAAGGAGATCACTAACGAGGCAATCTCAATAATCGTAGGACCACTAACGAGGCGATCCAAATAACACAGCGCGCGAGATCACTAACGAGGTAATCTCAGATAGTAAGGAGACCACTAACGAGGCAGTCTCAAAGATAATGATAGCATGAAGATCGGCTCAGCCTAGTGAACGGGATTTTTCGAAAGTTCGTATTTCAATGTTACCAAAATATTCGATATCGCGTTTCGTAGTTCGAGTTTTCTCATGTTCGAAAAATCCGATTCGACGCAATTTACGCCTTTCTTAATTAAAAATTCATCTTTATTCCAAAAATTCTGAAATTTACACAGTAGCTCGAAAACACACACACGAACAACTTTCATGTTTTAAGTTTTCGGAAATAAGCTTTCGAAGTGAGTCAAATTTCGAGTTCTTTACAAAAGATAATTTCTGTCTCAAAAACTGATTTCGTCACAGGTTCGTGCAACGCCGATTACAAATTTATTTCAAAGCCAATCGATCCAAAATTTTTACAGGAGATACAGAACACAATAATGAACAACTTTCATGTTTTAAGAATTTGGAAATAATGAATTTTAGATGTTCAAAAATTGACCACAACACGCTGTACACGCGCGGACTGAAAGGATGATTTAGAACAGTTCTGAAAATCGGCCGTTTTGACATATCAAATGAACTCCAAAATTCATGAAATTTTATATGCATAATCTAGACACAATTATCTACAACTTTTGTTTAAAAATGCAAAGTTGAATCATACTAAATATGGGTGTAAAACATGCATCAAGTCGAATAAATAATTCTGTCAAAGATTTTAAACGTTCGGTTTGTCATAGAAATTTTACGGCGTGATTTGGGATAGAAAATCTTTATGTCAATGGCTGAAATTTGGACAAAAGGTAGATTAAAGTCTTAGGAACAAAATCTATGTTGAAACGTTTTCGGTTTGAATTCCCGAAGATCGAGTTTTAGGCGAGTTTTTGAAATTGGACGAAAATAGGTTTTTTGAAAATCGATTTTTGTTACGGGTCTAGATCTCGAGTTTTAAACAACAATAAACCACAAAAATTTGTGAGTAAGGTCTTAACTTACATATTTAGAGATTAGGATTGTTTTCGGGGCTTTTCGGACGTCCTAGGGTCGCGACGAACGGCCAACTTTTCCGATCTCTTTTTGTTCGTCCCCCGATGTGAAATTGTAGCAAGGAATAGAGTGTTAGATTTCGAGTTTTTGGGATATATGGACGAATTACAAACTATAACACCACTTACCCAAGTCCTAGAAGACAGTGGCCTTGTCTCGCTCGTCCCGTCTTCGCCGGAATACTCGTCGGGAGGTTGCCGGAAGTTCGTCGGAGAGGTGTTTGGCTTTGGAAGAGATTGTGGGTGTTTGGGGGGCTGCTCATGGTGAATAGAGTGGGGGAGGCAGCCCTAGGTCGGGTAAAAGCTTCCCCACTCGTCCGATTTATTACCAAAGTCGGGAGGCGTAATTTTGGCAAGAAATCGCCATGATCGCGCGATTTGCAGCTGTATGCTGCTTGGCGCGCTCATGGCGCGTTCCCGCGCGGCTCCAGCCTGGGCTGCGGCCTGGGCCGGGTCGTGCGAGCCGTTGGGCCTTTTCTCCTCTCTTTCGGACTTCTGTCCTTCTACGTTTTCGGGCTCGACTTTTCGGGTCGTTCTCGGGTTACGATTCCTTTCTTAAATTTATTTCGACTCCAATGAATTTCATATTCAAAATCTTGAATCCGTCGAGTTTGAATCCGTCGGCTTGAATTCGTCGTCTTTTGGCTCCCGTGCAATAATTTATCTAATTAAATTATTTCCGATTTCACGGGTTCTCGAAATTAAAATTCTTTTCCTTCTCGAATTTAATTCCAATTCTTTTGGGATTAATCCATGGAATATCTTCGGGCTTCCTTTCCCTCTTTCATCCCATTTCGACTTGACCACAATTTGGGTTCGAATTCTTTGAATTTATCGGTCACGCCATTTCCGAGCAATAATTTATTGTAATAAATTATTTTCTTCTCGGAAATAAATTTTATTTCGTTTCTTTGGGCGTTGTAAAAACCCCGGGTATTACAGTCTACCCCCCTTAAGAATCAACTTCGTCCCCGAAGTTGCGCCCTCGCTTTCTTTTGGGCTCAATTTAATGTTGGGGTATTTCCATCTACTTTCCTTAAGGATAAACGTCTTCCACAAGAAATTAATTCCATTCCTTTGAATGTGAATTAAATTTCTCAGGTGTTACATCCTCTCCCCCTTAGGAATCAACTTCGTCCTCGAAGTTGGGCGTTAGCTCCTCGCGAGCTCGGACATTGTTTGGTTGCGTGATTGTATTAATGTGTGTTGTTGTTTGTTATTATTTGACTGAACCCAGAATTGAAATTTCCAAGTTGCCTACGTACCCTGTGAAGGGATCAAGTCATTACGTAGTTCAAAACAATTTGAACTTGTTTATTTTTGATTGTATACAATTCGCCGAGTCAAACTCAACAATAAATGCAGTTATCGATGCTTGAAAACTTCTTACGGTTGCTTGGGCCGAGTGGTCACGTCCTCTCTCCTGTTTTTATTTTCTATTCGCGTCCGGCAGTCACGCAGCCGATGACCATGTCGACCGCACCGAAGGCATGCTCCAGGCTGAGGGCATCCTCTCGCATAGTGTGGTTTACCACACTTTGAACATGGTGGCGCATAGTCACCATGGTTGAAGACTATCCCCTTGTCTAGTCCATTGTCGTTTTGATGTGGTTGGTTCGAGTTTCTACGGACATGGTCCTTATTCCTCTTGTATCCTCCTTGTGGTCCTTGGTTAGTCCCATCTATCGATTTCCGTTTCAGTCCTTGAACTCGTGCAACTGCTACTGCACGATCATACACAGCTTGTAGGTCAGGGTAGTGCTCACCCGTGATCACCTCTCTAATAGATAGGTTCAGTCCCATCTCGAACTTCTGTGCCTTCTCTACATCAGTTGGCACCAGTCTCGGCGCGAACCGCACCAACTCCTTGAAATGGTTATAGTATTCTTGGACCGTTTTTCCTCCTTGCCTTAGTGCCAGAAATTTCTCGTACATGGCAGCCTTCGTGCTCATGGGATAAAAAAGATCCCTAAGCAGATCCGTGAATTCTGACCATGTGTAGGGCTCATCGTACTCCGCACGTTTCCATTGGGTGGCTTGCCACCAATCATCCGCCTCGCCTCCTAAGTAGTATGAAGCAACGTGAACCTTTTCCCCGTCGGGACACTTTATGGCGTTCAACAGCTTATCGAACGTCCGTATCCATTCCTCTAGCTGAGCCGGGTCCTCTTCGCCGGCGTAGTGGGGTGGTTGGTAAGGGTTTACCAAGGCTAAGTAGTTGACTCGGGTTACCGGTGGTGGTACACCTGCTTGTGCACGTTGCACTTCAGCATTTCCTAATACTACGAGAACTTCCTCAACCGTCCTTAGACGCTCATCCATATTCTGAGGAATCTCATTGTTGTTTGGCATGTTGGGGAGGTCAGAGTCAGTGTTGTTTGGGATTACATTCCTTGGTCTTCCCCTAGGTGCCATCCTCTGTTATCAACGCACGTGAAGATGAGTTTCTAATCTAAGGCAAGTTAGCGTTCAAGAAAATCTATAAGGTAGGATTAGCAAGAGGTAATAGATAGGAGAATGCAAAACTTAGGTGATCAAATTCTAAGACTGAGGCGGAATTAGTTTGAAGCAAACGCTTCTAAGTCAAGGTCATGACCAATTTGAAGGTAAGAGTTTTGACACTGTTAATTCACATAAAAAAAAATTAGCGCGATATTCATGTATGTATGTATGCGAATGCATGTATTCATTATACGATGCTACCCCAACCCCGAAAATATTTTCTTGACTTTAAAAACTTGTTGGAAAAAAATTTCTATGCATATGTAAATATTTTGCATAGGTTTAAATAAATTTTGTTCCATGGAAATAAAACTTAAAATTTAAAAATAATAATAATGTACTTAAAAATTTAAAAATAATATTAACATTTGTTTAAAATCCTTGGGCCTCTATATTGGCCAAAAATAATAATAATAATTTAAAAATATTTCCGGGCTCCGATACCACTTTGTAACACCCCGGATTTGATAACCCAGGCCGGGGTGCCACCGCCACACCTCCCTAGCAAGACACAGTTTCTCCGAGCTTGCTAAAGAGATGCAAGGCTATAGGTGTTGGAAAAAGTTTTAAAAGCAAGTCAGGAATTACTTAAAAATAATAATGTAATATAATCCATACATGATAATAAAAATAATAAGTTGCAGCGGAAATTAAAATACAGGGCCGACATGGCCAAAACTCGAGTTAACAAGCTCGTATGCAAGTCATGTAAAACAAATAATTAAATGCCCAAAGTGATCCCCCGGTGCATGATCATGCTCCGTACTCTATAATGGAAAAATAAACAACGGGTTTTATCAGTATATAAAATACTGAGTAAGTTTGTAACACCCCGGTTTTTGGTCACCCAGGTCGGGATGTCACCGCCACACCTCCCTAGTAAGACACGGTTTCTCCGGCTTACTAAAGAGATGCAAGGCTAGGTATTTCAGTATTTAAAAGCTTTGAAAATATTTGCAAACAACCCATACAATATAATCTCGAAAATAATAATATCATAGCGCAGCGGAAAAAATATCTAAGTATAATATTGCAGCGGAAATATAAATACGACCAACATGGTCAAAACACGGGTTAAACAGGCCCGTTTATTCTAATGTCTAATGCAAGAATTTAAATAATAAAGTTTGCAAAATATAGTTCCCCCATGCATGAGCTCATGATCATTCCACATACTCTGTAAGGAAAGGAAAATAAAATGGTTTGGTCAGCACAACGTGCTGAGTAAGTTAACACATGCATGATCGTAGGGTTTAAAAGCCATTAATTTAATATTTCATAAAAGCATGATAATATCCATAAATAATTTAGATGAAGCCATAAGTAATTTAAATAAAGCATTTAATAATTTAAAGAACAACAATTTAAAATATTTAACTATCCCCATTACTCCCAAGAACAATATAGCAAGTATTTCACGATTGCATCGCAATCTCATCAATTTAGCCGGAAACCGGCGGCCGCAGCCGTATCTGTCATACCCAGTACCACTCCGGAGCCTCGAGAAACCCATAAGGATATTCACGAGAGTGTAGGCCATATATCTCATGCCGTTTTGGCAACATATCTCAATTTTTCGCGCGGGGTCACCATCGTCCATATAGGCACGAAGTGAATCGTTAGGAGGGCACCCTGCAGAGCACTCACCCCCTAATTTTAACGATCAAGTTTGTAAAGGGGATTTCCTAAATTTTCAGATTTCATATAATTATTTCAAAGAGTCTTCTACTCGTTTAAACCTTAAAGACTAGTTTCATCGTTTCAACAATATTTCAAGATTTGACTCGGTCAACCACAATTTACTCTAAAATTCAGTAAAACTCGAGTTTTAACTCCAAAAATTCTGAAATTTCACCACTGACTCAGAAACGTCGAGATGAACAATTTTCCTGTTTTAACTTTTTCAATCCGAGTTACCGAAATAGGTCAAAATAATCAATTTTCGTCATAACCTAAATCTGTCCGAAATTCGTATACAGCAGTTCAAGATTATCAAGATCTAACATAGTAAATCAACTCTAAATTTAACGAAATTTTACAGAGACCTTTTTAAGACATTTATCTACAAATTTCATGTTCGGCCAAAGATCTAAATCGGTTTAGAACCTATGTCAAAAACGTGATCAAGATCGGACCTAAGTTCTGTCAAGAATCTCAAGATCAAATTTCAAGCAGTTTGGTTTGGATTGGTTTTCACATAACAAATCGTCTCTAAAAATTCTAAAAATTGTACAGTAGATAGATCTAAGCCTTAGGAATGTTTTTCATGTTTTAAGTTTTTCCATTTGAAGTTGTTTTAAGGTTCGGAAAAATTCGTCAAAACTGTTGCGCCGGTAGAAAACATTCAATGACAGATTTACGAAAGGTTCGATTAAGCTTTTAAGTTTCGTAATTTCTCCCAAAACCATGTAAGTATTAACTTACAGATTTGTAGATATCCGGGATCGTCTATTTCGATGGCGTGGCTTCCAGTCCTCCGTCTATCCTCTCCGTTCGTCGGGTTCTACGTTCTAGATTCGATTCGGGGCGTAGAAAGAAAATAAGAATATTAGGATTCGTTTTCGAATCAAACGTAAGAGACGAATGGATCGGAACTTACCACGACGTCTAGGAGACTCTGATTTTCATCCAAATCAGTCTTGCCTTGGTCTCGTGCCTCCGACGACTCCGGAATTAGGGTTTTCGGACGTATAGAGAGTTGTAGGGTTTTGGAAAAGTATTCGGAGCTTTTAAGAGGTCTTATTTATAGTTAAACAAGCCTTAGGGACGCCTAAGGTCTGCCCTAGGAGTCTTGAGCCGAATGGTGTTCAACCAAAGTTGGAAAATCCGGATTCGGGCGAGAAAATCTCGCACGGGCGAATCTGTCCGACGGCGCGGTCGTGGCGCGCCCTTCCCTCTTTGACCGCGCGGCCACCGCGCCGAACTCGCCTGGACTTCGGTCCGGGCGGGTCGTGCGATCCGTCGTGCTTTTTCCTCCTCTCTTTCGGATTTCTATCCCTCTATGCTCCCGTTTTTCCGAGTTCCGGGGTATCTCCGGGTTTCTACTTTCTCTCTAAATTTTTACTCGGGTCTAATTGGATGTTTGGACTCGAATCCTCGAGTTCATTGGTGTCGGGTTTCGGTGTACAATTTACTTATCCTTAATCAATCCTTTTTATTTAATTAAATTCCTTTAATTCCTTTTTAAGTAAAATCTCATTTCTCATTTCCTTATCTTTATTTATTTATTTATTTGCTGGATTTAATTATTTATGGTATTTATTGTATTTATTGTTTATTTATTTAATTATTGTTTTATTTTATGTTGGAAAATTCTCGGGTATTACAGTCTACCCTCCTTAAGAATCAACTTTGTCCTCGAAGTTGTGTTTCGGCTTCTCTCGTGCTAAGGTCTTTTGTTTGTTCTATTATTTTGTCACTGAACTTAGAATTAAAACTTCTAAGCTGCCTACGTACCCTGTGAAGGGATCAAGCCATAACGTAGTTCAAAAGTTTACAAAAATGCACGAAAAATTGGTGGTATGACATCCTCAGATTGCAGTTATGTCCCCATAACTGTGTCAGTATCGGTTTGGATTAGTGTCGGGTAGCGTTCTCGCATGTCGGATTCTACTTCCCAAGTTGCCGTCTCACTTTCGTGGTTCGACCAAAGAACCTTGATCATTTTGATGGTTTTGTTCCTCGTTACTCGTTCCTTAGTGTCGAGAATACGCACTGGGACTTCTTCATAAGTCAAATCTTCATCGAGCTCAATTATCTCCGGTTGAAGTACATGTGTCGGGTCCGGCACATACTTCTTTAGTTGTGAAACATGGAAGACATTATGAACTCGATCTAATTGCGGCGGTAAAGCCAGTCGGTAGGCTAAATTTCCGACTCGTTCTAGAATCTCGTAAGGTCCTATGTATCGAGGACTCAACTTTCCTCGCTTGCCAAAGCGCATCACCCCCTTCATGGGTGATATCTTTAGCATGACCCTATCTCCCACTTGAAATTCTAGGTCTCGTCGTCTCACATCAGCGTAACTCTTCTGACAGTCTTGAGCGGCTTTCATTTTTCCTTGAATCACTTTGATTTGTTGAGCCATGTCTTCGATAAGTTGTGGTCCCACTTCCACTGACTTATTGTTTTCTTCCCAGCTCAACGGGCTTCGGCACTTTCGTCCATACAACGCCTCGAAAGGTGCCATGCCAATGCTAGCATGGTAGCTATTATTATAAGAGAATTCGATTAAGGGTAAATGGGATTCCCAATTTCCCTTAAATTCCAACACGCATGCTCTCAGCATGTCTTCTAGTGTTTGGATTGTTCTCTCGGTTTGTCCATCCGTCATTGGGTGGAATGCGGTGCTCATTTTGATTTGAGTACCGAGAGCTTTTTGTAAATCCGTCCAAAAGTGAGAGACAAATCTACTGTCTCTATCGGAAATGATGTCATGTGGTACTCCATGTCGTCGTACCACATTATCAATGTAGGCTCGGGCCAATTGGTCCATAGTCCACGTATCCTTCATCGGGATAAATATGGCTGTCTTCGTTAGCCGATCCACAATCACCCAAATCTTGTTCATGCCTTTAGGTGATCGGGGTAATCCCGAGACAAAGTCCATCGAGATGCTATCCCACTTCCAATTTGGAATCTTTAGTGGTTGCATCAATCCTAAGGGTTTATGTCGCACTGCCTTAACCTTTTGGCACGTGAGACATTTCGCCACGAAGTCTGCCACTTCCTTCTTCATTCCCGGCCACCAATAGATCTTCTTCAGATCTTTGTAAAGTTTGTCGCCTCCGGGATGCACTGAATATGGCGTGTTGTGCCCTTCCTCCATCAACCTTTGCTTCAACTCGGCACATTTAAGGGGCACGCACCATCTCCCTTTGAAACGAATGCTTCCATCCTCATGGACAGCAAATCCTATTGCCTTTCCTTTGGCAATATACCCCCTTATCTTCTCGAGTTTCGCATCGCCCGGTTGGGCGAGCTTAATCTCGTCCAATATTGGAGTTTCTACAACCATGGCGTTGATCGTTTCACTCACTGTGCCAGGATGCACAAGTTCTAACTCCAATCTTGCTAACTCCATGTACAATGCCGGCGGATTTACCAACGAGTTCGGCACATGTTGGGTTTTCCGACTTAGGGCATCGGCTACCACATTCGCCTTCCCCTCGTGGTATGCTATCTCTAAATCGTAGTCTTTAATAAGTTCCAACCACCTTCGCTGTCTCAAATTCAACTCCTTCTGAGTGAATATATATTTCAAGCTCTTGTGGTCGGTGAAAATTCGACACTTCCGCCCATAAAGATAATGTCTCCATATCTTTAGAGCGAAAACGACCGCTGCCAACTCCAGGTCATGTGTCGGATAATTCTCCTCGTGAGGTTTTAGTTGTCTTGATGCATACGCTACGACTCTCGAGTCTTGCATCAAGACACAACCTAAACCTTCCTTCGAAGCATCGCTGTAAACTTCGAAGTCACCATTCTCTGATGGTAGTTTTAATACGGGTGTGGTTGTGAGTCGTTTCTTCAGCTCTTGTAACGCTGTCTCACAAGCCTCTGTCCACACGTATTTTACTCCCTTCTTAAGTAGCTGGGTCAAAGGTCGTGCGATTTCCGAAAAATCCTTCACGAACCGTCTATAGTACCCGGCTAAGCCAAGTAAACTCCTTATCTCGGTTTGGCTCTTGGGAGTTGCCCACTCAGTTACGGCAGAGACTTTTGCCGGATCCACTGAAACTCCATCAGCGGATACTATATGTCCTAGAAATGCTACCTCTTTCAACCAAAAATCGCATTTGGACAATTTGCCGTATAGCTGATTCTGTCGCAAGGTCCCTAACACTTGGTGCAAGTGCTGGGCATGCTCCTCCTCGCTTTTCGAGTAGATCAGGATGTCATCAATGAACACCACTACGCACTGATCTAACAGCTCTCAAAATACATTGTTCATGAGGTTCATGAACATTGCCGGAGCATTTGTTAACCCAAAGGAAAACACTGTGAACTCGTAGTGTCCATATCGAGTTCGAAACGCCATCTTCGGAATGTCTTTCTCGGCAATTCTCAGCTGGTAATACCCAGATCGTAAGTCGATCTTCGAGAATACTGAAGCTCCCTTCAGTTGATCAAATAGATCCTCTATTCTCGGCAGAGGGTATTTATTTTTGATGGTCACTTGGTTTAGTCCTCGGTAATCTATGCAAAGACGTAGTCCTCCGTCTTTCTTCTTAACGAATAAAACCGGTGCTCCCCAGGGGGAAGTACTCGGCCTTATATACCCCTTTCCTAACAGCTCCTCGAGTTGGTCTTTTAACTCCTTCATTTCCAGTGGTGCCATCCGGTACGGAGCTTTTGAGACAGGCTCTGTGCCCGGAATGAGATCTATAGTGAACTCAAGATCTCTCTCAGGTGGCATTCCCGGGATGTCTTCCGGAAACACATCCGGGTACTCTCTTACCACTGGTATGCTATCAACCTTGTTCTCTTCCGCCTCAAGGTTGTGCACATAGCACGCATACAGTTCGTACCCCTTACGCATCAAGTTACTTAGTTTAAGTGCGCTAACGATTTTGTTACTCTTCTTAGGGGGCTGAGAGTAAAAGATAACTCTCTTTCCCCTACTTTTTGACAAGGTGATCTTTTGTTTTTGGCATTCGATCACCGCTTTGTACTGGGATAACCAATCCATCCCCAGTATGATGTCA
Organism: Hygrophila difformis; assembly: GCA_030278955.1. Lineage (NCBI taxonomy): Eukaryota > Viridiplantae > Streptophyta > Magnoliopsida > Lamiales > Acanthaceae > Hygrophila > Hygrophila difformis. The sequence goes on along the minus strand of JAOANR010000013.1, from coordinate 21,263,197 downwards.
AAGTCTCTTAAGTTAAATTCTACTAAGTTCGCGAAGAATTCTACGTTCTTTATCACTATAGGAATTCCGTTATATCGTTTAGAGCAAGATACTACTTCTCCAGAAGACAATTGAATTCCTAAGCTAATTCTCTCGCACTTAGGTAGATCTAACTCATGCACTATCCTTGATGCTATGATCGAGCAACTAGCTCCAGAGTCAAATAGAACTCTAAGGGGTGTATTCAAAATGTGAAATGCACCTGCCATCACTTCTCCTTGCGCAGGCACGTCCGCTTGGTTAACCACATTGAGCCTCCCCACAGGACGTCCTTGATTGCCCTGCTGATTCGCATTCTGCTGCTGGTTTTGCTGGTGGTTTTGATTCTGCGGTGGCGGAGGTCGTTGGTTCTGGTTCTGATTCGGCGGCCTAAATTGGTTTTGAGGGGGTCTATACCCCTGGTTATTCCCGTTCCGCCCGTTTTGGTTCTGAGGCTGTTCCTGCCCCATGACCAGGTCTTCCCTTTTTGTTATGTTCTCAAGCCTAGTTCGGCACTCCTGACGTATGTGACCCATTCGACCACATCGGAAGCAGGCACCCTGTTGAGGGCATCCCCTCGTCAGATGGGGTCGTCCACACCTTGGACAGGGTGGTACGGGTTCTTCTTGGTTAAACCTTCTCCCATTATTGTTTTGTTGAGGCCTATTCGACCCTCTCCGCTGTTCGTTCCTTCCAGTGTTGTTCTCGTTTCTCGAGTCCCGGTTTCTCTTGTCTTGGGGACCCCTGCTGGACTCCCCACTCGCCCTTCTCTTCAGTTGTTGCACACGCGCTACCGCCACAGCGCGATCATACACAACTTGCAAATCGGGGTAGTGTACCCCCGCGATCACCTCGCGAACAGACAGGTTCAATCCCATCTCGAACTTCTGTACTTTCTCCGCATCCGTGGGTACGAGTCTTGGTGCAAATCTCACTAGCTCCTTGAATCGTGTGTAGTACTCTTGTACGGTTTGGCCTCCTTGCTTCAGTGACAGGAATTCTTCGTACATGGCAGCTTTAGTACTCAAGGGATAGAATCGATCCCTGAGTAGTTCCATCATCTCCATCCACGAGTAGGGCTCGTCATCTTCAGTCAGCTTAGCTTGAGTCGCCTGCCACCAGTCGTCCGCTTCGCCTCCCAAGTAGTACGAAGCGACATGCACTCTTTCTTCTTCCGGACATTTGACTGCTCCCAGCAGTTTGTCGAAGGTCCGGATCCATTCCTCCAGTTTGGCTGGATCCTCCTCACCAGCATAGTGGGGCGGCTGGTAGGGATTCACCATAGCCAGATAGTTAGGGCGAGCTTGGGGCGGAGGTACCGCCGCAGCTTGGCCCTGGTTAACTTGCGCGTTTCCTAGCGCAATCAAAACCTCCTCTATCGTCCGAAGACGATCGCCCACATTGTTCGGTGCGGGGGCGTCCTGCGCACCTTGGGGTTGTTCCTCTACAGGTTGGGCCGGTTCCGTGACATTTGGAGGTATTTCGGTAGGTGTTTCAGTGGTGGTTTGGGGAGCGGGTTGAGTTCTTCCTCTTCCCCTTCCTCTGGGTGCCATTCTGGTACAAATATGGTGGATTAGGATTGTAAATTTAACATATAGTCTACACAATTTCTATAAATGTATATGTGTTTTGTAATTTAGCACGTGGTGCTCGATCGAACTAAGAAGCGCCGTACGCTTCGGGGTTTTATTTTAATTTGTTTTACTTTATTTCAATTTTTTTTTTGTATGGACAGGTCTGTCCGTTTTTTTTTTTCGATTTATTGTAAATAAATCGGGCATTTTATTTCCTCAAAAGAAATTTTATACAAAGGTAGAAATATTTTTCTAGCAAAATAGTATCTACTAAAAATAGAATCTCTAGCGTCTCAAGACATCCTCCGGTGGGGTAGCGGGATCCTCCTCCGGGTCTTCCTCCTCCGAACTTGGCGGCAGTAGACCGTCAAAGATATTGTTCAAGTCTTGCCCATGGGCATCGATGTGTTCCTTCAGTATTAAGTTTTGTGTAGTGAGTGTTTGGACTTGGCGTTCGAGTTGGGTTATGCGGTGGTGATCCGCCTCTCTCAAGTTGCCCATGTGGTGCAAATTGGCCTCCAATTGAGCCATATGGTATTTCATTTGTTCTATGGTTTGTTGGGAGTCAAGGTGAACGCTCATCATCCTGATCATCAACTGCATCATATCTTGACTAGCCATCTAGCGCAAGCAAGAGATCTAAGTTAACATTCGCCAAGATTCTAAGTTCAATTTCGCCAAGATTCTAAGTTCAAATTCGCCAAGATTCTGAGTTCAAATTCGCCAAGATTCTAAGTTCAAATTCGCCAAGATTCTAAGTTCATAGAAGAGATGCAATATGCAAATGCAAATGATGAATCCCCCCCAAAAATAATTTAATGCACTATATATATATATATTTTTTTTCCATGGGTTTTAAAATAAAAATTTCCCCACGGAAATAATACTTTAAAATTTAAAATAATAGTCAAAATATTAACAATAGTTTAAAAATAATAATGGTTTAAAAATAATAGTTTAAAAATAGCCGGGCTTTGATACCAACTTGTAACACCCCGGTTTTTGGTCACCCAGGTCGGGATGTCACCGGCACACCTCCCTAGTAAGACACGGTTTCTCCGGCTTACTAAAGAGATGCAAGGCTCGGTATTACTTTATTTAAAAGCTTTGAAAACATTTGCAAACAGTCCATACAATATAATCTCGAAAATAATAATATCATAGCGCAGCGGAAAAAGTATCTAAGTATGATATTGCAGCGGAAATATAAATACGACCAACATGGTCAAAACACGGGTTAAACAGGCCCGTTTATTCTAATGTCTAATGCAAGAATTTAAATAATAAAGTTTGCAAAATATAGTTCCCCCATGCATGAGCTCATGATCATTCCACATACTCTGTAAGGAAAGGAAAATAAAATGGTTTGGTCAGCACAACCTGCTGAGTAAGTTAACACATGCATGATCGTAGGGTTTAAAAGCCATTAATTTAATATTTCATAAAAGCATGATAATATTGTAACACCCCGGATTTGATAACCCAGGCCGGGATGTCACCGCCACATCTCTCTGGCAAGCTCGGATTTAATTAAACCTCTTTATACGTGTGTTAAATTATGATCTTGTGGAAATCCTTGTCTTTTCAAATATGTAATTAAATGATTATTAGATGAATAAAATTTAAATAATGTCTTGTATGCACATGTTTTTCTTAAATCTAATTAAAGATTTTGAAACCCCTTGATCATAGTAGGTGTTAACTTACTCAGCACGTTTTGCTGACCAAACCATATTTTCTTTCCTTTTTCTTTCAGAGTATGAGGATTATGCATCATCATATGCATACATGGGAACATTCGGGAAAACTCTAATTTTAAATTCCTGCATTTAATTACAACTTGCATGAACGGGCCTGTTTAACCCGTGTTTTGGCCATGTCGGCCCTATACTTAAATTCCGCTGCATTATACATATGTAAATATTACTTTCCGCTGCAACTTTGATATTATGATTTTTAAATTATATTATAATGGGCTGTTTGAATATTTTAAATTCTGAAAAAACCATAGCCTTGCATCTCTTTAGCAAGCTCGGAGGAACCGTGTCTTGCTAGGGAGGTGTGGCGGTGACATCCCGGCCTGGGTTATCAAATCCGGGGTGTTACAAATATCCATAAATAATTTAGATGAAGCCATAAGTAATTTAAATAAAGCATTTAATAATTTAAAGAAAAACAATTTAAAATATTTAACTATCCCCATTACTCCCAAGAACAATATAGCAAGTATTTCACGATTGCATCGCAATCTCGTCAATTTAGCCGGAAACCGGCGGCCGCAGTTGTATCTGCCATACCCAGTACCACTCCGGAGCCTCGAGAAACTCATAAGGATATTCACGAGAGTGTATGCCATATATCTCATGCCGTTTTGGTAACATATCTCAATTTTTCGCGCGGGGTCACCATCGTCCATATAGGCACGAAGTGAATCGTTAGGAGGGCACCCTGCAGAGCACTCACCCCCTAACTTTAACGATCAAGTTCGTAAAGGGGATTTCCTAAATTTTCAGATTTCATATAATTATTTCAAAGAGTCTTCTACTCGTTTAAACCGTAAAGGCTAGTTTCACCGTTCCAACAATATTTCAAGATTTGACTCGGTCAACCACAGTTTACTCTAAAATTCAGTAAAAATCGAGTTTAATTCCAAAAATTTTGAAATTTCGCCACTGACTCAGAAACATCGAGATGAACAACTTTTGTGTGTTAACTTTTTCAATCCGAGTTACCTAAATAGGTCAAAATAATCAATTTTCGTCATAACCTAAATCTGTCCGAAATTCGTAACAGCAGTTCAAGATTCAAGATCTAACATAGCAAATCAACTCTAAATTTAATGAACTTTTATAGAGACCTTCTTCAGACATTTATCTACAACTGTCATGTTCGGCGAAAGATCTAAATCGGTCTAGAACCTATGTCAAAAACGTGATCAAGATCGGACCTAAGTTCTGTCAAGAATCTCAAGATCAAATTTCAAGCAGTTCGGTTTCGGTTGGTTTTCACATTTCAAATCGTCTCTAAAAATTCTGAAACTTTTATAGTAGATAGATCTAAGCCTTAGGAATGTTTTTCCTGTTTTAGGTTTTTCCGTTTGAAGTTGTTTTAAGGTTCGGAAAAATTCGTCAAAACTGTTGCGCCGGTAGAAAACATTCAATGACAGATTTACGAAAGGTTCGATTAAGCTTTTAAGTTTCGTGTTTTAATTTCTCCCAAAACCATGTAAGTATTAACTTACAGATTTGTAGATATCCAGAATCGTCTATTTCAAAGGCGTGGCTTCCAGTCCTCCGTCTATCCTCTCCGTTCGTCGGGTTCTACGTTCTAGATTCGATTCGGGGCGTAGAAAGAAAATAAGAAGATTAGGATTCGTTTTCGAATCAAACGTAAGAGACGAATGGATCGGAACTTACCACGACGTCTAGGAGACTCTGATTTTCGTCCAAATCAGTCTTGCCTTGGTCTCGTGCCTCCGACGACTCCGGAATTAGAGTTTTCGGACGTATAGAGAGTTGTAGGGTTTTGGAAAAGTATTCCGAGCTTTTAAGAAGCTTTTAAGAGGTCTTATTTATAGTTAAACAAGCCCTAGGGACGACTAAGGTCTGCCCTAGGAGTCTTGAGCCGAATGGTGTTCAACCAAAGTCGGAAAATCCGGATTCGGGCGAGAAAATCTCGCACGGGCGAATCTGTCCGACGGCGCGGTCGTGGCGCGCCCTTCCCTCTTTGACCACGCGGCCACCATGCCGAACTCGCCTGGACTTCGGTCCGGGCGGGTCGTGCGATCCGTCGTGCTTTTCCTCCTCTCTTTCGGATTTCTATCCCTCTATGCTCCGGTTTTCCGAGTTCCGGGGTATCTCCGGGTTTCTACTTTCTCTCTAAATTTTTACTCGGGTCTAATTGGATGTTTGGACTCGAATCCTTGAGTTCATTCGTGTCGGGTTTCGGTGTACAATTTACTTATCCTTAATCAATCCTTTTTATTTAATTAAATTCCTTTAATTCCTTTTTAAGTAAAATCTCATTTATCATTTCCTTATCTTTATTTATTTATTTATTTGCTGGATTTATTTATTTATGGTATTTATTGTATTTATTGTTTATTTATTTAATTATTGTTTTATTTTATGTTGGAAAATTCTCGGGTATTACAAAGTTAATCCCTAACAAAACAATTTAAGGGGTTACATGTGTTTAATTAAAATTACACTTTTCATGCGTTACGAAATTAATTTAAAATTCATAGTTTACTTGCACCGGAAAAACATGATTAATTTATTCACGACGAGAATACATAACTTAAGGGCTTAATTTAAAAGCGAAATTTTAAAAGCATAGTTTAAGAACGAAATTTAGAAGCATAATTTAAAAACATGGTAAATAGACTTTAAGCATAATTAAACACTCACACAAATCTTTTATATTTTATCCCGCACAAGAAGAGGACACCACACAGGGGAGATCACTAACGAGGCAATCTCAAAAATCATAATCAGTTAGCTGGTGAACCGGCGGCCGCAGCTATATCAGTATTCACTGCCGTTTTGGCTGGCCATGTATCTCGATTGCCATTTCGGCAAGCAGTGTGTATCTACTATCAATTTGACAGGCATGTATGTCAACTGTCATTTGACAGGCCTTTCAAGCGGTTTCACTGCCACTCGGACAGGCCGTGTATTTCCCACTGCCGATTTGGCAGGCCATGTGCACAACTGCCGTTTTGGCATAGTAAGGAGATCACTAACGAGGCAATCTCAATAATCTTAGGACCACTAACGAGGCGATCCAAATAACACAGCACGCGAGATCACTAACGAGGCAATCTCAGATAGTAAGGAGACCACTAACGAGGCAGTCTCAAAGATAATGATAGCATGAAGATCGGCTCAGCCTATCGCGTTTTGAAAGTTCGTATTTCAATGTTACCAAAATATTCAATATCGCATTTCGTAGTTCGAGTTTTCTCAAGTTCGAAAAATCCGATTCGACGCAATTTACGCCTTTCTTAATTAAAAATTCATCTTTAATCCAAAAATTCTGAAATTTACACAGTAGCTCGAAAACACACACACGAACAACTTTCATGTTTTAAGTTTTTGGAAATAAGCTTTCGAAGTGAGTCAAATTTTGAGTTCTTTACAAAATATAATTTCTGTCTCAAAAACTGATTTCGTCACAGGTTCGTGCAACACCGATTAAAAATTCATTTCAAAGCCAATTGATCCGAAATTTTCATCGGAGATACACAACACAATAGTGAACAACTTTCATGTTTTAAGAATTTGGAAATAATGAATTTTAGATGTTCAAAAATTGACCACAACACGCTGTACACGCGCGGACTCAGAAGATGATTTAGAACAGTTCTGAAAATCGGCCATTTTGACATATCATATGAACTTCAAAATTCATGAAATTTTATATGCATCATCTAGACACAATTATCTACAACTTTTGTTTAGAAATGCAAAGTTGAATCATTTTAAAACGGGTGAAAAACATGCATCAAGTCGAATAAATAATTCTGTCGAAGATTTTAAACGTTCGGTTTGTCACAGTAAGTTTACGGCGTGATTTGGGATAGCAAATTTTTATGTCAATGGCTGAAATTTGGACACAAGGTAGATCTATGTTGAAACGTTTTCGGTTTGAATTCCCGAAGATCGAGTTTCAGGCGAGTTTTTGAAATTGGACAAAAATAGGGTTTTTGAAAATCGATTTTTGTTTTGGGTCTGGATCTCGAGTTTTAAACAACAATAAACCACAAAAATTTGTGAGTCAGGTCTTAACTTACATACTTAGAGATTAGGATTGTTGTCGGGGCTTTTCGGACGTCCTAGGGTCGCGACGAACGGCCAACTTCTCCGATCTCTTTTTGTTCGTCCCCCGAATTGAAATTGTAGCAAGGAATAGAGTGTTAGATTTCTTTTGGGATATATGGACGAATTACAAACTATAATACCACTTACCCAAGTCCTAGAAGGCAGTGGCCTTGTCTCGCTCGTCCCGTCTTCGCCGGAATACTCGTCGGGAGGTTGCCGGAAGTTCGTCGGAGAGGTGTTTGGCTTTGGAAGAGATTGTGGGTGTTTGGGGGGCTGCTCAATGGTGAATAGAGTGGGGGAGGCAGCCCTAGGTCGGGTAAAAGCTTCCCCACTCGTCCGATTTACTTACCAAAGTCGGGAGGCGTAATTTTGGCAAGAAATCGCCATGATCGCGCGATTTGCAGCTGTCTGCTGCTTGGCGCGCTCATGGCGCGTTCCCGGGCGGCGACCGCGCGGCTCCGGCCTGGGCTGCGGCCTGGGCCGGGTCGTGCGAGCCGTTGGGCCTTTTCTCCTCTCTTTCGGACTTCTGTCCTTCTACGTTTTCGGGCTCGACTTTTCGGGTCGTTCTCGGGTTACGATTCCTTTCTTAAATTTATTTCGACTCCAATGAATTTCATATTCAAAATCTTGAATCCGTCGAGTTTGAATCCGTCGGCTTGAATTCGTCGTCTTTTGGCTCCCGTGCAATAATTTATCTAATTAAATTATTTCCGACTTCACGGGTTCTCGGAATTAAAATTCTTTTCCTTCTCGAATTTAATTCCAATTCTTTTGGGATTAATCCATGGAATATCTTCGGGCTTCCTATCCCTCTTTCATCCCATTTCGACTTGACCAAAATTTGGGTTCGAATTCTTTGAATTTATCGGTCACGCCATTTCCGAGCAATAATTTATTGTAATAAATTATTTTCTTCTCGGAAATAAATTTTATTTCGTTTCTTGGGGCGTTGTAAAAACCCCGGGTATTACAGCCTTGAATGATAACCGCTCGCATCAGAATAGCTCTCCTCTCGCTTTGTCCAGTTCCTTCAAAGCGAGAGTCAAAAATGTAATTATCTTTCTTGACAAGGCGAGATCTCATAGTCTGCTTCTCGCCATAACACTTAAGGCTTCCTGTCTTGCATAAACTTCCTTTCCTCGCGATGTCGAATGATCATCGCGTGGACTTCAACTTCCAAGCATTCTTCCTTAGATTTTTCCTGATTTCGTATGTAAGTCCTCGCACCATTTCTTCTCTTTCCTCGCTATGTCTTTTCCATCTCTCGCTGCTTTTCCACTTAACTTCCTGCTGAATGACAAAGCGTGAGTCAGTTCAAATAAAAACATAGCGTGCGAGACTTGCAATGAAAACTTAGAATTTCAAGTCATTTTCAATGTAATTCCAACTTCTTCACAATCTTGGTTCTTCTTCCATCTTTTCTCATCTTCCATGATTATTCATTAAAAACTAATGGAATTAAGAACAAAAGATCATCATTAAGACACTAAATTGGACGCAAATGACAGTCATAAAAGACTATCATCAGATTAGGGTTTGATGTGTAGAGATTTTTCGTAGGGTTTTCAAAGTGTTCCGGGCTGACTAGAATGGTTATTTATAGATGTAAGGGACCTAGGGGACGTCCAAAGTCAGCCCTAGGGTGTCTTGAACCGAAAGGAAAGCAACCGAAGTCGGAAAATCTGGATTCGGGCGAGTCAATCGCGGAACGTCTCGTCTGTCGCCAACAGCGCGGGGTCGGCGCGGTTTCCCCTTGGGAGCACGCAAAGACCATGCAGCCTTGGTCCAGGCTGCGGTCTGGCAGGGTCGTGCAATCCATCGAGCCGTTCCTCCTCTCTTTCGGACTTCTATCCTTCTATGGTCTCGGACTCCGATTTCCGGGCTATCTTCGGGCTCCGATTTCCTATCTTAATTTTATTCGGATCTAAATTTAATATTGGCATTGAATTCTTGAGTCCGTTGCTGTCGGGTTCCCGTGTACAATTTATTTAAGGAAATTGTCTTCGGTTTCCCGGGTTCTCGGAACTTTGGTTCCTTTTTAATTTAAATTTCATTTCTCATTTCTTATGATTCTTTATTTATCTATTATGTTTTCTTTATTATTTATTTATTTATTTATTTTATGTTGCAAAATTCTCGGGTATTACAGTCTACCCTCCGTAAGAATCAACTTCGTCCTCGAAGTTGTGTTTCGGCTTTTCTCGTGCTAAGGTCTTGTTGTTTGTTTTATTAATTTGTGACTGAACTTAGAATTAAAACTTCTAAGCTGCCTACGTACCCTGTGAAGGGATCAAGCCATAATGTAGTTCAAAACAAGTTGAATTTATTTATTTATGATTTAGGATACATCATATCGAGTCGAACTCCAAAGAGAAATTATGGGGTATCATATCCTATCCCCCTTAGGAATTCAGTTATGTGCCCATAACTGCCTATTCAGTATTCTCAAGAGGGTTCGGGTTTCGGTCTTGGTCTTCATCCCTCTCTCCTTGCTGAAGGTTCACCAAATCCCCTCTCTTTTCGATCGCCTCCTCTAGCGTTTGACATCCCCTAGCCTTGTGACCAAGCTTGCCGCACCTATTGCAGGTTCCAGGCTTCGGGCATTGGCGCACCAGACGTGTATGGTTGCATCGTGGGTAGCATGGTATAAACGCACCACGGTTGTCATCTCCTCCATTGTTGAGACCTTTATTTTCCTTCCTTCGAGATCCATTGTCTTTCCTAGAGTTGTTATTGTTGTCTTTCCGATCCTTCTTCTCAAGTCCTTGCGAGTCCTTGCTCGGCTCACCATGTTCCTTACGCTTCAATTGCTGGATTCGAGCAATTGCTACACCACGATCATATATCGTCTGCAGGTTCGTGAATTTTCCTACTGCAAGTATCTCCTGTATGCTAAGGTTCAGACCCATCTCGAATTTCTGAGCCTTGTCAGAGTCGGTTGGTACTAGCTCCTTGAATTTGCTGTAGTATTCTTGCACTATTTTTGCACCTTGCTTTAAGTTGATAAATTCCTCGTACTTCGCAGTCTTGGTGCTCAGTGGGTAGAATTGTTCCCTCAAGGCTTCCTTAAGTTCTTCCCAAGTGTAGGTTTCTTCATCTTCCTCTGGATTCGCTCGAAGGTCTTGCCACCACTCATCGGCTTCGCCTCCTAAGTAGTAGGTCGCTACACGTATCTTCTCCTCTTCTGGGCATTTGATAGCGTCCAAGAGCTTATCAAATGTACGGATCCAACCTTCCAACTTGGCCAGATCCTCTTGGCCGTCATAATGGGGTGGGTTGTAGGGGTTGACTAATGCCAAGTAGTTGACTCGGGCTACTGGCGGAGGTACTGTTTGTGTCCTATGCGCCTCGGCATTTCCTAATAATACAAGGACTTCCTCCACAGTCCTTAGACATTCTTCCATGTTATTGGGTGCAGGAGGCACTCGTTCTCCTAGGTTCTGAGGGGTCTCATTGTTATTGGCCACGTTGGGGAGGTTAGCGTTCTGAGGGGTCCTTACCTTCCTCGGTTTTCTCCTAGGTGCCATTTTCTGTTATACACGTGTATAAAGTAGCTTATCAGAGTTTAGATAGATCGCTTGAACAAGACGTTTTTTTTTGTGAATTTCTAATTTCGAATTTTCGGATTTGTTGTTTGGGATACCAAACAAGGTTTTTGGAACAAGAGTGTTTTAATAAAAATTTAATTTTTATTACTCAACATAAGGGAATTGTTTAATTCGCACAAGGACAAGAATGGCTAAGGCCGAGATTTGTTATGCTTAGGCGTGCGCTTAGATGAACGCGATCTAGAACTAAGGCAAGATCAGTCTCTATTTAGCGTTCCTAATTTGATGTCAAGCGTCTATGTTATCTAGTGCAAGCAAAAGGTCTAAGCTAGAACATATCGCTTCTAGGTTATCTAAGGTATAAAAAAATGTGGTATGAACATGCAGATGATGATCCCCCCCCCCAACATAATTCATGCACTATATATATATTTTTTCTAATTTCCATGGGTTTTAAAAATAAAAATTTATTCCATGGAACTAATGCTTTAAAATAATAATTAAAATTCTTGGACCTCTATATTGGGTAAAAAATAATTAACATTTGGGCTCAAAAATAATTTGGCTAAAAATTGTTTGGGCTAGGGATTTTTTTCAAAAACAATAATTTGGGCTCTTCTATAATTATAATAATAATCTAAAAATAATAATGGTTTAAAAATAATAGTTTAAAAATAATGATCTAATAGTTTAAAATAATAGTACTAATTTAAAAATAAGTCGGGCTCTGATACCACTCTGTAACACCCCGGTTTTTGGTCACCCAGGTCGGGATGTCACCGCCACACCTCCCTAGCAAGACACGGTTTCTCCGAGCTTGCTAAAGAGATGCAAGGCTATGGTTTTTCAGATTTTAAAACATTCAAACAGCCCTTTGTAATATAATTTAAAAATAATGTCATTACAGTTGCAGCGGAAAGTAATATTTACATATATAATGCAGCGGAATTTAAAGTTGAGCCAACACGGCCAAAATACGGGTTAAACAGGCCCGTTCATGCAAGTTCTAGTCTAATGCAAAAATTCAAAAATAAAGTTTCCCAAAAATCCCCATGTATGCATATGGCGATGCATAATCCTCAACTCTGAAAGAAAAAGAAAGAAATGGTTTTGGTCAGCACAACGTGCTGAGTAAGTTAACACATACATGATTATGGTGTTTCAAAGCCATTAATTTGATTTTAAGAAAACATGTGCATAACACCCCATAATTTTATTCATTTATCTAGTAAAAATTTAGTGGCATAATTTAAAAGACATGAATTTATAAGATCATAAATATAGCTTGCAAAGCAATTAAATAAATTGCCATAAATTTAAAAGCACAATTTAATACGGATTTAATTTGGAATTCTCATAAACTTCTCGTTTCATTTCTTTTAGAGATCACCATCGCTAGGGCTCTTATGTCCGCCAGCCTTACGCTTGGACTCTTATGTCCACAAGTATCATGTTCGATCTTTTAATTGGTTCGATGCGTTCGCTAGCCATACAATCAATATTTCGCTAGGGCTCTTACGTCCACTAGACATACACTTGGGCTCTTATGTCCCAAGCTGTAAAGAACATTGACAGTATCCAGCTTAGTCATAAACCCCAACGTTTTAATCTTCTCTTTATTTAGAAAGACCTATTCCACAAATTTAGTAAGTTTATCAAAATATACTATTTCAGGACACTATTCGCTCCGATATCATTTAAAATCCTTTTCAACAAGATTTTCAAGATTTGATCTCGATAAACCACTGTTTACTCCAAAATTAATTAAACATCGGTTTTAAGTCCAAAAATTCTGAAATTTGACCAGCGACTCGAAAACATAAAGATGAACAAGTTTCATGTTTTAACTTTTTCGATCCGGGTTAAGGAAATAAGTCAAAAACGTAGATTTCTATCAGGTTGCAAATCTGTCCGAAATTTCCAACAGCAGTTTCAAGATTTCACGATCTACCATAGCAAACCAATTCCAAACTTGATGAACGTTTACAGGGAGATGCTTAAGACATATATCTACAAGTTTAATGTTCAACAAAAGATCTAATTCATCCTATATCTATTGTCAAAAACGCCTACAAGTTCGGACCAAGAATCTGTCAAGATTTCAAGATCTAAATTTAGAACAGTTCGGTTTGGAGTCGATTTCCGATATCAAATCTCAACGAAAAATTCCAAAAATTTACGGAGGTGTTCTAAACATATAGATCTACAATTCTTATGTTTAACACCAATACTAAATCAGTCTAGATCGAAGGTAAAAATTAACCTCAAGTTCGGAAGTAAAATCTGTCACCGTTTCAAGATCTAAATCTAAGGTAGGCTAGTTTGCGATCATTTTCGGATAGCAAAACACAATGAAAAATTATGAGAATTTTACAAAAGCTAGACCTATGTTTTAGGAACGTTTTTCGTGTTTTAAGTTTTCTCGTTTGAACAGTTTTAGGGGTTCAGAAAAATCGTGCAAAAAAGCTGCGCTGTATAGGTTTTCGTGTGGACAGATTTTAAGTTCTTGATTAAATCTTGAGAGTAAATATATTTTAATTCGCCCAAAACCATAGTAAGGCTAACTTACAGATCTATGGTCGTCTCGGCTTGATGATTCGGAGGCGTGGCTTCCAGTCCACCGTTTATCTCCTTGATTCCGTCGGGTTCTTCGCTCTCGATCCGGATCGGGGTGTAGAAAGAAAAGAGGTTTAATTAGGATTCGTTTTCGAATCAAGAATGGTAAAGAAGGGACCAGATCTTACCACGATGATAGAAGCCTTCCGATTTTCGTCCAAGGCGGTCCCTTCTATTGGTTTCGTGCCTCCGACGACTCCGGGATTAGGGTTTATGTATAGAGATTTTTCGTAGGGTTTTCAAAGTGTTCTGGGCTGACTAGAATGGTTATTATAGATGTAAGGGACCTAGGGGACGTCCAAAGTCAGCCCTAGGGTGTCTTGAACCGAAAGGAAAGCAACCGAAGTCGAAAAATCCGGATTCAGGCGAGTAAATCGCGGAACGTCTCGTCTGTCGCCAACGGCGCGGGGTTGGCGCGGTCTTCCCCTTGGGAGCGCACGGAAACCGCGCGGCCTTGGTCCAGGCTACGGTCTGGCCGGGTCGTGCGATCCGTCGAGCCGTTCCTCCTCTCTTTCAGACTTCTATCCGTCTATGTTCTCGGACTCCGATTTCCGGGCTATCTTCGGGCTCCGATTTCCTATCTTAATTTTATTCGGATCTAAATTTAATATTGGCGTCGAATTCTCGAGTCCGTTGGTGTCGGGTTCCCGTGTACAATTTATTTAATTAAATTGTCTTCGGTTTCCCGGGTTCTCGGAACTTTGGTTCCTTTTTAATTTAAATTTAATTTCTCATTTATTATGATTCTTTATTTATCTATTATGTTTTCTTTATTATTTATTTATTTATTTTATGTTGCAAAATTCTCGGGTATTACAATTCAGATGAATAGTGACCTCATGGAATTCTGCAGAAAAGAAATCCAGGACTTACAGCAGAAAAAGCTCATCTCCCCTTCCAAATCCCCTTGGAGTTGTGCTGCTTTCTATGTCAACAAAGCTTCTGAAGTCGAACGAGGAACACCTTGGTTAGTCATTAACTATGCTCCTCTTGACAGAGTCCTCCAATGGATCAGGTATCTCATTCCAAACAAAAAAGATCTCCTCCAAAGACTCTATGATGCATATCTTTTTTCCAAATTTGATATGAAATCAGGATTCTGGCAGGTCCAAATAGCTCCGCAAGATAGGTATAAAACTGCTTTTACTGTCCCCTTTGGACAGTATGAGTGGAATGTTATGCCTTTCGTGTAACGACCCGAATATTTTTATATCCCAAATAAACAAATTCAAATTGTTTTAATTATGGGTTCGGTCAAATAATAACAAACAACAACACAAAATAATACAATCACACAATCAAACAATTTCCGAGCTCGCAAGGAGATTAAGCGCAACTTCGAGGACGAAATTGATTCTTAAGGAGGGTAGACTATAATACCCGTAAATTTTATTATATGAAATAGAGTTTAATCCGAAGAGCGATGGGATCTTGATTCCGAGAAACCGTAAAGTCGGAAATGCACGGGAGTCAAAGGACGGCGAATTAGAAGCCGACGAATTCAAAACCGACGGACTTAAGATTTCAAATACGAAATCAATTTAAGTCGTAATTCGACAATGACCCGGAAAATCGAGCACGAAAATGTAGAAGGATAGAAGTCCGAAAGAGAGGAGAAAAGACCCGACGGATCACACGGCCCGGTCCGGACCGCAGTCCAGACCGGAGCCGCGCGCTACCGCGCCACCACCGCGCCAGGCAGCAGACAGCTGCCAACTTGCACGATTTCGAAGATTTCTTGCCAAAATTTTCGACCCTGACTATGGAAACCCGATCCCAGTCGAGGGAAAGGCAATAAGGTCGAAATTGACTGATCCCTCACCCCATTATCAGCCATCCACATCCTTATTTCATCCCAAACTCTCCCAAAACCGAAAACACAAAGTTCTTGCTCACCGACGACTTTCCGACGACTTTCCGGCAACCAAAACCGACCGAGGGAGTGTGTAGATCAAGGATTTCAGGCTTCGGATTGTTGGTAAGGTTTAGATTAGGTTGCTTCATCATTTGAAATCATAACCATCATTCTAACTTGCGGATTTTTGCATGCAAACACGTTCGTGGCCAAAGGAGAAGGAGAGTGTGTTGCGTAGATCCGTTCGTGGCAATTTTGGATGATTCGATCGACCCTAGGACGTTCGAGAACTCACCTACAGTAAGTCAATATCTTTCATATGAATATGGGTGGTTTAGAGGCGTCCGAAACATTGGATTTAAAACAAAACATTAAAATCAAACGTAAAAACCCCAATCTGCGTGTTTTCTGAAATCTGACCAAAACTCCTACTTCGAGTGTTCAAACCGAAAAACTCAAAACTAGGATTTTGATCCTAAGACCTTAAGCTATGTTGTGTAAAATGTTCAGAGATTTTCATCGAGTTTTTTTACCCCAATTCATGTCGGACATTTTCTGTAATTTTAAGAACTTGCGAAAAACTGACAGTGCACTTAATCGAACTTGATGAGCATGTTTCCATTACTTCCAGTCTAAACTAATCTTTGTGATGTAAACAAAAGTTGTAGATAATCATGTCTAGTATGTGTCCATAAAATTTCAAAATTTTTGGAGTCTATTTGATGAGTCGAAAAATCGGATTTTGAACGCTGTGTCGAACCTGAATCCTGACAGCATATTGTTTGTGTAGAAAACTTGATTTTTGACATGCTTCCCCTCTTTATTTCGAAAAACTCGAAACATAAAAGTTGTTCGTTAGGATGTTTTTGATATTCTGTGAAAATTTCAGATCAATCGACTCCTTTTGCTACTAAAGTAAAATTCCACAGTAAGAAATGTGAAACCCTTCTCTTTCAAACTGACCTGCAGAGATCTAATGCTGTTGTCGCCAGATCCCTCCAATGGAAGGACATAACCCTTCCAGACGAATGGATTCTTGACAAAGCTATTGAACCTGCACGACCATCTATGCCTCCGCCAAACTCTCACTTGAAATCCATCTCTCAAGACAGCACCGGACATGTCAAACTCTCATTCCACAGAAATACCTCCTATCAGAGGAACTTTGACCAACATTCTGATGATTCTGAGGGAAGTACCATAAGCCTTGGAAGAATTTCTCAGTTCTGTAGCCCAACAAAACCCCCCCCCCCCCCCGATATTCTACGTCTGACATTCCCACGTCTCCTCTAAAAGACATAAATTTCTCCTCGTCCATCCCTAAATCCATTTATCACAGACGAGATGAAGATCTTATTGATGAACCATCCAGCCCCACATTCTCCTCTGTTAGTGAAAACATAAATGAACTGAATGTTATTGAGGGTAATTTTGTTATCAACAAGCTTGTTCTCCATGAAGACTTCTATTCTGAAGAAAATACACAAAAAAGAACCTGGTTCTTCAAAAACTTTTCCCACATCCTATCTGAAATCCAAACATCCTTCTACTCATTCATCTCAGAAGCCAAAACCCTCATCCCCTTTTTCACATGGTTTGAACTCTACCAAAATACATACCCTGTGAGCAAAACCATCAACCCTATTACCACCAGAAAACCCTACTGGGAAACAGTTTCCAGTGACAAAACTTTTAACACAACCCACCCACCCTTCCAGGCTTTCAAATTCTCTGTCAAAGACCAACCCATTGAGACGGCCCCTCTCAAGAATGCTGATAATGGCCAAAATTGTCCATTATTTCCAATCCATTTCCGTGTCTGAGACGGATATTTTGATCGTATTCCCATCTTATTTTAATAAGAAAGAAGTTGAATTCGACAGATTAATGCGAGTTTGTAATAATAATAAGATGGTAATGAAAAAACACAAAGATATGCAATTTTAATTGTATTTGTGTTAGAAAAATCTAAAAACATGAAAAAAGGAAAAAGGAAAGAAAAAGGAATGAAAAAGATGGGCAAAAGAATAAAATAGCCCGCGAAAATCAAAAAGATGGGAACAATAATAAAAATCCCACAAACTGATTTTTTTTTGGCTAAGTGTTGAAAATCAATTCGGTTTACATCAATGCGGTTTATATTGCATTACCCATGCAAACCGAATCACTGAAGAAAAGTAAAAATGGCCAAGTGTTGAGAGGAGATGCGAAATACCCAATGCGGTGTACTCAATTCGGTTTATACCGAATTGACTCCTAAACCGCAATAAAAGGACGAAACCCAGAGCAAAAAGAGAGATGCAATGCGGTGTTATTCAATTCGGTTTAAACCGAATTGACTATTAAACCGCATTGCATCAAAACAAGGAAGCCAAGCAGGAGGCCATGAGCAATGCGAAATAGCCAATTCGGCTTACACAATGCGAATTAAATCGCATTGATGTTGAAGGCCGCATCCCAGCCAAAAGACCAAGGAAGAAGACCTCATGCAATTCGATATATCCAATGCGGTTTCTACCGAATTGCTTGAGGAAACCGCATTAAGTTCAAAATGCATCCGGATGAAGCTGTGGAACACGTGGAAAATGCATGCTACTGTTAATGGGCCCTGATGGGCTTAGGGTTCTGGAAAAGAAGTATAAAAGCTGACCATCCTCAACACTTGAAGATACTCTTACACACTTTGACATTCAGCCAGGGGACAAAGAGAATAAGCAGGAGGATCTTCACCCCTTAAGGGTTAGGTAGGTAGTTTAGTTAGTTTATTTTTCATGCATGTTAGCTTAGTTTTAGATGTTTTAATCTTAGTTTAGTTTGTAAAAAGCTTGTTACTACCTTTTAGTGTAGCCATTTCCATATATTTAACAAGCTTTCTAGTTAGAATGAACCCTACGCTCAATCTAATGAGTGGTTTGGGTTATTTATCATGCTTTCAAGTGTTAATACAAGGAAAAATTCCAGAAATGGGTTTTGTCTCATGTGTTTTACACTCTTTAAATGATTTCCTTAGTAATAAATGTGTAGAAAGTTTGTTTGTTTCAACTAGTTTTCATTTAATGTGTTCCTAGTTGACTTACATTCTTAATAAATGCATGTTTAGTGGGTTTTGTAGTATGTTTTTATGCCTTAGAGCTTCAAATAGGTGTTCTTAGGTTTTAGATAATTTTAGGGTTTGTTAGAAGTAGTTTTATTGCTTTATTTTACTCTTCTTGTTCTAGATCTTTTATTTATTGTTGCCTTAGATAATTTTGGTGTTCTTAGTTTAAGCATGTATTTCTTAGTTGTTTAGACTGTTTTAGGTTTGTTTATCCTTGAATTTTATGTTTGTAGTTTTCGGTTTAATTCATGCTATTACCCACTGTACTTGCATAAATATTGATAACCACAAAATATTCACAAGTATGACTGCGAGATGACACTGATGTGAAATGAATGATGTGGTCTAATCCCATCTATCATAAACCGCATCAGCTTAGAAACCGCATGAATACTTGTGAGTAATAAAAAATGTACTTGTGTAAAAATTGCATGCAATTCGGTTTAGGCAATGCGGTATAAACCGCATTGCCCATGAATACCGCATTGTGTGATAAAAAAATGGTGGTGTTTGTTGTTTATTTTCTTCATGCGGTTTCTTGCAATTCGGTATACGCAATGCGGTTTATACCGCATTGCCCATTAAATCGAATTGCCTCCTGAAACCGCATTGTATGCATACCCATCCCCTCATGCCTTAGTTATTTTTCTTGTCAAACCAATGCGGTTTTATGCCAATTCGGTTTATACCGAATTACCTTGGCAAACCGCATTACCCCCCTTTTGAAGCAAATGCCTTAGCCAAAATTGAGTCAGGAAATAATCTCATCAATTCGGTTTGTCCAATGCGGTTTATACCGCATTGATTTGACAAACCGCATTAGATGATGTTATCTCGCATCCTTGCAATGACTGATTGGGTAAGTAAATACTTCATTTCTCATGCATACTCAATGCGGTTTAAGGGATGCAGTTTATACCGCATCCAATTTATTAAACCGCATTGATCTCCTATTATTTCAAAACTCCATAAATATTTTACTTCCTGAGTTGTGTAAGTTGCATGGGTGTATTGGGCTTAGGCCCATTACATCTAATTTTTATCCATTACACATCTCAACTATTAGTATCTAAATTATTGTGTGATTAACACTCACACACTACCAAAAATATTCTTTTAATTTCATCTTTTCCTTTTAATTGTGTGTATGAATGAGTAATAAGGAATATCACAGATCAATGTTGGCAAAAAGGTCCCTTCACAGGGATAACGATTAGCTCGTCTTCTGTGTATTACTTATTGCTCATTATTTTGCATGATTTAATTAGATTGGTGGAAGCTACAGCAAAAAGATCTCTTCACGGGGATAACGATTAGCCACTCAGCCAATTCCCAGTTAAATACTGTTTTCTTTTCTTTATCTTAATTTCAAACCTGAATTTCAAGCTATGGTAATATTAGACAGTGTCAATCAACACTGTTATAATAGTACTGTAGTAAGAAAACATGTGGGTTATTCTTCATTCATGGATGGTAGGACTTTCGATAATAGCGATCATTGTTATTAAAGGTTCCTTACTGTCTAAAAATCATACCATCTGGAATAGTTGGGAACTGGATAGCAGATGTTTGCAGTCCATATCACCCCAGTTATTTCTAGCACTCTTTTTAGCCAAATTATTCTTTTCTCATGGCTAATCCATCTTTGTGTATCAAATTCTGTCTAATCCCACCATATATTTTGGGATGCTTTATTTTATCTTCTCATATACATGTATGCATGATATTATTATGTAGATATTGTGGTCTATAATATTTTGGAGATCCTTCTCCTCGGACATAGAAGTCTTGATCTAAATCAGATGTTGCATAATAAATTTCCACAAAAATCACTTTTTAAAATCCGGATCTGAGTAAGGGATAATTTCACAGTTATGACTAATTCATCTTCTACTGGGGTTGATTTTGAGAACTTAGAAGCAGAGTCAGCGATTAGGTCTCACCTAGACTGAAATGATCTGTGTTTTAATTGAGAGTCTAGTACCTGTGTAGGGAATGATTTTCATATATCAATTGTTTTCTCAAAACTGCTGTGTGTTGGAAATCTTATATTAGATATTACATCAGATCAGTGTCTAATTGGACTCAGATAAGATGTGATAAATAATATTAGAGGAACAACATATAGGCCTTGGTTAATTTCTAAGGTAGGGTTGAGTATTCTTTCAACTACTATCTTCTCCCACCAAAGCCTAGAATTGAGTCTTGAGTGAGTACATCCAGAATAGACCCGTACCTTCACGGGTCTATTCCATTCAGTTTGTATCTCATAACCAACTAGATGTTATAAGCCCTGTGGCTTACTGATATTTGGGAAGTTCTAAATATGCATCTGGTCATCAAGACCAGGGGCTCTTTTATACTAACGGAATGAGAGAGTTTTTGAGACTTCTGAGTGATAGGTTTTTAAATGCTTTCTTTACCGCTTTATTTTAAATGCTTTGTAGAGGACACTCGGAAGAATTAGAGGTTGGCCGCCGTTTGTAAGGTTTAATAGTTATGGATTAGTTCGGGGTTTAATTTGGACTTTGGGTGTGACAGGAGAGAATGATAGGAGTACTTGGCATATCAACTAATGATATGTTAGGTGTTGCTTATCCACCATGGAAAAATAACATACCTCGGCAGGGGCAGTTATTAATCTGTGGTATCTTAGATGTTGAGGTCTTAAGAGCATGTAAATTCTGACTGTAAGTACCTGTCTGTTAAAGGGAACATAGTTTAGAAAGCATGAGAGTCAGCTAACTGATAGATTATCTCAAACAAAGATCTGTGTATAAAATGGAAGTTTAATTGTGTCTCATCTGAAATCTTGTCCAATCTTTATTATTTTCTTCCTGTCCCTTCTGTCACATTTTAAATCTCTTTTATGGATGGTGTAGTATAACTTTACATGCTTTTGTAGAATAATTTTATCTGCTTTCTTAGTATAATTTTTATTGCTTTCTTGGAATAGATTTAATTGCTTTCTAGAATAATTTTACTATGCTTTGTAGTATAACTTTTATTTCTTTCATAGTCTAGTTTAAATTATGTCAAGTAGTCTTAAAACCAAACTCAAGCTTGAAACGAGTAACAGAGTGGAAAATCTTAGTAAACGACGTGGGCCCTGCTTCTATCGCACATCCTCCAGTGAACGATCCGGTCTTACTATAAATTACTGCAATTTTTGGCACCGTGCGCTTTCGGGCCACAGTTTCCTACATGAGTATATAAAAAACGTGACAACCTATAAACATATCCCTAATCCCAACCCCATCTTCATAATTGGTTTCATTAAATAAAATTAAACCGGGATTATTATTTTTCAGAAAATACTCATATAGTGGGACAATGTCAAAAGTTTCATGGCGCCGTTGCCGGGGAGGATGCAGCGCCATTTATTAAGAGAATTACACTCCTGATTTACTCATAGATAGTTTTTGTATATACTCTTGAACCATTACTAACCTGGGGGTTATGCAGGTACTGTCAAATTGTGATATAAACTGCTTATGCAACGGAGGAAGGATACATTGCCTGAGCTACCGTTCGATCTAGAAATAGAAAGGACTGCTCGACAACTAAGGGCACAAGCAAGACTGAGAAAGGAATGAGAAGCACATACTCGTACCTCACCCGAAACCACAAGCAGTGACTTATCTGATATGACAGAAAACCAGGACATTCCCCCGATCTTACCCATCAACCAACCACCCATCCACAACCAACCATTAAATAATCCAGGTAATGGGGCTGATAGAGATATAGTAGAAAATCCGAATCGTGGAAACGAGGAGGAGAATCTACCTAATCTTAATCAGCAACATTATCAGCAATACCACCAACCGCCACCACCTCTGAACCAATTTAACAACCAAAACCAAAATATGCCAAACCAACAATACCAGAATCAGCCCTTCAATCAAGACCATTTTCAGAACAACCCACATGATCCCAACATGTTCCAGCAAAATCCCAACTACCACCAGCAATATCAAAATCAGGCAGAGCAAGGAAATCAGCAACAACAGGCAGCAGCTGACTTTATGCAGCCTATTGTGGAGCCCTATTTGAACAGGCCCGGGAGAGCACTCATCGCCGCACGCAATTTCGAACTAAAACCTGCACTCATTAACTTGGTGGAGAACAATCAATTTTGTGGTGCAAATCATGAGGACCCTCATGATCATTTTCAAACTTTTCTGGAGCTATGTGACACAATAAAAAATCAGGGGGTATCCCCTGATGCTATTAGACTGATGCTATTTCCTTTCTCTTTATTCAGTGGAGCCAGGGATTGGTACAAATCTTTGCCTATCAACCAAAGGAGCACATGGGCAGATCTAGTGAGGAGTTTTCTGTTGAAGTACTTCCCCGAAGCAAAGGTGGAAGAAGGACGAGCAAAAATCGGTGAATTCAAGATAAAGCCGGACGAGTCACTATACGATGCAAAGGAGAGGTTCTTCAACCTCTTGAGGAAATGCTCGCAACATGGATATCAACCATGGGAGCAGTTGCGAAAATTCTACAGTGGACTCACCCATTCATGGCGAATCATGCTAGATGTAGCGGGAGGGAAACACCTACTCCATTTGCCCATGGATCAAGCATGGGCAAAGATCGAAACCATGTCTGTTAACAGATCAGTTCTGAACAATGATGAGAGGAAGGCTGACCCTCCTAGAAAAGTTTTTGCTGTGAGTGAAGGTAAAACAGATTTTGAAAAATTGCAGGAACAGGTAGCCGCGATTCATCTGAACCAGGGAAAGGAGCAGGTACTCCTCAAGCGGGAGCCTCATCTAGCCAAGTACAAACACAGCAATCGGAAGCCATTTGTGGGCCGTGTCAGGGACCACATCCAACTGACACATGCCAACAGATAGCTACCGAAAGCTGTAACTATGCCGGGAATTTCCAGAACCGCTACCCAAACCTCTCCTATTCCAATAACAATGCACTCAATGCGCATTTGTTATCTCAGCCAAATCAGCCTACCCAGTTTGCCCACCATAACCCACAACAGAACTTCAGGCCACAGAACCCGGGATTTGTTCAACAAAGAGTCCAAAACTTCCAGAACCAGAATCAGAACTTCCAGCCCCACATCCAACAAAAACCCAACCAAAACCAAGCCCAAAATTTCCAAAACTTCCAAGCCCAACCTGATCAGAACCAGCAATTCAACCAAAAGCCACCGTCCCGTCTGGAGAGTATGATGACTGAGTTTTTCCAATCAAAGGGAGATAAACCAACAACTGCAGTCATATATCAAAAATGTGGAGACACATGTCACTCAGTTGGCTAAGGAATTGCAAAACAAGGGGAAGGGAACACTGCCAAGTAGTACTGAAACCAACCCGCAATGTAAGACAATCATATTGCGGGGAGGTAAGACTCTGAAAGGAATTGTTGGGTCCGGAAAGAAAAAGGATGTGAAAGGAAAGGAATCAGTGGAGGTTGAGAGGAAAAAGGAAAAGATTGAAGGAGATGAAAGTACTGAGCTGGTAAAGGATAAATCAGATGCAGCAACTCCGCAGACTGAAGCTGCATTGGCTGCTGATAAGGGTACGGGTGAAGGTACAACTTCCTTCCCTTTGCCACCAAAAATTGATAATAATAAGTACATGCCAAGGGTGCCATACCCTGCACGTCTTAAGAATAAGTAACAAGATGAAAAATTTAAAAAGTTTTTAGAAAGATTGAAAGCTGTTGAGATCACTATTCCCTTGGTAGAAATGATTTCAGAAATGCCCGTCTATGCTAAATTTCTTAAAGAAATGATTTTAGGGAGAAGGAAATTTGAGCAGGATGAAGTGGTGGTCTTAAACAGCAGGTGCAGTGCCATAATCCAGAGAGTGCTACCGGAGAAAAAGGAAGACCCGGGCTGTGTCACACTGCCAGTCCACATTGGGAAGACCAATGTTGGAAAAGGGTTATGCGATTTGGGATCTAGCATCAATGTTATTCCACTCGCCATGGCAAAACGTCTTCACTTGGGAGTGATCGAACCGGTTACAATGAAACTACAACTGGCAGACCGGTCGATTACCCACCCAGTCGGAATTTTGAAGGACGTGATCGTCAAGACGGGAGGGACACTTTTTTCCTGTCGACTTCATCATTCTTGACATTGAGGAGGACTATGAAATGCCCCTGATCTTAGGCGGCCCCTTCCTCTCAACGGGTGGTGCACTGATAGACGCTAGATCAAGTCAAATCAAGCTCTGCGTCGAAGAAGAGGAGCTTAATTTCAACATGGGCAGATTGCAGAAGTTTCCGTCTGAGGAACCTTGTTCCAAATTTAATGTAATAGATGGTAGGAGTGAGGATGAGAGCATTGACTATGTGACTGTGATGTCGGACAAAGTTTCAAAACAGGTACTGACGCCTGCTGGTGCCGAGCAAAGCTGCAATGCCATGCACTTTGAGGACCCTATGACTGGGGACCTTGAAGACTTCGACGGTATTGAATTCACTCTGGAGGAGGAGGAGAGCACCATGGACGAGGAAGTGGACCCTGTACTGACACAGGGTCCTGAAGGTAAATCGGATCTTTCACCCCCATCTACTTCTCGCAAATTACTGCCTTCCATTGAATGTCCGCCAGAGCTTGAACTTAAAATACTTCCGGATCATCTTAAGTACGTTTTTCTTGTTGAACATAAAAAGCTACCGGTAATTGTGTCAGCCAAGCTGACACAAGAACAAGAAAAAGCTCTGGTAGACATTCTCAAGAAATATGTACATGCAATTGGATGGACCATTTCTGATATAAAAGGAATAAGCCCATCTGTTTGCATGCACAGAATTTTAATGGAAGAGGAGTACAAGCCCTCAAGGCAACCCCAAAGGCGTTTGAACCCCCACATGCAAGAGGTAGTAAGGAAAGAATTTATCAAGCTATTAGATGCTGGTATCATCTATCCTATATCTGACAGCAAATGGGTTAGCCCAGTGCAGGTAGTACCAAAGCGTGGGGGGATGTGCATAACGACTAACGAGCAAGGAGAAGAAGTGGCGACAAGGCCAGTGACTGGTTGGCGAGTTTGCATCGATTACCAGAAGCTCAATACCGCGACGCGGAAGGATCATTTTGCCTTGCCGTTCATTGATCAAATGCTTGAGAGGTTGGCCGGGAGGGAGTACTACTGTTTTTTGGATGGTTATTCGGGCTATAATCAAATTGTAATAGCTAGTGAAGATCACGATAAAACTACTTTCACATGCCCGTATGGAACTTTTGCGTACAGGCGCATGCCTTTTGGACTTTGCAATGCGCCTGCAACTTTTCAGAGATGCATGATGTTTATCTTCTCAGAATTTATCGAAAAATGCATAGAAGTTTTTATGGATGACTTCTCTGTGTATGGAGATAATTTTAATGAATGCTTGACCAATCTTGCAAAGATATTAAAAAGATGTGAGGACACCAACTTAGTTTTAAACTGGGAAAAGTGCCATTTTATGGTCACTAAGGGTATAGTGTTGGGTCACCGCATCTCGCGCGCCGGCATCGAAGTCGACAGAGCCAAGGTCTCAGTCATCTCCAATCTTCCATTACCCAATTCAATAAAATCGGTTAGGAGCTTCTTAGGGCATGCCGGTTTCTACAGGAGATTTATTAAAGATTTTTCTAAAATTGCCAAGCCGCTCACTAACCTACTTTGTGAAAAAAATTATTTTGTAATAAATGAAGCGTGTGTTCAAGCCTTTGACACACTCAAGAAGATGTTGATTTCTGCTCCAATAGTACAACCACCCGATTGGTCAATGCCTTTTGAGGTAATGTGCGATGCAAGTGATCTCGCCGTGGGTGCAGTTCTTGGGCAACATAAGGAAGGGAGACATTGCGTAATTCGTTATGCAAGTCATGCCCTGAATGAAGCCCAAGTCAATTACACCACCACGGAGAAAGAGATGTATGCTGTGGTTTTCGCGTTTGATAAATTCAGACAGTACCTCATTGGTACGAAAACCATACTGTACACAGATCACTATGCATTGATGTATAACCCGAGAATTTTACCCGAGAATTTTCCAACATAAAATAAAACAATAATTAAATAAATAAACAATAAATAAAATAAATACAATAAATAAATAAATCCAGCAAATAAATAAATAAATAAGGATAAGGAAATGAGAAATGAGATTTAACATAAAAAGGAATTAAAAGGAAATTAATTAAATAAAAAGAATTGATTGCACACCGAAACCTGACACCAATGAACTCGAGAATTCGAGTCCAAATATTCAATTAAACCCGAGTAAAATTTAGAGAGAAAGTAGGAACCCGAAGATACCCCGGAAATCGGAATCCGGGAGCATAGGGGGATAGAAGTCCGAAAGTGTAACACCCGAGGAAAAAAATAAATTCAAATTGTTTTGAACTACGTCATGACTTGATCCCTTCACAGGGTACGTAGGCAGCTTGGAACTAATTTCTAAGTTCAGTCACGAAATAAATCACAAAATAGATCACAAGGACGATAGGAGGAGATGGAACCAATTTAGACTAGGCTAATTAGGACACGAAAATGTTACGAGCGATAAGCCGAACTCGTAACAAGTTTAAGGTAAAGATTCCGAACCGGAGACGACCCAAAGAATCGGGCTAACACGTAGGGGGTAGAAAACCGATAGGGGAAAGCAAGGAAAGACCCGACAGGACACGCGGACCGCCGAACCGGCCGGTCCGGCCGGCCCGCGCCCTCCGCGCGCCGCCGCGCGGCCACCGCGCGGACGGAGGTGTCACGACTCCAGGGCAGTCCACGCGTGCTCCGCGCGGACAAAGGCCTATGTGCGCGTCACCAACGCGCCAGAGGTGCAGGAGGTGTAAACTTTCCTTCCATGGTGATTTTCTTGCCAAAAATCCGTCCCCTATCAAGGGGAAGCGGATCAAGGCAGTGGGGGAAGTTTATAGAGACTGTGTGGCCGCCCCTCCCCCATATTTTCCAGAAAACAAACCCTAGCCACCCTCTATTCTTCCTCTCCAAGCCAAAAGTTCTCCGAATCCACTTTCCGACGAACATTCCGGCGACGACGAGGCGGAAGGAACCAAGCCCTGCCCTCTAGAATCTTGGTAAGCCATGGTCTAACATTTTAATTCGTCCATAATACTTAGGAACTCAAAATCTAACCCGTTTCCTTTACTACGATTTCACGCCGGAAAACGAACGAAATGCGATCGGAAGGATTGGCCGTTCGTCGCGACCCTAGAGCATCCGGATACCCATCCCAGTAATCCTAATCTTCAAATCAGTAAGTTAAAACCTTACTCACAAATTTTCATGGTTGTTTGTTGTTTAAAACTCGAGATATAGGCTTGTAACAAAAATCGGTTTTCAAAAACCCTATTTTCGTCAATTTCAAAGACTCGCGTAAAACTCGACCTTCGGAAATTCAAACCGAAAACTTTTCAACATAAAAGTTGTTGCTAACACCGTTATCTATCTTGTGTCCAAATTTCAGCCGTTGACATTAAGTTTTGCTATCCCAAATCACGCCGTAAACTTTCTGTGACAACCCGAACATTTTTAAACTGTGACAGTTTCCCTTACTCGACTTGATGCATGTTTTTCACCCATTTTTCGAATGATTCAACTTTGCATTCCTAAACAAAAGTTGTAGATAATTGTGTCTAGATTATGCATATAAGATTTCACGGATTTTGGTGTTCATTTGATATGTCAAACGGTCGAATTTTCAAGACTGCTTTAAAACTGTTGCGAAGGCCGCGAGTATGCAGTGAGTTGTGGTCGATTTTTGAGTACCAAGAATTCATTATTTCCAAATTCTTAAAACATGAAAGTTGTTCCTTTACGTGTTTTGTAGTTACTGTAAAATTTCGCATAGATTGGTTTTGAAATGAATTTTTATTCGGCGTTGCACGAACCTGTGACGGAACCAGTTTTTAGGACAGAAATTATTCTTTGCAATGAACTCGAATTTCGACTCACTTCGGAACCTTATTTCCAAAAACTTAAAACATGAAAGTTGTTCGTGTGTGTGTTTTTGAACTACTGTAAAAATTTCAAAATTTTTGGTGTAAAAACGAATGTTTAATTAAGAAAGGCGTAAACTGCCTCGAATAGGATTTTTCGAACTTGAGAAAACTCGAACTATGAAAATGCGATATCGATCATTTGATAACATTGAAATACGAACTTTCGAAAAATCCCGTTCACTAGGCTGAGCCGATCTTCATGCTATCATTATCTTTGAGACTGCCTCGTTAGTGGTATCCTTACTATCTGAGATTGCCTCGTTAGTGATCTCGCGCGCTGTATTTTTGGATCGCCTCGTTAGTGGTCCTACTATCTTTTTGAGACTGCCTCGTTAGTGGTCTCCCATTGTTTGGACTGCCTCGTTAGTGGTCTCCCATTGTTTGGACTGCCTCGTTAGTGATCTCCCGGTATGGTGTCCTCTTCTTAGTCTACGGGATAAAATGTAAAAGACTTGTGTGTGTTCCATTATGCTTAAATCGTATTTATCATGTTTTTGAATTATGTATTTAAAATTATGCATCTTAAATTATGCTTTTAATTACGCTTTTAAAATTATGTTCTTCAATCATGTTTTCCGCTGCAAATAAATTATGTATTTTAAATTTACGTGTGGTAAGCGAAATCTTTAGTTTAAACACATGTAACCCCTTTTATTTGTTAGTTATGGATTAACTTACTCAGTATATCTTTATACTGACAACCGTTGTCATTTCTTTTACAGAGTATGTCGAGTGACGCATGCACGCGCATTTGGGGGGACATATTTGTGAACGTTTTTATTTACTGCATCATACTACTGTTTTACCGGGTCTGTTAAACCCGATGTTTTGGCCGTGTTGGCCGTGATTACTTTTCCGCTGCATTTACCTTATCCATGCATGATGATTTTTACTATCATACTTTGATTGAAGTATTAATAAATTCCGGATTCATTGTTGAATGTTTTTAAAACTTTGCATACCCATAAGCCTTGCACCTCCTTAGCGAGCTCGGGAATCCGTGTCTTGCTAGGGAGATGCGGCGGTGACACCTCGGCCTGGGTTATCAAATCCGGGGTGTTACAAGTTGGTATCAGAGCCCGGAATTTTATTTTGAAGCTATTATTATTATTAGTAGTAATATTATTATTATAATTATTTTGATACTGATATTTTAAAACCCTAGTAATATTTTTAAGTATATTACTTTTAAAGACCACTAGTTTTATTTAGTCCAAAAATTTATTTATAGCCCAATGTTTTAGCCGAGAAAAGAAAGATTAATCTTTTCGGCCCACTATAGAGGCCCAACCTTTAGCAATTTATTTTAAACGTACGAATAAATTAAATTTTAATGGGGGGGGACTTGCACTTGCATGTTGCATATAGATTTAAATTCGTGCATATCTTAACTTTGCCTAAAATATATCTTAACTCTGACCTACCTTGTCAACATTAGATGGCCGAGCCCAACGCAAACATGGTCAATTTGATGGTGAAATTAATGAACGCATACCTTGAGGGCCAACAGCACATCAATTACTTCAAAACGCGGGTAGGACAGTTGGAGGGTAACGTGGCCCATCTGGGTCATCTTAGGGAGACAGACCATCACCACAAAACCCAGCTGCAGGAGCAAGTCGCGCAGCTTCAGGCCCAAGTGGCCCAGCTCCAGGACCAGAGTGATGGCTTGGAGGAGCAAGTGGAGAACCTGGGCTGGGACTTGACCAACCTAACCCAGGACGTTGGTGAGGCGATCCTCCAGAACTTGGGCCCTGGCCCCGACGTCGCTGTTCCCATTGACGTATCCAGCGACGAGGACGACCCCATCGAGGATGCCCCTACCTGTCCCCTCTAGATTAGGGATATATGTATCGATACATTACTACTCGTACCTTCTTTGACTATTGTCAGCACATAACCCAATAAGTTTCTTTTGGAGCAATAAAAGAATTTCCACCAGTTATTTCGTTGATCCTTTATACTTATTCGTGTATCAGATCCACATACCCGGGAGAAACTCAACCACGTAAATATGCAATAACTAGTGGGCGGCCTCCACTCATGTAAATGCAGTGAAGGGGTAACAACGAAACCGTAGTACCATAAACCATAACTAAGGCGAGACAATTCAATCATACTTCTAAAACAGCGGTAAACCACTAACACATGTCAAACACCTAACTAAGCAATAACATAACGAAAATATAAATCACAAATCCCAGACAACAGCAACGTCCTCATAAGGAGGAAACTAAACAAAGTACCTCTAATGCAAAACCTAAAGGAAAACACGAAACCGAAAGGAACATCACTGATCGGGAGGCGGGAACTGCCGGCGCATGTAGTCGTCCATCTGCCGCACATAGGCGTACATGTCGGACATGGTGGCCTGCTGCTGAGCCTGCCTCGTAGCAAACGAGTCCATACGGGTCTGATAGAAGTCCAACCTAGCGTCGATGGCGTCATAACGAGCCTGCCCAGCTGCAAACCCGGCGTCCATACCGACCCGCATCTCCTGCATCATCTGCAGCATCTGAGTCATCTCCTGCCCCTGAGGTGCCACAGCAGGAGGTGGAACTACTGGAGGAGGGGGTGGCTGCTCCGGTGGCACAACAAGGATCAGGCCGCCGTCATCAGGCTGCGGGCGAAGTACAGCACGGGGAGCCCCACGACGTAAGGCGCTACGCCGGTCAGCATAAGTCGGGATACGGTAGCAACGGCCCGGTGCTAGGTCGTACGGGTCTGTCTCCGGTGTAGTGCGAACCCCCTGCGCCGCGCACAACCCACAGATGAGGTGAACATGGGTAATCACCCTACTCCCTCGTCCTCTCCGCATACCCCGCAAGTTGTCCTCGATGCAAGCTCCTACATTCACCCTACCGTCTCGCGCGATAAAGCAAATGGTCTCGTAGACGTGATCCAGGACAATGTGGCTCCGGGTGATCGGCCGGACGCGCCCTAACCACAACTGAGCAAGCTCTCGCCAAGGGGAGTCCATCGTCGTCAAACGAAGCTCATGACCGTGCTCGAGCTAAGGAGGCACTATGGTGCACAGGGTGTTCCACGCAGGAGCAAGAACACATCCCTCAGGCTGTGGGCGAAATACGCCATCGTCAGGCAAGCCAAAATAGACATTGATCGCCCGAGCACTGAAGTCGAGATAGTGACCATGGACCCATACCCGGGATAGGTCGTCACCCTCCCCGAGACCGCCAATGTTGGCAATAACCTCCATAGCCAGATAACCGGAGGCGACGCCCTCGGGGTGACGTGCCAGACCGGTCCACTGCAGATACTCCAAGACTGCACTGACCCTGTCATTGCCCATATGAAGAGGATATATGCCTCTCTCAGGGACGTAAGCCCTATTTCGACGAAGCTCGTCGAAATAAAAGTCCTGGGCAGCCCTCGTCCTAAACCGGAACCTGTCGTGCCGGTGAGGACGCACCTCGTCCGGGAGACCCCTGAGTCACGGGCCCCGCTGCTCCTCGTCCTCCTCTGGCTCGCTCTCGTCGGAATCAGGCATCGCCGGAGCGGCATGACTGGGGCCAGCCTCATCAGTAACTCGTCTCCTAGTCCTCGGAGGACACATGAGAGACGCCAAAATGACCCACAAAAAGAGCAACATCCTGCAAGTTACCCAATACCGATTATAAGACTAAGTTCCACACAAAGGACAAGCGAAAATATGTAATGGGCATCAATATACACTTCCAACGTGAATATACCGTAAGAACAGCAAATCCTACCATTTGCTAAGACCAACCAGGAGGTAATATAGACATAGGATATGCCCAAACTAGTGCCCAAACCCTTTGTGGCATTTCGTCGAACACGTTATGTGCGCAATAAACCAAAACCTAAGTTACTAACAACACACGGAAATTACTCACAGAATGAAACGATCATTCTAATAACCACACAGCATATACTACAGCACCCAACGACAAGGGAACAAACTAATAATCACACCCCAATAACAACCAAACATCAAAAACTTCACAGCCTTTCTAAGGATTCAACTTCGACAAGAATTTGCCAAAAACATAAACACATATAACATAAACATAGGCAAGGCAACAAGAGTAACAACAATTGCCACGTACACCTGCTAATTTGCACAAAACAAGCCTAAAAATAACAAACCCCCAATTTTTGTACATAAACCCTAATTCCTAAAACACTTCACAAATCAAGTCATTCAAAGCATAAAAATTGAAATTGGTAAGTGGGTTTAATAGATTCACACCTTGGTGAGTGAAATTGAAGCCGAAATCAAGCAAACGAGAAGGTAACTCGCCGGATTTAGAGAGAATTGGGGGTGTGGTCTCGAGTGGGAAATGAGAGAAGTGGCTCGCGCGGAGCGCGAGCCCTATTTTCTCGAACAGGGGCAGCCGCGCGCTCGCCGCGCGCTGAGGCCCCATAGCGCGCGGCCACCGCGCGGGACCCGGAGGGAGTTTTATTTTTTTCCTGTTCTGCTTAACCTCTCTTGCTATACGCTCCTCACTGAACCCGAGCATACATTGACAGTGAGATACAACGACATGGAGCATCACCTGGCATTATTCCTGACAAGGACAGCAGAATTGCCTAACGTCCTCCTTTCGCAAGACTACAACCCTCGGGACGTAAATACATAGGGACCATAAGAAATCCCGTAGGAAATGGGGAACCACTTATTGACTAACGTCCCCACCAAAGTTTGCTCGCATTCACGACGTATTCCACATCTTCCAATTGAAGAGGTATGTGCACAATCCGACCCATGTACTCCAACCGGAAGAAGTGGAATTTGAGGATGACCTAAGTTATGAGGAAACCCCGGTGCAAATGCTCGACTACAAGGAGGGGGTGACAAGAAATAAATCTGTAAAGATGGCCAAGGTCCTGTGGTCTAACCACGAGACAGAAACGGCGACCTGGGAATTGGGAGTCGACACGAGACAACGTTACCCTACCCTCTTCCAAGATGACCCGACCACAGTTATGGGGACATAACTGTATTCTTAAGGGGGGGAGGATGTAACACCCGAGGAAAAAAACAAATTCAAATTGTTTTGAACTACGTCATAACTTGATCCCTTCACAGGGTACGTAGGCAGCTTGGAACTAATTTCTAAGTTCAGTCACGAAATAAATTACAAAATAGATCACAAGGACGATAGGAGGAGTTGGAACCAATTTAGACTAGGCTAATTAGGACACGGAAATGTTACGAGCGATAAGCCGAACTCGTAACAATTTTAAGGTAAAGATTCCGAACCGGAGACGACCCAAAGAATCGGGCTAACACTTAGGGGGTAGAAAACCGATAGGGGAAAGCAAGGAAAGACCCGACAGAACACGCGGACCGCCGAACCGGCCGGTCCGGCCGGCCCGCGCCCTCCGCGTGCCGCCGCGCGGCCACCGCGCGGACGGAGGTGTCGCGACTCCAGGGCAGTCCACGCGTGCTCCGCGCGGACAAAGGCCTATGTGCGCATCACCAGCGCGCCAGAGGTGCAGGAGGTGTAAACTTTCCTTCCATGGTGATTTTCTTGCCAAAAATCCGTCCCCTATCAAGGGGAAGCGGATCAAGGCAGTGGGGGAAGGTTATAGAGACTGTGTGGCCGCCCCTCCCCCATATTTTCCAGAAAACAAACCCTAGCCACCCTCTATTCTTCCTCTCCAAGCCAAAAGCTCTCCGATTCCACTTTCCGACGAACATTCCGGCGACGATGAGGCGGAAGGAACCAAGCCCTGCCCTCTAGACTCTTGGTAAGCCATGGTCTAACATTTTAATTCGTCCATAATACTTAGGAACCCAAAATCTAACCCATTTCCTTTACTACGATTTCACGCCGGAAAACGAATGAAAAGCGATCGGAAGGATTGGCCGTTCGTCGCGACCCTAGAGCATCCGGATACCCATCCCAATAATCCTAATCTTCAAATCTGTAAGTTAAAACCTTACTCACAAATATTCGTGGTTGTTTGTTGTTTAAAACTCGAGATATAGGCTTGTAACAAAAATCGGTTTTCAAAAACCCTATTTTCGTCCAATTTCAAAGACTCGCCTAAAACTCGACCTTCGGGAATTCAAACCGAAAACTTTTCAACATAAAAGTTGTTCCTAACACCTTTATCTATCTTGTGTCCAAATTTCAGCCGTTGAAATTAAGTTTTGCTATCCCAAATCACGCCGTAAACTTTCTGTGACAACCCGAACATTTTTAAACTGTGACAGTTTCCCTTACTCGACTTGATGCATGTTTTTCACCCATTTTTCGAATGATTCAACTTTGCATTCCTAAACAAAAGTTGTAGATAATTGTGTCTAGATTATGCATATAAAATTTCACGGATTTTGGTGTTCATTTGATATGTCAAACGGTCGAATTTTCAAGACTGCTTTAAAACTGTTGCGAAGGCCGCGAGTATGCAGTGAGTTGTGGTCGATTTTTGAGTACCAAGAATTCATTATTTCCAAATTCTTAAAACATGAAAGTTGTTCCTTAACGTGTTTTGTAGTTACTGTAAAAATTTCGCATCAATTGGTTTTGAAATGAATTTTTAATCGGCGTTGCACGAACCTGTGACGGAACCCGTTTTTAGGACATAAATTATTCTTTGCAATGAACTCGAATTTCGACTCACTTCGGAACCTTATTTCCAAAAACTTAAAACATCAAAGTTGTTCGTGTGTGTGTTTTCAAACTACTGTAAAAATTTCAGAATTTTTGGTGTAAAAACGAATTTTTAATTAAGAAAGGCGTAAACTGCCTCGAACAGGATTTTTCGAACTTGAGAAAACTCGAACTATGAAAATGCGATATCGATCATTTGATAACATTGAAATACGAACTTTCAAAAAATCCCGTTCACTAGGCTGAGCCGATCTTCATGCTATCATTATCTTTGAGACTGCCTCGTTAGTGGTCTCCTTACTATCTGAGATTGCCTCGTTAGTGATCTCGCGCGCTGTATTTTTGGATCGCCTCGTTAGTGGTCCTACTATCTTTTTGAGACTGCCTCGTTAGTGGTCTCCCATTGTTTGGACTGCCTCGTTAGTGGTCTCCCATTGTTTGGACTGCCTCGTTAGTGATCTCCCGGTATGGTGTCCTCTTCTTAGTCTACGGGATAAAATGTAAAAGACTTGTGTGTGTTCCATTATGCTTAAATCGTATTTATCATGTTTTTGAATTATGTATTTAAAATTATGCATCTTAAATTATGCTTTTAATTACGCTTTTAAAATTATGTCCTTCAATCATGTTTTCCGCTGCAAATAAATTATGTATTTTAAATTTACGTGTGGTAAGCGAAATCTTTAGTTTAAACACATGTAACCCCTTTTATTTGTTAGTTAGGGATTAGCTTACTCAGTATATCTTTATACTGACAACCGTTGTCATTTCTTTTACAGAGTATGTCGAGTGACGCATGCACGCGCATTTGGGGGGACATATTTGTGAACGTTTTTATTTACTGCATCATACTACTGTTTTATCGGGTCTGTTAAACCCGATGTCTTGGCCGTGTTGGCCGTGATTACTTTTCCGCTGCATTTACCTTATCCATGCATGATGATTTTTACTATCGTACTTTGATTGAAGTATTAATAAATTCCGGATTCATTGTTGAATGTTTTTAAAACTTTGCATACCCATAAGCCTTGCACCTCCTTAGCGAGCTCGGGAATCCGTGTCTTGCTAGGGAGATGCGGCGGTGACACCTCGGCCTGGGTTATCAAATCCGGGGTGTTACAGAAAGAGAGGAGGAAAGGCACGACGGATCGCACGACCCGCCCGAACCAAAGTCCAGGCGAGTGCCCCGCGGTGGCCGCGCGGTCAAAGGGAAGAAAGCGCGCCACGACCGCGCCGTGCGACAGATTCGCCGGTTGCGAGATTCACTCGCCCGAATCCGGATTTTATGACTTCGATTGAACACCATTCGACTCAAGACTCTTAGAGGCAGACCTTGGACGCCCCTAGGTCTTATGTATCTATAAATAAGCCCTCTTGAAAGCTCCGAACACTTTTCCAAAACCCTACAACTCTCTATACGTCCGAAAACCCTAATTCCGGTGTCGTCGGAGGCACGAAACCAAGGCGAGGACTGTTTGGACGAAAATTTGAAGATCTCCAGCATCGTGGTAAGCTTCGATCCGATCCTTGTTCAATATACGATTCGAAAATGAATCCTAACCTTCTTCTTTTTCTTTCTACACCCCGAATCGGATCTAGAACGTAGAACCCGACGAACGGAGAGGATAGACGGAGGACTGGAAGCCACGCCTTCGAAATAGACGATCCCGGATATCAACAAATCTGTAAGTTAATACTTACATGATTTTGGGAGTAATTAAAACACGAAACCTAAAAGCTTAATCGAATCTTGCGAAAATCTGTCAATGTATGTTTTTTACCGGCGCAACAGTTTTGTCAAAGTTTTCCGAACCTTAAAACAACTTCAAACGGAAAAACTTAAAACACAAAAAACGTTCCTAAGGCTTGGATCTATCTACTGTAAAATTTTTAGAATTTTTAGAGACGATTTGATATGTGAAATCTACCCGAAACCGAACTGCTGAAACTTGGATCTTGAAATTCTTGACAGAACTTAGGTCCGATATTGATCACGTTTTTGACATTAGTTCTAGAACGAATTAGATCTTTGGCCGAGCATGAAAGTTGTAGATAAATGTCTTAAGAAGGTCTCTGTGAAATTTCATTAAGTTTGGAGTTGATTTGCTATGGTAGATCTTGAAAATCTTGAACTTCTGTACACGAAATTCGGACAGATTTATGTTAAGGCGAAAATTGATGTATTTGACCTCATTTGGTATCTCGGATTGAAAAAGTTAAAACACAAATGTTGTTCATCTCGATGTTTCTGAGTTAGTGGTGAAATTTCAGAATTTTTGGAATTAAACTCGATTTTTAATGAATTTTAGAGTAAACTGTGGTTGACCGAGTCAAATCTTGAAATATTGTTGAAACGGTGAAACTAGCCTTTAAGGTTTAAACGAGTAGAAGACTCTTTGAAATAAATATATGAAATCTGGAAAATTAGGAAATCCCCTTTACAAACTTGATCTTTAAAATTAGGGGGTGAGTGCTCTGCAGGGTGCCCTCCTAACGATTCACTTCGTGCCTATATGGACGATGGTGACCCCGCGCAAAATATTTGAGATATGTTGCCAAAACGGCATGAGATATATGGCCTACACTCTCGCGAATGTCCTTATGGGTTTCCCGAGGCTCCGGAGTGGTACTGGGTATGGCAGATACGGCTGCGGCCGCCGGTTTCCGGCTAAACTTGTTGACATCGCAATGGAATCGTGAAACTCTTGAAATACTAAGTCTTGGGTATAATGGGGATAGTTAAATATTTAATTGTTGTCTTTTAAATTATTAAATGATTTATATAAATTACTTATGGCTTTATTTAAATTAGTTATGAACATTATCATGTTTTTATGTAAATATTAAATTAATGGCTTTTAAACCCTACGATCATGCATGTGTTAACTTACTCAGCAAGTTGTGCTGACCAAACCATTTTATTTTCCCTTTTCCTTACAGAGCATATGGAATGATCATGAGCACATTCATGCATGGGGGAACTATATTTTTGCAAACTTTATTATTTAAATTCTTGCGTTAGACATTAGATTAAACGGGCCTGTTTAACCCGTGTTTTGACCATGTTGGTCGTATTTACATTTCCGCTGCAATATTATACTTAAATACTATTTCCGCTGCGCTATGATATTATTATTTTCGAGACTATATTGTATGGGTTGTTTGCAAATACTTTAAATATTTTTTTTAAACACTGAAATACCTAGCCTTGCCTCTCTTTAGCAAGCCGGAGAAACCGTGTCTTACTAGGGAGGTGTGGCGGTGACATCCCGACCTGAGTGACCAAAAACCGGGGTGTTACAAGTTGGTATCAGAGCCAGGTTATTTTTAAACTATTATTTTTAAACCATTATTATTTTTAAACTATTATTAATATTTTAACTATTATATTAAATTTTAAAGTATTATTCCCATGGAGAAATTTTTATTTTAAAACCCATGGAAAAATATATAAAGTGCATTAAACTATTTTTGGGGGGAAATCATCATTTGCATTTGCATATTGCCTCTCTTTTATGTAAAGAACTTAGAATCTTGGCGAATTTGAACTTAGAATCTTGGCGAATTCGAACCTAGAATCTTGGCGAATTTCAACTTAGAATCTTGGCGAAGTTAACCTAGAATCTTGGCGAATATTAACTTAGATCTTTTGCTTGCGCTAGATGGCTAGTCAAGATATGATGCAGTTGATGATCAAAATGATGAACGTTCATCTTGACTCCCAACAAACCATACAACAAATGAAAAATCGTATAGCTCACTTGGAGGCAAATCTGCACCAAATGGGAGACTTAAGGGAAGCTGACCTCCAGCACTTCCTGAACTTGAGAGCCGCTGATAAAGGTCGCATAAAAGACTTAGAAACTCAAGCGCAAAAGCTCACCGAACGGAGCGATGCGATGATAGATAGAATCGAGGATCTAAGGACGGACCTGCTTGACCTCACTGATATAGTAGTACCATATAGCCCTGTGGAAGACCATTTGATGGGACCACGAAGCCCAACACCCCCAGTAGAGAGCCCATCCGGCCTCATCCGTGGACGCTACGGAACCATTGGACTCTGGCCCCACATGGTCCGCCCGTCGCCAAACCCGGGCCCCGTGGAGAACCATCTGGAGGAGTCACCGGAACCAGTTCCGGAAGCCGTCGATCCACCATCCCCAGTGTTTCATGGACCCTTGGGCACCGACCAAGTCTCTGATGAGGATGATCCGATGGAAGACCCCACTACTCTGCCAGAGGACGCAGAGATCTTTTAGATACTTTGTCTTAGATAGCACATTTATTTTGCGCATCCTATTACTT
Organism: Hygrophila difformis; assembly: GCA_030278955.1. Classification (NCBI taxonomy): domain Eukaryota; kingdom Viridiplantae; phylum Streptophyta; class Magnoliopsida; order Lamiales; family Acanthaceae; genus Hygrophila; species Hygrophila difformis. Next base: position 21,223,766 of record JAOANR010000013.1, on the reverse strand, counting down.
GTATTAAATTTCTTTTAAGGAATAAATACAAGTTGATTTTTTTTTTGAAATCCTTCAGCCCTAAACTACTGAAAAAAAAAAAAGAGAAGAGAGAGAGACGAAACGAAATAGTTCCACTGCATTTTCTCTAAACGATAACAGTCAAATCAGACAACTAAGCAAGGATACAACGGAAACATAAACTACTAAACGTAATCAGCACGATCATCCTTGTACAATCCCATAAGAAAACAACTAAATAAAAACTACTACTGCAAGCCTAGATGGAGACGCAGGAACGAAGGATCACTGGTCGGGAGGTGGGAACCGACGACGCATATACTCGTCCATCTGACGCATGTAGGCGTACTGTCGGTCATGGTGGCCTGCTGCTCCAGCTGCCTCGTGGTGATCGTATCCATGCGAGCCTGGTATAGATCCATCCTGGCATCCAAAGCATCATAACGAGCCTGCCCGGCTTCAAACCCAGCGCCCATACGAGCAAACCCAGCATCCATACTAAGCTGCATACCCTGCATCATCTGAAGTATCTGCGGCACCTCCGGACCCTGCTGGGGAACCACGGGAGGTGGAGGTGGCTGCTCAGGAGGGACAACCAGAATTAAACCATCACCATTAGGCTCCGGGCGAAGGACAGCCGGAGGAGCCCCACGTCGTAAGGCATTGCGTCGAACGGAGTAGGTAGGAATATGGTAGACGCCGCCGGCAGCTAACTCATAAGGATCCGTCTCTGGTGACGCACGGATCCCCTGAGCTGCACACATACCACAAATGAGGTGAACATGGGTAATCACCCTGCTCCCTCGTCCTCGGCGCATACCCCTCAGGTTGTCTGCAATACGAGCCCCAACATTCACCCTACCACCTCGGGCGATAAAACAGATCGTCTCATAGACGTGGTCTATAACGATATGGCTCCGGGTAATCGGCCGGACACGGCCTAACCATATCTGAGCAAGCTCGCGCCACGGAGAGTCCATCGTCGTCAATCGTAGCTCGTGATCATGCTCAAGCCGAGGTCCCACCTCAGTGCACAAAACGCCCCACGCAGGCGGGGGTATACGACCCTCAGGCTGTGGCCGGAATACGCCGTCGTCAGGAAGGCCGAAGTAGACGTTGATCGCCCGAGCACTGAAATCTAGATGGCGACCCCGAACCCAGACTCGAGACAAGTCGCTGTTCTCCCCAAGACCGCCAATGTTGGCTATGACCTCCATAGCTAAATAACCAGAAGCGATGCCCTCGGGATGGCGCGCGAGTCCAGTCCACTGAAGAAGGTCCAAAACTGGACTAACCCGGTCATCGTCCATATGACGAGGATCAAAGCCTCTCTCCGGAACGTAAGCCCTGTTCCGACGAAGCTCTTCGAAATAGAACTCCTGAGAGGCCATAGTAGCGAACCGATACCTATCGTGTCGATGGGGACGCACCTCGTTGGGAAGACCCTTGAGCTTAGGGCCCCACTGCTCCTCGACCTCCTCTGACTCGCTCTCATCAAAATCAGGCATCGCCGGAGCGGCAGTGCTAGGTCCAGCCTCATCGCGCTGAGCAACCTGTCTCCTGGTCCTCGGGGGACACATGAGAGACGCCAAAACAACCCATAAAAAGAGCAGCATCCTGCAGATACGCAACCAATACCAAATATAAGGATAAATCCTATACAACGATTACACCAAGTATAGGGCAGAAAAACGCAAGAACATGAAGGGTAGGCTCTAACACGAGCGATCCAAGAGGATAACCAAACAAAGAATATGTCCAAACAAGTCCCAAAACTCTTTGGGGCATTTAGTCAAACACGTTGTGTGCGTAATAAATTAAGTTTAAAGTTTACTTGTAAACACATGGGAAACGTCCCCAAATCGAAACGATTGCTTAGGCAATAACTCATCATCATAATAGGGCACAAAACGACAACAATGAACTCATGCTCATGCCCGCAATACCAATAAAACTTAAGAAAATTCATACTCTCCCTAAAGCATGGAATCTAGTAAAAACTTCCTCAAACTAGGCATACATTGTTGCACAAATACTTCCTAATCAACAAAAATAACACCAAGTATCGCATAAACTCGCTAAGTGCACAAATCAAGTCTAAAAACAACAAATCCCCAATTCTTGTCCCTAAACCCTAATTTTGAAATTCACCGAAAGATTAAAGCTAAACAAGGCATAAAATCTGAAATTGACAAGTAGAAGTAGTAGAAACATACCTTGCAATGAAAAATCGAAGCCGGGAATGGGAGAATTGGGGGATGAGAGAACGAATTTGGGAGCAAACTAGAAGAAGCCTCGGAAGTGGAAATGGGGCGGAATGGCTCGCGCTCCGCGCGAGCCTTTTTTTTCAAACTGCCGTGGCCGCGCGGTCACCGCGCACCATCGCGCGGGCACCGCGCGGGCCCACGAAAATGTTTTTGATTTTTTTAATTTATTTTCCCTACCTTCTACTGTTTACGCGATCAACTGCTCGGCAAGTTGTTCAAATGCGATTGAAGGAGGTAGCATTTCTTGGACATATAGTATCCGCTGATGGAGTTTCGGTGGATCCGGCAAAAGTTTCTGCCGTGACTGAATGTGCAACTCCAAAGAGCCAAACAGAGATAAGAAGTTTCCTTGGATTAGCCGGGTATTATAGACGGTTCGTGAAGGATTTTTCGAAAATCGCACGACCTTTGACCCAGCTACTGAAGAAGGGAGTAAAATACGTGTGGATAGAGGTTTGTGAGGCAGCGTTTCAAGAACTGAAGAAACGACTCACAACCACACCCGTATTGACACTACCATCAGAGAATGGTGACTTCGAAGTTTACAGCGATGCTTCGAAGGAAGGTTTAGGTTGTGTCTTGATGCAAGACTCGAGAGTCGTAACGTATGCATCACGCCAACTAAAACCTCACGAGGAGAATTACCGACACACGACCTGGAGTTGGCAGCGGTCGTTTTCGCTCTAAAGATATGGAGACATTATCTTTATGGGCGGAAGTGTCAAATGTTCACCGACCACAAGAGCATGAAATATATTTTCACTCAGAAGGAGTTGAATTTGAGACAACGAAGGTGGTTGGAGCTTATTAAGGACTACGATTTAGAGATAGCCTACCACGAGGGGAAGGCGAATGTGGTAGCCGATGCCCTAAGTCAGAAAACCCAACACGTGACAAACTCGTTAGTAATTCCGCCGGCATTGTACATAGAGTTAGCAAGATTTGGAGTTGGAACTTGTGCATCTGGGCACAGTGAGTGAAACGATCAACGCAATAGTCGTAGAAACTCCAATATTGGACGAGATTAAGCTCGCCCAACCGGGCGACGCGAAACTCGAGAAGATAAAGGGGTATATTGCCGAAGGAAAGGCAATAGGATTTGTTGTCCACGAGGATGGAAGCATTCGTTTCAAAGGGAGATGGTGTGTGCCCCTCAAATGTGCCGAGTTGAAGCGAAGATTGATGGAGGAAGGGCACAACACGCCATATTCAGTACATCCCGGAGGTGACAAGCTTTACAAAGATCTAAAGAAGATCTATTGGTGGCCGGGAATGAAGAAAGAAGTGGCAGACTTCGTGGCGAAATGTCTCACCTGCCAAAAGGTTAAGGCAGTGCGACATAAACCCCTAGGATTGATGCAACCACTAGAGATTCCAAGTTGGAAGTGGGATAGCATCTCTATGGACTTTGTCTCGGGATTACCCCGATCACCTAAAGGCATGAACAAGATTTGGGTGATTGTGGATAGGCTAACGAAGACAGCCATATTTATCCCGATGAAGGACACGTGGACTATGGACCAATTGGCCCGAGCCTACGTTGACAATGTGGTACGACGGCATGGAGTACCACATGACATCATTTCCGATAGAGACAGTAGATTTGTCTCTCACTTTTGGACGGAGTTACAAAAAGCTCTCGGTACTCAAATCAAAATGAGCACCGCATTCCACCCGATGACGGATGGTCAAACCGAGAGAACAATCCAAACACTAGAAGACATGCTGAGAGCATGCGTGTTGGAATTTAAGGGAAATTGGGAATCCCATTTACCCCTAATCGAATTCTCTTATAATAATAGCTACCATGCTAGCATTGGCATGGCACCTTTCAAGGCGTTGTATGGACGAAAGTGCCGAAGCCCGTTGAGCTGGGAAGAAAACGATAAGTCGGTGGTAGTGGGACCACAACTTATCGAAGACATGGCTCGACAAATCAAAGTGATTCAAGGAAAAATGAAAGCCGCTCAAGACCGTCAAAAGAGTTACGCTGACGTGAGACGACGAGACCTAGAATTTCAAGTGGGAGATAGGGTCATGCTAAAGATATCACCCATTAAGGGGGTGATGCGCTTTCGCAAACGAGGAAAGTTGAGTCCTCGATACATAGGCCCTTACGAGATTCTAGAACGAGTCGGAAATTTAGCCTACCGACTGGCTTTACCGCCACAATTAGATCGAGTTCATAATGTCTTCCATGTCTCACAACTAAAGAAGTATGTGCCGGACCCGACACATGTACTTCAACCGGAAGTAATCGAACTCGATGAGGATCTAACTTACGAAGAAGTCCCAGTGCGTATTCTGGACACTAAGGAGTGGGTAACTAGGAACAAAACCGTCAAAATGATCAAGGTTCTTTGGTCGAACCACGAAAGTGAGACGGCAACTTGGGAGGTAGAATCCGACATGAGAGAACGCTACCCGGCATTGTTCCAAACCGACACCGACACAGTTATGGGGACATAACTGCAATCTTAAGGGGGGGAGGATGTCATACCACCTATTTTTCGTGCATTTGTGTAAACTTTTGAACTACGTTATGGCTTGATCCCTTCACAAGGTATGTAGGCAGCTTAGAAGTTTAATTCTAAGTTCAGTCGCACAATAATAAAACAAACAAAAGACCTTAGCACGAGAAAAGCCGAAACACAACTTCGAGGACGAAGTTGATTTTTAATGAATTTTAAAAGACCATAGCACGAGAAATTTCAGAATTTTTGGAATTAAACTCGATTTTTAATGAAATTTAGAGTAAACTGTGGTTGACCGAGTCAAATCTTGAAATATTGTTGAAACGGTGAAACTAGCTTTTAAGGTTTAAACGAGTAGAAGACTCTTTGAAATAAATATATGAAATCTGGAAAATTAGGAAATCCCCTTTACAAACTTGATCATTAAAATTAGGGGGTGAGTGCTCTGCAGGGTGCCCTCCTAACGATTCACTTCGTGCCTATATGGACGATGGTACCCCGCGCAAAATATTTGAGATATGTTGCCAAAATGGCATGAGATATATGGCCTACACTCTCGCGAATATCCTTATGGGTTTTTCCCGAGGCTCCAGAGTGGTACTGGGTATGGCAGATACGGCTGCGGCCGCCGGTTTCCGGCTAAACTTGTTGACATCGCGATGGAATCGTGAAACTCTTGAAATACTAAATCTTCGGTGTAATGGGGATATTTAAATATTTAATTGTTGTCTTTTAAATTATTAAATGCTTTATTTAAATTACTTATGGCTTTATTTAAATTAGTTATGAATATTATCATGTTTTTATGTAAATATTAAATTAATGGCTTTTAAACCCTACGATCATGCATGTGTCAACTTACTCAGCAAGTTGTGCTGACCAAACCATTTTATTTTCCTTTTTCCTTACAGAGTATGTGGAATGATCATGAGCACATTCATGCATGGGGGAACTATATTTTTGCAAACTTTATTATTTAAATTCTTGCGTTAGACATTAGATTAAACGGGCCTGTTTAACCCGTGTTTTGACCATGTTGGTCGTATTTACATTTCCGCTGCAATATTATACTTAAATACTATTTCCGCTGCGCTATGATATTATTATTTTCGAGACTATATTGTATGTGCTGTTTGCAAATGCTTTAAATATTTTTTTTAAACACTGAAATACCTAGCCTTGCATCTCTTTAGCAAGCCGGAGAAACCGTGTCTTACTAGGGAGGTGTGGCGGTGACATCCCGACCTGGGTGACCAAAAACCGGGGTGTTACAACTGAGATACTTGTTTAGCAAACAAGATGCCAAACCTCGATTAATCAGGTGGGTACTTCTGTTGCAGGAATTTGATATCATAATAAAAGATAGAAAAGGCAGAGACAATGGTGCTGCTGACCATTTGTCTCGAATAGAAAATGATAAAAATGAACCAGCCGTCAATGAAAATTTTCCGGACGAGCAACTGTTTGCCTTGCACCTTCATGATCAAGCTTGTCCATGGTTTTCCGACATTGCTAACTTTTTAGCATGTGGAATAACCCCACCATTCCAGCACAAGAGCCATAAAGCAAGGTTCAACCGAGATGTAGTCAACTACTTTTGGGAAGATCCTTATCTCTTTAAGCATTGTGCAGATTCGATTATTAGACGATGTGTAACTGGGCATGAGGCTTATCAAATCGGTAAAAAATGCCATGAATCGGAATATGGAGGTCACCATGGCCCCACTCGAACAGCTCATAAAGTGCTCGAATGTGGTTTCTATTGGCCTACCATTTACGAGGATTGCAAGGCATTTGTTAAGGCTTGTGACAGATGCCAACGATTAGGGAATATTTCCAAGAGGGATGAAATGCCTCAGAAAGGAATTCTCACCCTTGAGATTTTCGACGTATGGGGTATTGACTTCATGGGACCATTCCCGACATCGGATGGGAATCACTACATCTTGGTAGTTGTCGATTACGTGTCAAAGTGGGTTGAGGCGGTTGCACTGCCAACCAATGATGGTCACCAAGTCATCAAATTTTTTAAAAGTAACATTTTCAATAGATTTCGTGTACCTGCGGTAATCATATCTGATTGAGGAACCCATTTTGTTAACAAAGCTTTTGCAAATCTTATGAGCAAAACTGGGATCCTCCACAAGATAGGCACGCCTTACCACCCCCAAACCGGTGGCCAAGTCGAGGTATCAAACCGCGAAATCAAACATATACTCGAGGCCACGATAGGGATAACCCGTAAAGATTGGTCACGTAAGCTCAATGACGCTCTATGGGCATACCGCACTGCATTCAAGACTCCCATTGGGATGTCCCCTTATAGGCTTGTCTTCGGAAAAGACTGTCACTTGCCCGTAGAACTAGAGCACAAGGCTTACTGGGCCGTAAAAACGCTTAATTTTGACCCGAGAGTTGCTCAGGGCAAACGTAAGTTGGACCTCAATGAAATTGAGGAAATACGTGCGCAAGCTTATGAAAGCTCGAGGATTTACAAAGAGCGGACCCAGAAGTTGCATGATCGTCGTATTAAATCTAAACACTTCTATGTTGGCCAAAATGTCTTGCTATTCAATTCTAGGTTGAAGTTGTTCCCCGGAAAGCTTAGATCCAGATGGGAAGGGCCATACGAAGTGGTGCACGTGTTTGAGAGTGGAGCTGTCAGGATTCGAACTGACAAGGGAGAGTTGGTGGTGAATGGACAAAGATTGAAGGAGTATCTCGAACAGTTTGACCCCGAAAAAGAAGTTCAATTGATCTCCGAGCCGGCTTATGTTTAATTTATTATATATATATATATATTTATTTATGTAGCACATTCATTTTTCTTGGAAAATAAGTATCCAACCATCAACTAAATATTTAGAGTACTAAGACTCTAAATCTTTGCAAGAATTCATGGAATCAACAAAAAGAAAAATAAAGCTTAAAAAACCAGGTTCCTGGTTGGATTAATACTGTATTTAATAGAAATTAATTTCAGAATTTAAAGAAATTTAAAGTCCTGAATAAATCCATAAAATAGCAGTGTTGATCCAACCTAATTTATGCAAACAATTAATTGTTAGAATAATACTTGTGTGTAAATGTGCATGTTTAGTATGTTTAATTTGTAGAAAATGCATAATTTTAGAAAATGGTGAAAAACTAGACAATTTCAAAATTTTTCTAAGTGTTGGATGCGGTTTAATTTTCGTCTCAAATCAATGCGGTTTATACCGCATTATTTGAAACAAACCGCATCGGACATGTTGCCTTAGTAATTTTATCAATTCGGTTTAATCGATGCGGTATATACCGCATCAATGTAAAAGACCGAATTGATCCTTCAAGGCGCATTCCCTGTGTTAATATTGCCAAGTAGTCAATGCGGTTTATGCAATGCGGTATATACCGCATTGATTTTAATAAACCACATTGATCTACAAAAGGCATTGTATTTATTCTTGCAAGTGAGCAATTCGGTTTATGCAATGCGGTATACACCGCATTGCCTCACAAAAGCATCCCTTATTTCTTCTAAGTGTCCAATTCGGTTTCCACACTCCAATTCGGTATTACTCGATGCGGTATATACCGAATCGATTTTAAATACCACATTGCAGTTGAGTGTTGTTTTTACCTATCCCTCAATGCGGTTTACTAGTCAATTCGGTATATACCGAATTGACCTAAAAACCGCATCCCCCACAAACATTTGGAAACCGCATCGATGCGATATATACCGAATTGATGATGCGGTTTCCCTTAAACCGAATTACCCCCTATCCCACATACCTATTTATATACCCTTTTCCCCTTCTTCCTTCTCATTTCCACTTTCACACTTAGAAATTTTTTTTCCGATTCTCCCTCGCGAACCATTTCTTCCTCGCGAAACCAGTTCTCCAAACCAGGATTTTACTCCGTCCAAATCCATTCCCGAGTTCGAAAATGGAGTCTTCTTCGTCTAATCCAAGCGGGAGTAAAGGGTAAGTTCCCATTTTCAATTTCGCACCCTGTTCTCGCGATTTTCAATTTTTGGGTTTTCTTGGTTTTGTGCGAAATCGGGGGTGGGGAAGGAGATGGAGACTGTTTGTGAGTTAGGGATGACCGGAATGTAGTCGGAATGACATGGGCATGACCGGAATTGGTTTAGAACAGACCAGGGAGAACCTAGGGCTTACTGTGTTTTGTCTATACCGCCATTGTTGTGTTTGAAGCTTTCTGTGTTTATGCTTATTGTGAAAATTTAGGTTTCAAAACCCTAAAATCATGCTTTTGTTCATTGTGTAAATATGTTGTTGCCATTTTGTTGTCTGTGTACATACCCTGTTGTCTGTGATTATGCTTTGTTATCTGTGAAAATTGGTAACACATGGGTTATCTTCCTTTAACCACTGTGTTATTTTGTCTGTTGGATAATTGATGATAGTGATTGAATAAGCATGATGTTTGTGATTGAATCAGTGTTCATTGTTGATGAAGCATGAGTTCTTGAAATTTTGAAAATTTTTGGCATGAATGGATTGTTTGTGTGTTTAGTTTTGTTTGCATGCTACTGTATTGTGAGAACCATGTTTAATAAATGTTTTGTGGGTACCTGGTTTACTGTACTTTACAACTCAACTGAAAAGTTGATGTTTGTATAAATTTGGAAACATGGGATTACAAACAAAACCATGCCAAATTTTTTCCTGACATGTGCTTTCCAAGTACTGTAGGCATGGTATTTATGTGTAGAAAAGACAAAAAGTTGGTAGGATGCTTGTTTTTATTAAGTGTTTGACTTACACATGTATGGATATGTGGGGAATCAACAAAGTGTAGCAATCTTGCTCACTTTCCGTCACCCATTATCCAACAAAAATTCAAATGGGGGACCACTCACAGCCCCAATTTTACTAAATAAACAAGTCAACACATTTCATAAAATTAAAATAAAAAATTAGTCTTTATGTGTGTTTGTTTGTTTTTATTTTCTCTAGTCCATTGCATCATGCTATTTTATTATGTGTGGCTATCATCATGTGTATTAATCCATCATCTTAAATATTCCTCTTCCCATTTCACATATTTTCAATCACTTATATAGTGATTAAAAATTAAAATTTCTTTTGTAGGCTCAATAGCCTATAAAAATCTATCCTTTGGTCTCTTGACCATTTGAATAAAATCTTGACTATTTTTTTTTAGTCTAAGAAAAATTGTAAGGGTCCAAGACTCTTATTTTCTATTTTCCTTTGTAATTAGTTGTTTGCAATAATGTTAGATTATATAATCTAACTTCGTATCTTAGTATATATATTTTGCCTCAATAAATTCAAGTAAAACCAATTAACTCACATTTAGAGCATAGCTCAAAATGTGAGGATGTTGATTTTTAACTTGAATATTACTTTATTGAAAAAGTGTAAAAATATTTCATCTCATTTTCTTCAGGAACCAAATGATTATAGAGTCCATAATGGGCCTTCCTACTACAACTCCAGACCTGGTCTTTATAGAAATTGAAGATTTTAAAAAGGAAATAGGTGACAACCGGAGAGCCCTGGGGAACGAATTCGAATTGGACATGGACCACCAGACCGAATGGAGATTCGAAATGAAAGAACACTGGTGGAGAGATATCCCCGAAGAGCAGAGAAATTATAAAGCCATGGGGCTTGAAAGGGATTTCTGCAAACACTTGTGGAATTTCTGGAACCAAGAATTCACCCATGCAACATTTGATCAGAGATTCCCTCCGAAGGTGCACTAGGAACGCATGGTCTGGAGAATGAATGAGCAAAAAGGCCAGTGGATTAGACTGCTGGAACAACACGTGGGAGATAAGCAATTGGCAGCATTCGAGCCAATCCTCATACCGCCAGGAATCGTGGAAGAAACAAAGAGGCAGTATGTCAGACATATTCCCCCGGCACAGAAAGTGGCATCTGCAGGGGTATTTGCCATGGCAGACGCTTTTCCATTCATGTTCAGAAAGGAGCTCTATGACAATGGGACCGTCTGCGGAATTGAGGAACAGCGATGGCTCAAAAAGCTCGCAAAGGCACGCCATACTGATATGGTGTTCAATCTATGGGATTCTGTTAAGCCAGTGCTAGATTTCGGATTGACAAACAACTCCCCCATGTTTAGCTTAATCATCGAACGGATAAAGGCAACGAGAAAGCTATGGGGCGAGTATATGGTCAAGTGGGGGAAATGGGAGAAGGATATCCAGGATTTCGTGCTAAATCCAGGGGTGGAGATACCCCAGAAAATGTGGAAATTGTGCCGACGTTTATACCCAAGCGATTCCCGGCGGTTGAACCGAAAGAGGCGACAATGGAGGGGATGCCCAACTTTGCACTGATCAGAGAGGAATGCACAACGATGATCCGGAACAAGAGTGGGCATAAAATGGGCAACCGAAAACGCCAGATACGCCTAATGGACGATAACAAATGCCTGGGCTACCTGAATATTCCCCCGGTCCGAAATCTGTCTCACTTGGAGGAAAAGGAAGCTAACATCATGGACACCCTCTATGCGGATATGAAGAAAAGGATTTTCGACCTACTGAAGGAAATGGATGAAGAAGGACTGAGGTATTGTGAAGAGAATAGAGAAGGGCGACTACGATACGACGTGGCCTTCCAAGGAGTTTTGGGTAGACACTTCATGAAGAGATGGACCGCCCAGCTGACAGCAATGACCGAGCCTAAATTCTTCAAGAAATATTTGAAGATCAAAGGGCCGGAATTGGGTCTGTGAACCAAAGCTGATGACAACGTGATCCATGATTATGTAGACCCATCTCCCGAACCACATGAGTCTATCGAATCGGAGCCCCTCCAGACTGAGAATGAGCCAGAACCACCAAAGAAGAAAAGAAAGTTGATAAAGCTGGAAGAAAAAGAGAAGGCTGGGAGGCCTGCTGAACCGCAAATAAAAATCCAAGAACCAAAGCCTTCTAGCCAGACAAGGACTATCCCGCCTGTGCCGAAATTCTATGATGAACCTCCGAGGCCAAAAGATAAGGGCAAGGGCCAGGCTGTTGAGCTATCAAAGAAAGAACAAAGGCGTCTGGCTCAGGAAAAAGTTGATGCTGAATTGGCAAAGAAGGCCCAGGAGGAAGCCGATGCCGAATTTGCTAAGAATAAGCAGAGAAGGATAGAGGCTGAACTGGCTGAAGAACGGTGGATCGCTGAACGCGAATCACGCTTAGTTGAGAGGGATATAAGAGAGAAAGAGCAAGCTGAAGCGGAGTCAGCCACTGAAGTAGAAGAGTGGAGACAGAAAAAGGCGGAGGAACGAGCAGAAAGAAAGAGAGAGTGGGATGAAATGATGAAGAAGAGAGCTGAGGAGCAAGAGAAAGAGGCTCAAATACAAGAGAATATAAGAAAAGCCCGGGAGGAAGAGGAAAATAGAGTAGCTGCTGAAAAGCTACAAGCCGAGCTGGAACAGAGAGAAAAGAATGAGGCCGCAAGAGAGGCCGATGTTGGGGACGATGATTGCCTAATAATCAGCGGAACCAACATTATGCCTATCAAAGTAAAGACTGATCCGGCTGAATGGGCGAAGGATAAGGAGAATCAACAGAAGGAGTTGGTTGCCAGAAAGAGCGAAGCTGAGATGAAGATGGATAAAATTGTTGAAAGGTTGATGCCTACAGTAGAAATTGAGGAGATTGTGCAGAAAGGGAACGAGAAAATGGAGAATACAATGAGAAAAATGGCTGAGCTTAAAAGTGACATCAGGCAGATCGCGGCACAAACAATGGCCGCCACTACTGCCCAACCTCAACCAACTGTGCCAGAAGAGAACTTGCAGAACTTGGAAGATTCACGTGCCGATGCAGAGCCACGACTCGAGCCAAGCAACGGAAAAATAGCAATGAGCGAAAGCAGCAGTGGCGATGATCAATCCGCAATGAAAGCCATGGAAGACGCCTTCAAAGGCAAAACTATTCAACAAGTCCTCCAAGGTGATGCTGACATTGCAAGGGATCAAAGGGATGAAATGTTAGAGCACGAAACTGGATAATTAAACCAGGGGGGGGGGGGGAGTGGAGGTACCACAAAAAGAATATCAGTTGTTGATCCCTTCTTTCCCGATGTTTTATTCAATTCTGTATTTCATGAAATCCCTTGTAATTTGTATGAACAGGGTGCATCTCAAGGAGATGATCAAGCTAATTTGGAACAAAACCTTAATGAGGGACAGCAGGAGCACCAGCAAGATGAAGCCTCCGACTCTGATTGGGAGCAGGCAGGCCACATGCAAGCACTATCTGAGGGAACCCAAGAATCAACAGGATCAATTCGACCTGCTGAGTTTTGGATAACCTCCACCTCAAAGGGCCGGATGGGGGTGCCTACAAAGGAATATCAAAAGTTCCCCATCAAGGATGATGTAGACATAATGAGGAGGTTCAATGGGAATGAGCAGAATGCGGGGCGTTAAATGGCACTGTCTGAAATGTTCATACCCGATAAAGGATTCAGTCCGGAAATGCTGGATCATTCCATGCTAATCACTCTGAAAGAAAAGCATGAATGGACTGAATTCCTTACACACCATGCTGAACCTGGGATAGCAGAGCTGGTTCGGGAATTCTATTGCAACCTAAATGTCGCCCACAAGAAGAGTTGGGTGCGAGGAGTTGATGTGAACATATCTGGAGATTATTTGAATAGCTTCCTCGGCACACCTAACTGGAGATCAGAATTCCCGGCAGCTGAGATCTTTGAGAAGAGGACATGCAAGGCAGCGGAGAGGCCATACTACGACAATATCACAAGATCCCTCACTGACGAGAGCTATACTGGAGAATTTTCCTTCAAATCGAAGCATCTCAAGCTGGAGTTCCAGCCTTCATACGACTTCTACATGTCGAAGATTAGGCCCAACCCTCACGCACATGAGACGTCTGGTCGAATGTTAAAGGGTTTCGCTAAGATTTGGCATGGACTGAAGATCAATGTGGGAGAGCATATTTTTCATGTTATGACTACAAGGAGCTCCGGCAAGACAGCTGCTCTCTGCTATCCAAACCTCATCAGGAGGATTTGCGAAGATCAAGGAGTGGATCTATCGGTTTTCAAGGGGAGTGATCTCATTCACATGAATCCTCCTATTCCAGTTCCAAGGACTCGGGTAACTGATCCAATTGTGTATACTATGCCAGAAAGAGATTAGGGATCAGATGCCCAATCCAGATACACTCCTAGGCGCCAACCACGCAAGAAGAAGGCACGTACTGAAGCGGTACCTTCAACAGAAGAAGCTGGAATCCCCTCGACAGAACCTGCTGTAGAAGAACATCTTCTTGATGATGCTCCCACTTCTAGTCATCCTCAAACTGATGCCTCTCCTCCGAGGCAGCAAGAAGATATCCAGTTCAACCTCCTCTCAGAAGCCAGAACGTCTCTCAATTTCCAGCTGACTCTCTGACTATTCAAATAGTGAGCCAAATTGGACAATCGATGGTGCAGAGTGTCAAAACTCTTGCCGATGTCATCGTGTCAAATCAAGAAAAACAGCTACAAAAGGAGGAAGAGTTCAGGCTGAGAGCACTGCAAAAAGAAGAAGAATTGAGGCTGAAAGCAATGGAAAAAGAAGATGAGTTGAGACTGAAGGCGCTTGAACGAGAAGGAGAGTTCAGACGAATGATGCTCGAAAGAGAAGAAGAATTTAGATCGAGAGCGGCTGAACGAGAAGAGAGGCAACATAAGGAGAGGATGGAAAGCGAAGAAATGAATAGGAGGCTGATGGAATCACTGTTCAACACTCAAGCCCAAATGATGAACACCATAATCAGAAAGCTGCCCTCGCCGCCAAGAGATGCCACCGGACCTCCCGCACAGCAGCCGGAAAGGAGAGATTGAGTCCACAACGATCAGATCCATGCGAGCCTTATTGTAAACATCATACATTAGATTTTCCATTCATTCAGTGCACTTTCGATCATATTGTTGGTAATCTAGTGTAATTGATGTACTTATATGCTTTCAAAGAATGGAATTGTTACGTTCCAACTTTTAAGAAAAGATGTGTGGCTGTCCAAGATGAATAAGTGACTTTCATGCCAAAAACAAAGCTGTGACATGCTTGCATGTTCACAGTGTCTTTTTACTGCTTTCAATTAAATAACCAGCATAAAACAAGCATAGATCTGTCACCTAAATTCACATATTGAATTTAGGCTAATGATAAAATTTTCAAACTATTAAATTGCGATAAAATAATTAAAAAATATGCATGATATAAATTCTTGAGGTTTTGAGCTATAATAATCTAATGATATGATCACTTGAAAGAAAAACAAACTTTCATGTTGAGAATTTGATTGAATAAATTGCAAGAATTTTTCAAAGGTTAAGTTCAAGAATAAATGTATGACATGATCAAACCATACTATGTGAGATTTGAGCCATGAGTCACTTTTACTCATTATTTCTTTGTTGTGTGAAAATCATTTTAATTAAAGGAAACTAGAACTTGCAATTGGGACCGATTCAAGACCATGCCATATTCCCGAAATCGAGCATATGATCGAGGCACTTAGAAAAACCCAAAATTTTTGGCATTCGCTTGAAATCCAAACCCAAAAATATTTTCCCTCTAGGATTAACCAATCTGAGCCTTTAAGCCTAATTTTTCTTTTAAACCACTATATTTTCCTAGCCTTACAAAAAGACGAAGAAATCGAACCCAAGTGTACATGAACCAATTCTACCAAGGCATTATAGTTTATGATCATCAAAAATATCAATCGGTATTCAAAAAAAAAAGAAAAAGAAGAAATGAAAAGACAAAGAAAAAGAGAAAAATGTTGAGATCCATTCAACAAGAATAAATTGCAATCGACCAAGCAAATTAGACATAGTCTAATGTCATGCAATAGAAAAGAAAAACAAAAGAAAGAAAAAAGTATTGATGATCATAGATTTTGAATAAAAACATGCCAAGGTATAGTGGAATGGATTTGTGTCACTTTTTAACCCAATAATTTCCTTCCATACCGATGTTGTAACCGTATGCCCCGTTTTAACCCTTAATAAGACCTCGGGATCTCGATTTGAGGAAATGAGTAGGTGGCGAGTTGGTCTGATTGCAAGCCTATGGGATAATTTAATTAAATTTGATTATGAGCGTTAATGATTAAAACCCAATTTGAGAGTGAGTGAAATTTCCGTTTCTATTATATGTGAGACTTTGTTTTGATTGATCAATGTTCATGTCATGCTTGAATTCAAAAATTAAACCGATGAGAATTTTCTAGACATATATTCAAGAAGGATTAACAATAATAATTGATTTGTATGCCTACTCAAGTGAGAAGTATCATTTCATTAACCACTGCAATCAAGAGAGTTTAATACTTGTAACTTTTGATTATCTTATCCCAATATAAAATAATGAAATTTTTGAAGCCACGCAAATGGATTGAATGTGCAGAGTCCTTGCTCTTAGGAGCACTGACTCTGACTGCTCGGGGACGATCAGTATTAAATGTGAGGATGTTGATAATGGCCAAAATTGTCCATTATTTCTAATCCATTTCCGTGTCTGAGACGGACATTTTGATCGTATTCCCATCTTATTTTAATAAGAAAGCAGTTGAATTCGATAGATTAATGCGAGTTTGTAAGAATAATAAGCTGGTAATGAAAAAACACAAAGATATGCAATTTTAATTGTATTTGTGTTAGAAAAATCCAAAACATGGAAAAAGGAAAAAGGAAAGAAAAAGGAATGAAAAAGATGGACAAAAGAATAAAATAGCCCACGAAAATAAAAAAGATGGGAAAAAGAATAAAAATCCCACAAACTGAATTTTTTTGGCTAAGTGTTGAAAATCAATTATGTTTACATCAATGCGGTTTATACCGCATTACCCATGCAAACCGAATCACTGAAGAAAAGAAAAAATGGCCAAGTGTTGAGAGGAGATGCGAAATACCCAATGCGGTTTACTCAATTCAGTTTATACCGAATTGACTCCTAAACCGCAATAAAAGGACGAAACCCAGAGCAAAAAGAGAGATGCAATGCAGTATTACTCAATTCGGTGTAAACCGAATTGACTATTAAACCGCATTGCATCAAAACAAGGAAGCCAAGCAGGAGGCTATGAGCAATGCGAAATAGCCAATTCGGCTTACACAATGCGAATTAAATCGCATTGATGTTGAAGACCCCATCCCAGCCAAAAGACCAAGGAAGAAGACCTCATGCAATTCGATATATCCAATGCGGTTTATACCGAATTGCTTGAGGAAACCGCATTAAGTTCAAAATGCATCCGGATGAAGCTGTGGAACACGTGGAAAATGCATGCTACTGTTAATGGGCCCTGATGGGCTTAGGGTTCTGGAAAAGAAGTATAAAAGCTGACCATCCTTAACATTTGAAGACACTCTTACACACTTTGAAATTCAGCCAGGGGACAAAGAGAACAAGTAGGAGGATCTTCAGCCATTAAGGGTTAGGTAGGTAGTTTAATTAGTTTATTTTTCATGCATGTTAGCTTAGTTTTAGATGTTTCAATCTTAGTTTAGTTTGTAAAAAGCTTGTTACGACCTTTTAGTGTAGCCATTTCCATATATTTAACATGCTTTCTAGTTAGAATGAACCCTACCCTCAATCTAATGAGTAGTTTGGGTTATTTATCATGCTTTCAAGTGTTAATACAAGGAAAAATTCCAGAAATGGGTTTTGTCTCATGTGTTTTACACTCTTTAAATGCTTTCCTTAGTAATAAATGTGTAGAAAGTTTGTTTGTTTCAACTAGATTTTATTTAATGTGTTCCTAGTTGACTTACATTCTTAATAAATGCATGTTTAGTGGGTTTGTAGTATGTTTTTATGCCTTAGAGCTTTAAATAGATGTTCTTAGGTTTTAGATAATTTTAGGGTTTGTTAGAAGTAGTTTTAATGCTTTATTTTACTCTTCTTGTTCTAGATCTTTTATTTATGGTTGCCTTAGATAATGTTGGTGTTCTTAGTTTAAGCATGTATTTCTTAATTGTTTAGACTGTTTTAGGTTTGTTTATCCTTGAATTTCATGTTTGTAGTTTTAGGGTTTAATTCATGCTATTACCCACTGTACTTGCATAAATATTGATAACCACAAAATATTCACAAGTATGACTGCGAGATGACACTGATGTGAAATGAATGATGTGGTCTAATCCCATCTATCATAAACCGCATCAGCTTAGAAACCGCATGAATACTTGTCGGTAATAAAAAATGTATTTGTGTAAAAATTGCATGCAATTCGGTTTAGGCAATACGGTTTATACCGCATTGCCCATGAATACCGCATTGCATGATAAAAAAAAATGGTGGTGTTTGTTGTTTATTTTCTTCATGCGGTGTCTTGCAATTCGGTATACGCAATGCGGTTTATACCGCATTGCCCATTAAATCGAATTGCCTCCTGATACCGTATTGTATGCATACCCATCCCCTCATGCCTTAGTTATTTTTCTTGTCAAACCAATGCGGTTTTATGCCAATTCGGTTTATACCGAATTACCTTGGCAAACCGCATTACCCCCATTTTGAAGCAAATGCCTTAGCTGAAATTGAGTGAGGAAATAATCTCATCAATTCGGTTTGTCCAATGCTGTTTATACCGCATTGATTTGACAAACCGCATTAGATGATGTTATCTCGCATCCTTGCAATGACTGATTGGGTAAGGAAATACTTCATTTCTCATGCATACTCAATGCGATTTAAGGAATGCGGTATATACCGCATCCAATTTATTAAACCGCATTGATCTCCTATTATTTCAAAACTCCATAAACATTTTACTTCCTGAGTTGTGTAAGTTGCATGGGTGTATTGGGCTTAGGCCCATTACATCTAATTTTTATCCATTACACTCTCAACTATTAGTGTCTAAATTATTGTGTGATTAACACTCACACAAAACCAAAAATATTCTTTTAATTTCATCTTTTTCTTTTAATTGTTTGTATGAATGAGTAATAAGGAATATCACAGATCTATGTTGGCAAAGATGTCCCTTCACAGGGATAACGATTAGCTCGTCTTCTGTGTATTACTTATTGCTCGTTATTTTGCAAGATTTAATTGGAGATTGGTGGAAGCTACGGCAAAAAGGTCTCTTCACGGGGATAACGATTAGCCACTCAGCCAATTCCCAGTTAAATACTGTTTTCTTTTCTTTATCTTAATTTCAAACCTGAATTTCAACCTATGGTAATATTAGACAGTGTCGATCAACACTGTTATAATAGTACTGTAGTAAGAAAACATGTGGGTTATTCTTCATTCATGGATGGTAGGACTTTCGATAATAGCGATCACTGTTATTAAAGGTACCTTACTGTCTAAAAATCATACCATCTGGAATAGTTGGGAACTAGATAGCAGATGTTTGCAGTCCAGATCACCCCAGTTATTTCTAGCACTCTTTTTAGCCAAATTCTTCTTTTCTCATGGCTAATCCATCTTTGTGTATCAAATTCTGTCTAATTCCACCATATATTTTGGGGTGCTTTATTTTATCTTGTCATATACATGTATGCATGATATTATTATGTAGATATTGTGGTCTATAATATTTTGGAGATCCTTCTCCTTGGACATAGAAGTCTTGATCTAAAACAGATGTTGCATAATAAATTTCCACAAAAATCACTTTATAAAATTCGGATCGGAGTAAGGGATAATTTCACAGTTATGACTAATTCATCTTCTACTGGGGGTTGGTTTTGAGAACTTAGAAGCAGAGTCAGCGATTAGGTCTCACCTAGACTGAAAGGATCTGTATTTTAATTGAGAGTCTAGTACCTGTGTAGGGAATGATTTTCAAATATCTATTGTTTTCTCAAAATTGTTGTGTGTTGGAAATCTTATATTAGATATTACATCAGATCAGTGTCTACTTGGACTCAGATAAGATGTGATAAATAATACTAGAGGAACAACATATATGCCTTGGTTAATTTCTAAGGTAGGGTTGAGTATTCTTTCAACTACTATCTTCTCCCACCAATGCCTAGAATTGAGTCTTGAGTTAGTACATCCGGAATAGACCTTCACGGGTCTATTCCATTCAGTTTGTATCTCATAACCAACCAGATGTTATAAGCCCTGTGGCTTACTGATATTTGGGAAGTTCTAAATCTGCATCTGGTCATCAAGACCAGGGGCTCTTTTATACTAACGGAATGAGATAGTTTTTGAGACTTCCGAGTGATAGGTTTTTAAATCTTTCTTTACCGCATTATTTTAAATGCTTTGTAGAGGACACTCGGAAGAATTAGAGGTTGGCCGCCGTTTGTAAGGTTTAATAGTTATGGATTAGTTCGGGGTTTAATTTGGACTTTGGGTGTGACAGGGGAGAATGATAGGAGTACTTGGCATATCAACTAATGATATGTTAGGTGTTGCTTATCCACCATGGAAAAATAACATACCTCGGCAGGGGCAGTTATTAATCTGTGGTATCTTAGATGTTGAGGTCTTAAGAGCATGTAAATTCTGACTGTAAGTACCTGTCTGTTAAAGGGAAAATAGTTTAGAAAGCATGAGAGTTAGCTAACTGATAGATTATCCCAAACAAAGATCTGTGTATAAAATGGAAGTTTAATTGTGTCTCATCTGAAATCTTGTCCAATCTTTGTTATTTTCTTCCTGTCCCTTCTGTCACATTTTAAATCTGCTTTATAGATAGTGTAGTATAACTTTACATGCTTTCGTAGAATAATTTTATCTGCTTTCTTAGTATAATTTTTATTGCTTTCTTAGAATAGATTTAATTGCTTTCTAGAATAATTTTACTATGCTTTGTAGTATAACTTTTATTGCTTTCATAGTCTAGTTTAAATTATGTCAAGTAGTATTAAAACCAAACTCAAGCTTGAAACGAGTAACCGAGTGGAAAATCTTAGTAAACGACGTGGGCCCTGCTTCTATCGCACATCCTCTAGTGAACGAACCGGTCTTACTATAAATTACTGCAATTTTTGACACCGTGCACTTTCGGGCCACAGTTTCCTACATGAGTATATAAAAAACATGACAACCTATAAACATATCCCTAATCCCAACCCCATCTTCATAATTGGTTTCATTAAATAAAATTAAACCGGGATTATTATTTTTCAGAAAATACTCATATAGTGGGACAATGTCAAAAGTTTCAAATGCCAATGAGAATGATAAGGTTAATCTCAAAAACCTAATTGCCCAAGCCAACTACACAAACATACATCTCAATACCATTGGTAAACAACTTGACCGGATTAAATCCCATCTCACTGACACCCAGTTCAACTGTACAAAATCTAAAGAATCCCCCTCCAAAGCTTCACCCCTCAAAAAACCCCTGTTTAAACCTTTCGAAATCTCTAAAACCACCTCTCTTAATATTTCCCAAGCCAGAACTCCAATCCCAGCTTTCAAAAGGGCCCGAAACCTCCTCCAGAAACAGCTACATTCCAGAAACCCCAAGCCCAGCCCGAGTCAACATGATCACAGACATACAACCTTTTCCGCAAAACCACTCTTCCATACAGCCTCAACCCATTCCCCAAACCCGTTTTAACTCATCATATGTTTACAACGGGAACCTGGATGGCCTTGGAGAACATCAGATCCTTCTTATGCTCCAACAGATGACAATGGCAGCCAATGCCTATAGAGCACAAGGACACACAGAAGACAAAGCCATAGCAGAAATCCTTATAGCAGGATTCTCTCGGCAACTCAAAGGATGGTGGGACTTTCATCTTACCGAATCCCAACACGAAGATACATTGAATGCTGTCAAGCTTGATGAAGAAGAAACCCCCCTTCTTAGTGACGATGGTGAACCCCAACAAGACGCCGTTGTCACTCTCATTCAAACCATCACAATCCACTTTATAGGAGATCCTACTCTTCTAACCAACCGCAATATAGAACTCCTATCTAATCTCAGATGCTGAAGCTCAGCGATTTCAAAATCTACAAAGAAGAATTCCTGTCCCGCCTCATGAGCCGAGATGACTCCAACCAACCTTTTTGGAAGGAAAAATTCCTTGCTGGCCTTCCCACTCTCCTTGGTGAAAAAGTTAGAAACAAGATCCTATCTCTTTCTGGATCTCAAATCATTGACTACGACATCTATACTTATGGTCAATTGATAAGCATTATTCAAAATGAAGGCCTCCACATTTGCCAAGACCTCAAAATCCAGAAACATCTCAAAAAGGAGGTGAAGCAGACCAAAACAGAGCTTGGAACCTTTTGCAAGCAGTTTGATACCTGCCATCGCAGCTTGAAACATGATCCTTGTGATTGCCAAAAATCCCCCTCAAAACCTTACAAAAAGTTCCCAAAGCCTCATAAGAAATTCAACAACTACAAACAAACTAAATTCACTCCAACACCTGATTACTACAAAAAGCCTACAAAAATCCCAGCTCCTGCCAAACATCGCGGTCCAACAAAGACCCAATCAGATGTTATCGTTGCAACAAGACATGACACATTGCCAAGTATTGCAAGCTCCAACGGCGAATCAATGAGCTCCAAATCGATGATGCTATCCTCAACCAGATCTTTGAACTCCTGGTTTCATCCTCAACGGAACAATCTGATGAAGAGCTACGCCAATCAAATTCCTCAAACCCCGAAGAAGAAAATGTTTTCAACATAAATGTTGATGACGTATCTTCTAGCAGTTCTGATACTATCCCATCCATTAACACTATCACCTCTGAACAACAGACGTTGATTGATATCATCAAACAGGTCGAGGATCCCCAAATCCAGAAGACATGTTTTGATAAACTTGTTGAAGAACTCCAGAAACCTCGAAAGCCCTCTTTTCAAAATCCCTCATCTTCCGACACTAATGACTTGACCCGAATCCTCAAAAAAAGTCATACAACACCAAAATCCCCCACACTCCAAAGTCTCCAAAAAGATGTCAAAGATCTCAAAAACGAGATCAAAAGCCTCAAACAAGGTCTTGCTAATGACTCAGAAATCCTCCAACAAATCATCAACTCCTTGAGTCCCAGGAATGAAGCTGACAGTGAAAATATCCAAGAACAGATTCAATAGACCAGGAACGTTCCGCAAGACTTTCTCTTTGTTCTTAAAGAAATCACGTCACGAAAGTACATAGTAAAGGTCAAGCTCCGATTCACTAAAGGGTTAACTATCCATGTTATCGCCCTTTTTGACACTGGTGCTGATCACAATGTTATACGTGACATCTATGCACCAATCCAATGCCAGCGAAGTATTGATGCCAAGCTAAAAGCTGCAAATGATTCCAACCTCGATGTCCAATCTAGAATAGAAGCCTCCATTATCAATAATGGTATAGCCCTCAAAACAACTTTTCTTGTTGTCAGTAACATTCATCATGCAGTTATCCTTGGAACACCCCTCCTAAACCTCATTACACCTTACACCATGAGAAATGATTCCATTACCTCCCAATTCAATAACAAAAGACTATGCTTCACCTTTCTTGAAAAACCCCATACCAAGAATGTCAATCTTCTGAAAGCCTGTTCTATCTATGAGGATTCTATCAAAAACATTGTCCAAACCAAAACCTTCACCCTCAATGAGCTCAAAAAAGATATCTACGTTACAAGGCTTGATAACCAGTTACAACAAAAGACAATCCAACAACGGATTGCTGATTTCCATAAACAGATAACAGAACAGGCCTGTTCTGATCTCCCAACTACTTTTTGGGAAAGGAAAAAACATGTTGTCACACTCCCCTATATGCCCTCTTTTTCTGAAGAAAAAATCCCCACTAAAGCACAGGCTATTCAGATGAATAGTGACCTCATGGAATTCTGCAGAAAAGAAATCCAGGACTTACAGCAGAAAAAGCTCATCTTCCCTTCCAAATCCCCTTGGAGTTGTGCTGCTTTCTATGTCAACAAAGCTTCTGAAGTCGAACGAGGAACACCTCGGTTAGTCATTAACTATGCTCCTCTTAACAGAGTCCTCCAATGGATCAAGTATCCCATTCCGAACAAAAAAGATCTCCTCCAAAGACTCTATGATGCATATCTGTTTTCAAAATTTGATATGAAATCAGGATTCTGGCAGGTCCAAATAGCTCCGCAAGATAGGTATAAAACTGCTTTTAGTGTCCCCTTTGGACAGTATGAGTGGAATGTTATGCCTTTCGGTTTAAAAAATGCCCCTTCAGAATTCCAAAAGATTATGAATGACATCTTCAACGACTTACAAATTCTGTATTGTTTATATTGATAATGTTCTAATATTTTCCAAATCCATAGAGGAACAGTTTATACACCTTCGTATTTTCCTTTCGGTTGCCAAGAATAACGGATTAGTCATCTCTGAACCAAAGATTAGTATGTTTCAGACAAAAGTAAGATTCTTAGGTCACTATATCACCCAGGGTACAATTACTCCAATCGAAAGATCCCTAATCTTTGCATAAAAATTCCCTGACAAAATCCTCGAAAAAACACAGCTTCAACGATTCCTTGGAAGCCTGAACTATGTCCTGACTATTATCCCAACATAAAATCCAAACTAAAACCCCTCCATGATAGGCTACAGAAGAATCCCGCACCATGGACATAAGCTCATACTAGCCTAGTCTAAGAGGTAAAGAAGCAGGTAAAAGAAATCCCATGTCTCTATCTTGCAGATCCAACCATTCCAAAAATTGTTGAAACAGATGCTTCAGATATAGGCTATGGAGGAATTCTGAAACAAGCCAAGGAGGGAAAGGAGTGCATTATCCAGTTCACCTCAGCGCACTGGAACACCACTCAGAGAAATTATTCAACAATAAAAAAAGTGATCTTAAGCATAGTCCTCTGTATCCTTAAATTCCAAGGAGATCTGATCAACCAAAAATTCATTCTCAGAGTTGATTTCAAAAGTGCTAAAGAAATCCTTCAAAAGGATGCCAAAATCTGGTCTCTAAACAAATTTTTGCTAGATGGCAGGGACTTTTAAGTGCTTTTGACTTTGATATTGAATATATTAAAGGTGAAAATAATTATATTCCTGATTTTTTAACACGTGAATTTTTGCAAACCAGGGAAAATGCCTCCGAAACCGGTCAGAATACATACTGACAAAGAACAAAGGACCCGAGCCAGCAAGAAAGTCGCTGCGAATACTGCGCAGAATAAAAATACTCACAAATCCCTCAAAGAAAGGTTTGAAAAAGGAGATCCTCATGTTGGTGCTATAGACTCCTCAAATGGTAACTTTCAATACTATGTTACTTGGAGCCCCACACACAGTCAACACGAATCTGACCCTGATGATCAAAATCTCGAATCCCTAGATAACTCCCCTGAATCCCCAAATAATCCCAAAAAGATCTCAGAAATCCCAGCACCCCATACCTCTCCAGCAAATCCCCCAGGCTAATGAATGCCTAGCCGTTAATAAACAAAAAACCATCTCTGATACATACTCGTCTTCCTCACTTGCCAAAAAGACTTCTGACTCCACTATCCAATCCACACAACCCTCCCCAACAGAATGGTTCCTCAAATTACAATTCCAAAATATGATCACCATAGAACCTGGTTTTGACAGAGAAGATCCTTTTGTTACAGCAGAAGCCATTTTTGGGAAAAACACCTGGTTTAAAAAATTCGATGATGACAAATACCATCTCTATTATGAGTCCATCCTTGAATTTACTGAGTCAACCCAGATTAAGCATGAAAAATCCCGATCCAATCCCTCTGAAATTATATACTCCAAGTGCAAAATTTTCAGAGTCATTCAGCCCTCAAAATGGTATGGATCCCTTACCGAGCCAATTGCTTTTGGCACAAAATATAAATCCCTCCTATTTGCCAAAAAACATTTCAACTACTTTGAATATCAGCAGGCCTGGTTCAATGCCTTTTGGGTAACGAACCCATCCAAATACCATACCTGGTTATTCTATTTTGATAGATCAACAGATCTGAATTCCTACCCGATCTGGTGGTCTAGTTGGTGGAACCATTTTGGGTCAGTTCCACGGATATTGTCGTCCCTCGTTCAACAGTCTTTTGAAATTTTTTCCTCCCAGTATCATCCTACCCCCCATGAAAAAGATTCCTTTGACCCTCTCACCAATTTCTGCACAAAGTTCTATTATCCGTGGATATTTACCTGGAATCTAGAAATTCATGTTTCTCCACAACGGATCTTGAGAAGAAGATTTAAAGTCAAATGGTGGAACAAATGCAACTTGTTAGAAGCATCTTTCCAGAACAAGTTGAACAGTGGATTCAGCAGGACAAGAAACGAAGAAGCATTACTAACAAGCGAACACCTGCACAAATCACATTTGAAGAACGAAAGAATCATATCACGGCAAGAATTGCTGCTGCAAAAACCCCTGAAGAGGCAATGAAAATCATGCAAGAGCTCCAAACACCCCCCCGATAGTGCATCGACTTCCGAAGGTACATCTTCTTGTTTCGGAAATAGTAGGTTTTAAAAAAATAAATAAAAAGTAAAAAGAATAAAAATAAAAATAAATAAATAAAACAATAATAAAAGGAAAACCCACTTGCTGCAATACTTCTTTTTCTCTTCCTCTTGCAATCTTTATGATGAACAAAAATGCTCCGGAAGAATCCCGTAGGAGCCTGTTCAAAAAAAAAAATAAAAAATAAAAAATCATCAAATTCATGTATTTTATTCATCTGCTTTGTTTCTTATAGCCTGTACTTAGGTTCGATCATGCTCCGAAAAAATCCCGCAGGAGCCTGTTCCATCCTTCCAGACTTTAAAAAAAATAAAAATGATTATGATTAGATTATTCCCTGCAAATTGCGGAGACATGTCACCCACTACTTTCACGCCTTGTCCACCATGTTTGTCACCACTCACCCCGAATTTACAAGATGGTCCTCCAAGTTTCGAATATTCGACTTCAACATTTGCAAGATGGTCCTCCAAGTTTCAGATATTCGACTTCAACATTTGCTGAAAGGCCCTCCTCCATCCCCTATATATAGAGCCCCATTGCTGGACGAAGGGGATCAAGTTTTCGAGCACCCTAGTGAGAGAAAGAGTGAAATCCCACCGCAAGAATCCCGTCGGAGCCGACTTCCTCCTCTGTTAATTTCTGACTACTCTACACCATGGACGGCTTTGCCGCCTCTCTAATATACTAACTTATCCCTCCCCCTTTTACATTATGTTACACTGCACCATGGACGGCTTTACCGCCTTTCTAACTATCTAACATCCCCTTTCCCCATTCATATTCCTGCTATTAACATACGACTGGCCTGGCCAGACGACTAACTTCATCCCACCCTAACCATTCTGTTGGGGAGGGTTATGTGGATTGGATAGTGGAGTCAGAAGTCTTTTTGGCAAGTGAGGAAGACGAGTATGTATCAGAGATGGTTTTTTGTTTATTAACGGCTAGGGATTCATTAGCCTGGGGGATTTGCTGGAGAGGTACGGGTGCTGGGATTTCTGAGATCTTTTTGGGATTATTTGGGGATTCAGGGGGGTTATCTATGGATTCGGGATTTTGATCATCAGGGTCAGATTCGTGTTGACTGTGTGTGGGGTTCCAAGTAACATAGTATTGAAAGTTACCATTTGAGGAGTCTATAGCACTAACATGAGGATCTCCTTTTTCAAACCTTTCTTTGAGGGATTTGTGAGTATTTTTATTCTGCGCAGTATTCGCAGCGATTTTCTTGCTGGCTCGGGTCCTTTGTTCTTTGTCAGTATGTACTCTGACCGGTTTCGGAGGCATTTTCCCTGTTTTGCAAAAATTCATGTGTTAGAAAATCAGGAATATAATTATTTTCACCTTTAATATATTCAATATCAAAGTCAAAAGCACTTAAAAGTCCCTGCCATCTAGCAAAAATTTGTTTAGAAACCAGATTTTGGACATCCTTTTGAAGGATTTCTTTAGCACTTTTGCAATCAACTCTGAGAATGAATTTTTGGTTGATCAAATCATTGGACCCCTTTGGTATCAGAGCCATCTAATAACAACACAAATAAATAACCTCTTGCCACATTATAATATTTTAAATTGTAATCTTGTTGTGTGACAGCAAAGCAAGGAAAACCCACCAAATAATGGGAATAATCTATTTAGAAACACACCTGCGTCCTTCGGGATGTGAGATGTGCTTCTACTTATATAGAAAATTGATGAAGACTGCCTGCTACTTGTTACCTCACTCATTTTTGTTCAATTTCTAATTGATCTGCACTCCACAGCTGGTGGTAGGCGAGGAAGGCGACCATGTACGAGTATGTAGCTTCAACGAGCCTCGCTGCTTGAATATTACTACCTCCGTCTCATTGTAATTGCCACGGAGCACTATTTGACACTATTAATTGTTTAACTTTGATTCAACTTTTTATCATAGTTATGTAAGAAAAAACATAGTCAAGTCTCAAGTGAGATCTTGTTAGATTCATTTAATCTTATTGTTATTCGTAAAAATTTGGAGAGGCGTAGAAACCTCTTTTGATTGAACAAAGGTTGAAGGAATTACAAAGTTCCAGAAAGGAAATTACAATGAATTAACGAAAGCTGTAAACAATGGAATTACAGAAAGCGATAAATGAATCTAAAGAAAGCAGTAAATTACAGAAAGCGATAAAGAGTAAACTGAAAGCTAAAAAGAAAGTAATGAATCTCGATTTGAGAGTTGTGTTGGAGATTCCTCGCGCTAGCAGCCATCTTCAGTACTTATAGGCGACCTTCAAGTTAGGCTGCAAAACTTCTATGATGCACGATCTTCCCAGTCCTCAACCGTCCAAGCCTGCTCCAAGGAACTGCTTCAAGATCTGCCTTTTTCTTGATCGATAATTTCTAGGCTGCAATGTGGGTTGGGCTGTCGCTTAGGTAGCATTGGGTTGATGCGTCTTGTGCCAAAATATGCGGGTTTAACAATTCTTGGGTCAACGGATGCCCCCCTCGCGCAATTTGTCTGATTAGATTTTTTAAGACAAATATGCGCGTTCAAAATAGGCCTGGCCCATCTGTTTTTTTTTTTTTTTCCCTTCTTAGCCGCCATCACAGTGTCCCCGGCCGCCATCAACATCTGCCATGTCGCCATCCGCCTCAGGCTGCCATCCGCCTTGCGCAGGCTACTATCCGCCTTGTTCAGGCTGCTATCTACCTTGCTCGGGCTGCTATCCCCTTGCTCAGGCTGCTACGCCTTGCTCAAGATGTTAACCGCCTAGCTCAGCCTGTCATCCGCCTTATTCGCGCTGCCCCAACACGTCTCCAGCCACCATCGAACGCTGTCTGGCCGCCACCAAATCGGCCTCAGCCGCCGTTCAAGGCCTTCCAGCCACCATCGTGCTTCTTTTGCTCATCTGCCATCCACGCGCGAAGGAGCTCGAGCCGCCATTCGACTTCCAACTTCAGCCACCGCGAGTTCAAGTCAGGGCCGCCATCCACATAACCCCAGCCGCCACTGGGAGTCTCTAAGCTGCCATTGCATTGATCCGGGCCACCGCAGATTGCCTCCCAGCCACCATCAACGCGTGATGAAGCAGCCGCCATCCATTGGCACTCAGCCGCCACGGTAATGCCTCCAGCCGCCACCAGGGGTGCTTCATCCACCACTGAAGGGTGTCTGGCCGCCGTCCTCATTGCTCCGGCCGCCATCCTGGACTGAGCCGCCACCGGGAAGCCACCAACCGCCATTGAAGAGGCCCCGGCCGCCGTTATGCTTTAGTCAGCCACCACTTCTCGAGTTTAAGTCGCCGTTGAGCTCTCAGCCGCCACGTGCCTCTTGGCCGCCACCCTTTGCAAAGCCAGCCGCCACCATTGCCTTGTCAGCCGCCGTCGAGGAGCTTCCAGCCGCCATTGAGGAGTGCTTGGCCGCCACCATCATCCTTTCAGCCGCCACTGCCTGGTACCATGGTCTCTCAGGTTCATATCTAGCCCTTTTGGCTTGTTCTGTTGATCCGTATCTTCTCAAGCATATCTTATAACTTTATTTGACGACATAGGATTTGGCGAAGTCATGTATGCCGGCCACCGTTTCACAAGCTCGGCCCACCACTGAGCAGTCTCCAGGCACCGTCGCCCTGCCTTTAGCCACCACTCAACCTGGCATCATGCAGCCTGCTTAGCCAATCAAGCAGCCTGCTCAGCCGATCATGCGGCCTGCTCAGCCACCATCATGCAGCCTGCTCAGCGAACCCTGCAGCCTGCTCAGCCGATCATGCGGTCTGCTCATCCAGTCATGCGACCTGCTCAGCCGATCATGCGGCCTACTCACACTCCCTCATACAGCCTGCCCCAGTCGCCCGAGCTTGAGGGGCTCAGTCGCCGCCATGCTTCGCCTACCATCGTCATGCCGCATCTACTTACCCACCAACTACTCGGCCTCTAAAGCCGCTGTTGATGACATTCTAGGGCCACTATCCAGGGTTGTTTCCACCCAGGGTTACTACATCGGCCACCACCCTTGGTATGTCTTCCTCTTTATCGGGTTTAACTTCATTAAAAGTAGTCATGTATGCAGGTCGACACTTCTCATCTTGTTCTTCAAGGAACTTTTCCAAGCGGGCCGCCCTTTCATCCAACTGGGCAAGATCAGTTGCATCTTGTACAATTAAATGTTCTTTTAGTTTTGGCAAAATGTTAGCCACTGCTGTATTGGCTATCTCCCTATCAGGGATTGCCATAGTGCATCGCCCTTAAGCCGCTGTAACCTGTCAACGAAAGTACTTGTCGTTTCATCGGCAAACTGTTTTGCATTAGTTAGGTCTGCGAGACTAACCCGTGACAGCGGCATGTAGAACCTGTCATGGAAAGCTCGCTCCAAATTGGCCCAATTCTGTATTGAGTTAGGCCGCAGGGATGCATACCATGCGAAAGCAAGTCCAGTGAGGGAAGAGCTAAAGAGCCTCAGCTTCAACCAGTCATTAGTCGCCGCTTCCCCACACTGTGGGTGAACTTGCCCACATGCTCCATAGTAGATTTGCCATCATCCCCCGAGAATGTGGAGAACTCAGGCATTTTGAAACCTCTTGGGTATGGTTGCATCGTATCCACCCAATCAGGTAAGGCTTCCTGTATGTAGGCCGCTCCATCGGCCTTAGTTGAATCCCAAAGTGTTGCTGCATCATGTCTGCAAGCAACTCGGGTGACACTGCCGGTGTCTGCGTAGAAGGCATGGCGGCTGGAGGTGTAGCAGGAGCAATGGCGGCTAGTGTGACAGGAGTCGTAGCCACTCCACATGGCTGTGGCATCTGCACCCAGGGCTGTGGCGCCTGCCCCCCGGCTGTGGCATCTGCCCCCAAGGCTGTAGCGCCTACCCCCCTGGCTGTAGCGCCTGCCCCCTGGTTGTGGCGCCTGCCCCCAGGGTTGTGGCGTCGGTACTGGCGAATAGTTAGCCACATATGGCGTAGTTGGAACATTCGGCACATGAGGTGCCGCTTGTCGTGGCGGCATGCCAAGGCCACTAGAGGCCGTCGTACGGCCTGGAGAAGCATTGGAGGCCACTAAACAGCCTGGTGCCGCGTAGATCAGCGCTGGAGGCGCCGCTGGACTGAAGACATATGCAGACGAACGGACTAGCCAAGCCTCCAGTCTCAGGGAGTGGCGGCTGGCCATGTGTGATTCCCCAAGTCCGCTGTTGGCCGCCTGACGGCCCTGGACATGAGATATTTGGCGGCACAGTTGTGCCGTTTGCGGAGACGGTTACTTATGGCTGAGCGTGCAAGGAACTGCACACTCTATCAATTTGATCAGCCATGGTAGGCCGTAATACATCCATTAAGTACCCCGTGAGTAAAGGCATCAATT
This sequence comes from Hygrophila difformis, assembly GCA_030278955.1. Taxonomy (NCBI): domain Eukaryota; kingdom Viridiplantae; phylum Streptophyta; class Magnoliopsida; order Lamiales; family Acanthaceae; genus Hygrophila; species Hygrophila difformis. The sequence continues at coordinate 21,192,246 of JAOANR010000013.1, read as the reverse complement.
CGCCCATCGATTCTGTCATCGAAAGCCGCATCTGTTCTGTCAATGTGGGGGTCTGCATAATCCCCTGTTGTGGTTGAGAAGTACTCGCCGTCTCACCGGCATCCTCAGACAATGTTCGCACTGGAGTCTTCTCATGTATCGACATTTCTTCAAATTTCTTTGTCAGATCACTAACAATTTTTCCAGATCTGAAACACATACACTTCTTCGAAGCGAAAATGGCTTCAACTTTGATTCCCACTGGGCGTGCCAATTTATTGTTCGTAAAAATTTGGAGAGGCGTAGAAACCTCTTTTGATTGAACAAAGGTTGAAGGAATTACAAAGTTGCAGAAAGGAAATTACAAGGAATTAAAGAAAGCTGTAAACAATGGAATTACAGAAAGCGATAAATGAATCTAAAGAAAGCACTAAATTGCAGAAAGTGATAAAGAGTAAACTGAAAGCTAAAAAGAAAGTAATGAATCTCGATTTGAGAGTTGTGTTGGAGATTCCTCGCGCTTGCAGCCATCTTCAGTACTTATAGGCGACCTTGAAGTTAGGCTGCAAAACTTCTATGATGCCACGATCTTCCCAGTCCTCAACCGTCCAAGCCTGCTCCAAGGAACTGCTTCAAGATCTGCCTTTTTCTTGATCGATAATTTCTAGGCTGCAATGTGGGTTGGGCTGTCGCTTAGGTAGCATTGGGTTGATGCGTCTTGTGCCAAAATATGTGGGCTTAATAATTCTTGGGTCAACACTTATATTTTAATAATATCAATTTTTTTTTGAATTTTCTATTTTATACAATTTAAGTTATTAACCGTTAAAAATATATCTCGGCATACGTGTCAGGAGGAAGTGAGGCAATTTGAGTGAGACGGAGGAAGTATATCCTTTGATGTGGTACTAGTTCAATTATGAAGTATATTTTTTTCGAAATCTATGTTTTTAATGTTGGGCAACCACCATATGGATCAAACATTTCATTTTAGAGAAATGGGCGGGGGCATTCTTGGCTGGTGGTGACTTGAAAATGTCTTACGATGGAAAGATGTTGAGTAAGTTAATTACTAAGGAAATATTGAATCTTTGCATTTATCTAATTGTATGTTTTAAAACTAATTTATTTGCTAAACAGTGATATTTTTCGCTTGATTACATCATAAAAATGTTGAAGGGGTGTATAGAATGTATTGGCTTTGTTACCACATCCACATAGTATATAAGAAAACACAGGTATGTTAAGGGGTGTTTTAGACATTTGGACCAGAATTGATTTTTGCGGTTTTTTTGTCGGTGAATGAACAGGTAGCTATGGCTAATGGGAGTGCCATGGGTAGAGGCGCGTCCTTCGTTGTCCCAATGAAGTTCTCTGTAGTCATAGAAAACACTGTTAGTTCATACTTCATACATGTTATAGTGTTAGTTGTTGGACGATGTACATTAATGACCATTGATATGTACCTTTTTGAAATTTTCTTAGTACATCAATTGTGTTTGGCTTGTAGGAAAGCAAACAACATGAATGCTTCTCGGAAGACTCCTTGCAGGATATCTTGACATCATTTGTGAGTGATTCTCAAGACTAGGGACATGGTTTGTTGTCATTATCAAGAGTGTATTTGTTCTATTCCTTTAATTCAGACCAAATCCTTGCGGCAATCAAAACGTTCATATACCAACATTTATTTCTTTAGACATGACAAATATCAATTAATTACGGATTACCTTTTCCAACACACTCATGGGGAAAAAGTATATGCCAAGATTGGTAATATTTTGAATTCCATACCCAATATCTTGCAGATGAAAATCTATGCTAATGGCTACCTAGGTATTTCTCCGATTTTTGTTGACGATCTGCCAACCTATGCTTCACTTTTCTCTTGCTTGCTATATTTTGCTTCCATAGTTTTGTGCAAAAAGTGTCATCTTCTCTTAAAGTCATCTGGCAAATTCTTACATTTTTTTTAAAGGAATTAAAACCTTTATTTGGGTTGCTATGTTTAAGTAGTAGCTTACTAATTTCAAGAATTAAATTGAGGTTTAGGGTTAGTCAACCTATGGTCATATGTCAAACACTTTCCTATTCCACTTTTATATCCTTTATTTGATCATCAAATTTTGCCTTTTAGTAAAGATAATTACAAGCGCCACGCTCATCAAAGTTAGGATGCAAGCCATTGGGTGTTTCTGAATCTCATGAGTTAAATCATAATGCAAGTGAGAAGCTTCTGCCTCAGCTGCGCAAAGTGCTGGAATTCTCATCAAAACAAGTATTTGTACTTTGTCTACTAAATATCATTCATGCAGAGGGGTTTTACCAAATTATTGATTATTCCTAAGATTTTTTAATTAATTTTCCTTTTATGCTTCTATTATTTCTTTTACCATTTTGCGAATTAGACTTCGCTTTATAAATTCCCACAAGTTATTTCATCATACTTACTCTCGATTCTAGCTCAAATAATTTTCTGGTCAACCTTGCAACAAATTACTTTACTTAGAATTTCAGGCCATGATTTCTTCCATTATATGACCCAATATCCATTAAACCATCAGCTCTCACAACGAAAACATGCGGACCGATCTGAAATGTAATATTACATCTACAATATACGAACGGTTGAAATATTACATTCATCGAATCTTGCGTTGCGTCGCGCGCGAACGAGAAGTAGTATATACACATATATATAGAGATAAACATCAGCTTCTCAATAACGAAACAAGGAATTCCTTACCATTCAACTGCATAAGGTGCTAAAATTTTAGAAACTCAGCGACTTGGACTAACATATATCAGCCACATCACACCACATGTAAGAAATGAGCATCAAGGAATCTATTTCACATAAGCCACGTCACAAACCTATTAATTAGATATGATCAGATTTTTTTTTTATTGAGTGATTTATTATTTGGCAACTCAAAAGGGAACCCCACTATCCAAATTATGGATGCGGCTTCAACCTTTCTTGTTCATGATACTTTCACTGAGTTGTAGACGGTTGAATTCGAAAAGCTACTTGTGCCAGAGGAACAATGTGCCATTTTTTCAGAATTTTTTTTTTATTTTTTGATTTTCTTTTCAGTTTCTTTTTCAACAATAACTTTTTTAGCTTTTTTTAACGCAATAATAAAAATAAAGATCATCTCATATCCTTTAGATTTTTAGCTATGAAAAAGTGTGTAAAATAGACAGCCTCGATGCACTTTCCAACCAAAATATAATGCAACCTTAGATGCTAAGATCCAAGGATGGCTTTGTTTATAAAATTCGGCTTTTAAACAATTTACAAGGCTTAGAACTCAACTCATTCTATCATTGAAAAGCTGAAAATTATGAATAAATGTAGAAACTCAAATTCGTCCATTCCTTAAAAATAATGAAAAGTGTTCAAATATTTAAATAATATTTTCCAAGCAATAAGCATCATGAATTCCAAAGCACATCCTCAACAAAAACACAAAATAACACACACAATAGACCCAATACACATAAAAACGACACACACACTCATACACAAAACATGGATTTCAAATGAAATCTTTAGAGAATGCAAACTCTGGAAATTTATATAGTGATGAACTATGCAAGAAGTTAATTGATGTAACATGAATAATTATGAGTTTCTTGCACTAAAATGTGAGGATGATAACATCCTCACACATAGATCCTTGCTAACATAGAATCTAAGCGTTTAAATTCTTCATAAATGAATATTTTCCAACAAGCATTTTTCTTTAAAATTTAACTCAAAATCCATGGGAAAAGACACTCACACACAAGCAGGGAACATGCATTTATTTTGACATGCTTTGACCAAGAAATAAAGATTTGGACATTTTTAGAACTACCAAGTGAAGGATAAGAACAATAGAAAATTATCAACTTTGCGACTCTAATCACTTTTCTTTATTAAGTAGATTGCAATAATACTTGATAGAGAGGAGGGATGGCTGCTCTACTAGGCGGAGGGATGACAACCCCTCAAGGCGGTGGAAGTGCGTCAGGAAGGGATCGGTGAATGCTGGTTTTGGTCAGGGAGGATCGAAGAACTCTCGATTTCGGGTGGGCATTTTCGTAGGGAATATCCTAACAGAGTGGCGGCGAAGGATATCTTCAGTAAAGTGAATAGAATTTCCAAGGTGTGCGACTGATTCTTTCCTCCAAGAAGGTGGCTAGAGAAGGGCATTAAGTTTGGCTTTTTCCAGTTTAGTAGCAGATCGGATGCAGAGAGGGTTATCTGGCGTCTGAATGGCTTTGATTGGCAGGGGACTAAGTTGAGGATGAACTGGGCTACTCCTAGTAAAAGGATGCAGGAGGTGGCTGGAATCCAGAATCGGGTCAGGAGGTTGAGGGAGAGGACTAGGGCTTTCCTTGGTAAAAGAGTATGGAGAATAGAATGTGGGAAGGGGTGGATGCATGAAGGGACGCGAGAACTTATGCTGAGGTGTTAAAGGATCGTTGTAGAAGGGTATCAGATGAGGTGAAAGATAGTAAGGATGGTGTGGTAAAACTGGATGAGGTGCCAGAATCCATCACCAGGCTGAGTCGATCAACGACTGTTGAGACAGGCAAACTAGATATCCTGGGGGAATTTCATGACTGGGTATGGAGTAAACATGTCGGGTGCGAAGACGGTGATCGCTGGGAACGTTGGTGACTAAGAAGCTAAATCTGGGTTCATGTGCTCGGGTTTCCATTTAATGATTGGAATGAGGAGAGCTTTAGGAAAGAGGTTAGTGGCTAGGGAACGGTTGTAAGTATTGTTTCGGATACGAGGGAAAGGCGGAGACTTGATAGAGCTCGACTTCCAGTGGCAGTGAATGATCATACCACGTTCCATTGGAGAAGGTGACTCAGGTAGGAAGGTATGTATCAAAAATTCCGGGAACGTTGGTGACTAAGAAGCTAATCTGGGTTCATGTGCTCGGGTTTCCGTTTAATGCTTGGAATGAGGGAAACTTTAGGAAAGTGGTTAGTGGCTGGGGAACGGTTGTATGTATTGATTCGGATACTAGGGAAAGGCTGAGACTTGATAGAGCTCGACTTCTAGTGGCACTGAATGATCATACCACTATTCCATTGGAGAAGGCGATTCAGGTAGGAAGGTATATATCAAAAATTCGTTTTGTTTTAAACTATTGCGAACCGGTGGTGGTGGCGAATGGGAGTTGGGAGGACAGGGATGAAGCGAAGGAGGAGGTGTCGCTTGTGGAGGAGACAGTGGTGGCCTTGCCGGAGATAAGAGAGGAAGGGAGGTCCGGGTCTATTTTGCATGGGGGAATGGGACATCTTATGGGGGAAATAAATCATTTGAAAAAACGGCTGCAGAAAAGGGTGCAATGATGGTGGAGGTGGGCGCCATTACCAATCAAGCAACGGATACGAGGTCGGCTGATGGCCTTGAGAATGGTCTCGAGGGTCGAATGAGGGTAGATGGGCCTTTTATAGGTGGGCTTCTAAATGTTCAACGAGGGGTAGTGGGCCTTGAGAATTTTATAGGGGATGTTGGTGGACACAAGGAGTGGTTTGATTGGGCCGGTAAGTGGTGAGATTGTTGGGCCGGTTGCAATGGATGGACTAGGGAAAATTAGTATGGAGATTAACCCAATTGGAGACACACTTATTGAAGCCTAGAGTGAGACGCATAGTGGTGAAGGGATTCGTAGTGGAGGTGAAGGGAGGAGTTGGGCGAATTGGTGGAGGAAGGTATCTCAGTTCATACTTGCGAGGGAGTGTTGGGTGAAGAAAATTCAGGAGCAAGGGGGGACGTGATGGCTGAGTGGCGGGAGGATTTGCATGAAAATTCGTCGAGTGGGAAGGATTCGGGTGGAGAGGAGGAGGGTAGTTCGTTCGGAGAGTTACGACAGGAGGAGGTAATTGCTTTTAAGGAAGTAGAGGAAGAGTTGAACAGGGTGTTATTAGGTCGGACAAGGTGATCGCGTAGATTTGTGCCTTTAAATTAAATACAAAACACGATATTGCAAATAATATACCGGCTAATGCCGGGTCGAATCCACAGGGAGTTAAAAGCATATTAATTCATGCCTTGGCCATATGTATTTAAATAAGTTTATGTTCTAGCGAAGAAAATAAAAATAAAAGTAATGGTCGAGTAGACCAATCTAAAACTACTGCAATAGTTAAAATAATTCTAAGCTAATATAATAGTGAATTTGTGTTTTCAGATTGCTTATCCTACTTAAATATTAATAAACTATGCTATGAATTAACTTTACAATACCAAAATGCATCTTCCGATTTGATTATGAGTTTTTATTGCAAATTAATTTACAACACAATTAAGATTGCATGATTTAAAGACACCATACAATTCAACATAATGCACATAATTCCCAACAATAATTAATCAACTAAGTTTCTGAAATACTTTCATTAATTAAATCATCATTATCTTCCGATGTTAGATTATTCAATCAATGACAAATCTGGAAATTCATCTCCCGATGTAAATTCCAATATATGGATCGAATCAAAATTCAGAATTCATTCCCTAAACAGGTACTAAAATTCTAGAACAATTAACTATCTTTCGATTTGTGTTAATTATCCTGCAATGTAATCATCAATCCAACACATGTAAATTCAGAAACATAAGCATCTACAATTCAGGAAGCATAAAACATTATGAATTTAAATAAAACAAGTTCTTGTATTGATGAATTCAGAATTCAATTCCATCCCACGACTCCCGTTGCCGATGAAGATCGAATCTGAATCCGCTGGAAAATCCATACAAAGGTCTGAATTGCACCGTGATATATGGTGCAACCTTACAACACGAATTCAAAACCTAATCTAATATAATATTGAAATAATCTAATGGATTGATGAAGAAATTGGTGTGGAAGATGGATTGGAGATGAAAGAGATGAGTGGAGGATGAATTATGATGTGTTCTCGATGATCTCCCTCTTCTGGATGCCAATCGGGATGAAAAAGAATGTGAAAACCCGCTCAAAACCGACTTGGAATGGCCCAAAACTGACCCAAACTTGCGACCTTGGCGTCACTTGACGCTAGGAAGACCAAGTTGGCGTAGTTAGCCTGAGTTACGCTAGCCTTTGAAACTCAGAATTTTGGCTCTTCAGTTTTGGCGTAAAGTGACGCTAGCTTGGCATTTCTGGCGTAGTTGGCTTTGCCTACGCTAGCTGAGACTTGTACAAATTTTCAATCTTCAATGTTGGCGTAAACTGACGCTAGCATAGGTTTCTTGGCGTAGTTGGCCTTGCCTACGCCAAGACTGAAACATTTTCATGATTTTCTCATCTTCTCCTCATCTTCATTTATGCTATTCTTCATCCCATTGCAACCTACAAAATCACATTCAAAACTCATCAAGATAAATCATCAAAAAGCATCAACTTTAAATGTGATTTTAGTCTTATTCAACTAATATCTAATATAATATCCTAATTTAAAAACTCACACAAAAATGCATAAAAACACAAAAAAATGAGGATTTCACTCTAAAATTCATTGAAGATATGGCTTGGAAATGGCTTAAAAGATAGCATCCAAAGGAGGCTATCAACATCCTCACACTTAAACATCGCTCGTCCCTTGAGGCTTGAGCGATAAAAATAAAATAAGAAAAAGACATTTCCAAGCATCCAATATATATAGGCATAAACATCAGCTTCTCAATAACTAAACAAGGATTTCCTTCCCATTCAACTGTGTAATGTGCTAAAATTTCAGAAACTCAGCAACTTGGACCAACATAGATCAGCCACATCACACGACATGTAAGAAATGAGCATCAAGGCACCTATTTCACATAAACCACATCACAGACCTATTAATTGGATATGATCAGATTCTTATTTTTATTATTGAGTGATTTATTCTTTGGCAACTCAAAAGGGAACCCCAATATCCGAATTAATGGACGAGGCTTCAACCTTCCTTGTTCATGACACTTTTGCTGAGATGTAGACGGTTGAATTCGAAAAGCTACTTGTGCCAGAGGAACAATGTGCCATCTTTGCAGATTTTTTTTTTTCAATTTTTTTTCAGATTTTCTTTCTATCTTTCTTTTCTTTAACTTAACAATGAAATTAAAGATCATCCCATATCCTTTAGATTTTCAGCCATGGAAAAGTTTATATATACCTCGATGCACTTTCCAACCAAAGTATAATGCAACCTTAGATGCTAAAATGCAAGCATGACTTTGTTTCTAAAATTCAGCTTTTAAACAATTTACAAGGCTTAGAACTCAACTCGTCTCATCATTGAAAAACATGAAATTTTGCATAAAAGTTAAGAACTCAAATCTGTCCAATCTTTAAAAGTAATGAAAAGTATTAAAATGCTAAAGAATATTTTCCAAGCCATTAGCATAATGAATTCAAAAGTATATCCTCAAAACAACCACAAGAAAACACACAACAATAGACCAATCACACACAAAATGACACAACAGACACACACAAAAGATGGATTTCAAATTAAAACTTTAGAGCATGCAAAATTTGAAAATTTTTATAATGATGAACTATGCAAGGACTTAATTGATCTATATGAATAAATATGAGTTTCTTGCATTAAAATGTGAGGATGGTAACATCCTCACACTTAGATCCTTGCTAATGTAGAATCTAAGTGTTACAATGCTCTAAAATAGATAGTTTCCAGCAAGCATTTTCATTAAAAAAAAAAATTAACTCAAAATCCATGTAAAAGAAACACCGAAGACAGGAGATAGAGATGAATAAATTATGCATAATTCAAGAACAAAAATCTGAACACTCAGATAAAACATAAGTTACCAATTGCCATGCTACTTACCTTTGTGGTGGCTTAAGATCTCACCACAAAAATACACAAAACCTGGAAATTTACCATGCTTCATTTTGTATTCATCGTTTATTATTCCTGCTTTACCCATATGAATGATTTCCACTCCTGCAATGACAAAAAAGAACAAGAACAAACTGAAACAAAAGGAATAAAACACAAAACACAACTCAACACAACTAAGCATGGATTTTCAATTAAAAGTTTAAAGTATTAAAAATTCTGGAAATTTTTTATTTAATGAAACAATTGGACATGCAAGAGATCTTTAAATGATTTCTAATGAAAATTTAACAATTAGCATATCTTGCATTAAATTTGAGGATCCCCGTATCCTCACACTTAGATTTTGCCCGGGGAAGCAAATTTAAGTGCTAACAGTCCAATTCAACAATGATTTCCAGAAAACAAATTTTTTTCTTTAATAAATTGAATGAAATTTCCATGCCAAACACACAAACACGATGCAAGAACTTTAAGCTTCACATTAGAATTTAAGCAAATGAAATAAAATGAGAACAGCAGACCAATATTTGAAAAGAACTATGAAAATGGTTGAAAAGTTTACAAAAATATAGATGTGTACCTTGGTGGTGGCATACAATTCTCACCACAAAAATACTCAAACCTGTAAACTTCTTTATTTTTCATTTTTCTCTTATATGTTGCTGCCTTCCCCATTATTACTCCTTGCTCCATTATCATTTCAAACTTATAGTTCCTGCACAAGCACACACACAACACAACAAAAAACAAAAATAAAAACCAACCACACAACAACTAACAAAACCACAACAGATGCAATGCTCATAGTGTTTATGAATCAAACAACAACTTGATTTCTTCTTGCACTGCAAAAACACAAAACAAAAAATTAGAACCTCTAAAACACATATTTACAAAGCTAAAACACAAACCTATAACAACACATATTGCCATTTAACTCCCCGGCAACGGCGCCAATATTTGATCGCGTAGATTTGTGCCTTTAAATTAAACACAAACCACGATATCGCAAATAATATACCGGCTAATGCCGGGTCGAATCCACAGGGAGTTAAAAGCATATTAATTCATGCCCAGGCCATATGTATTTAAATAAGTTAATGTTCTAGCAAAGAAAATAAAAATAAAAGTAATGGTCGAGTAGACCAATCTAAAACTACTGCAATAGTTAAAATAATTCTAAGCTAATATAATAGTGAATTTGTGTTTTCAGATTGCTTATCCTACTTAAATATTAATAAACTATGCTGTGAATTAACTTTACAATACCAAAATGCATCTTCCGATATGATTATGAGTTTTTATTGCAAATTAATTTACAACACAATTAAGATTGCAGGATTTAAAGATTGCAGGATTTAAAGACACCATACAATTCAAACATAATGCACATAATTCCCAACAATAATTAATCAACTAAGTTTCTGAAATACTTTCATTAATTAAATCATCATTATCTTCCGATGTCAGATTATTCAATCAATGACAAATCTGGAAATTCATCTCCCGATGTAAATTCCAATATATGGATCGAATCAAAATTCAGAATTCATTCCCTAAACAGGTACTAAAATTCTAGAACAATTAACTATCTTTCGATTTGTGTTAATTATCCTGCAATGTAATCATCAATCCAACACATGTGAATTCAGAAACATAACATCTACAATTCAGGAAGCATAAAACATTATGAATTTAAATAAAACAACTTCCTGTATTGATGAATTCAGAATTCAATTCCATCCCATGACTCCCGTCGCCGATGAAGATCGAATCTGAATCCGCTGGAAAATCCATACAAAGGTCTGAATTGCACCGTGATATATGGTGCAACCCTACAACACGAATTCAAAACCTAATCTAGTATAATATTGAAATAATCTAATGGATTGATGAAGAAATTGGTGTGGAAGATGGATTGGAGATGAAAGAGATGAGTAGAGGATGAATTCTGATGTGTTCTCGATGATCTCCCTCTTCTGGACGCCAATCGGGATGAAAAAGAATGTGAAAACCCGCTCAAAATAGACTTGGAATGGCCCAAAACTGACCCAAACTTGCGGCCTTGGCGTCACTTGACGCTAGGAAGACCAAGTTGGCGTAGTTAGCCTGAGTTACGCTAGCCTTTGAAACTCAGAATTTTGGCTCTTCGGTTTTGGCGTAAAGTGACGCCAGCTTGGCATTTCTGGCGTAGTTGGCTTTGCCTACGCTAGCTGAGACTTGTACAAATTTTCAATCTTCAATGTTGGCGTAAACTGACGCTAGCATAGGTTTCTTGGCGTAGTTGGCCTTGCCTACGCCAAGACTGAAACATTTTCATGATTTTCTCATCTTCTCCTCATCTTCATTTATGCTATTCTTCATCCCATTGCAACCTACAAAATCACATTCAAAACTCATCAAGATAAATCATCAAAAAGCATCAACTTTAAATGTGATTTTAGTCTTATTCAACTAATATCTAATATAATATCATAATTTAAAAACTCACCCAAAAATGCACAAAAACACACAAAAATGAGGATTTCACTCTAAAATTCATTGAAGATATGGCTTGGAAATGGCTTAAAAGATAGTATCCAAAGGAGGCTATCACAAGGCCTAAGTGGAGAGAGCGGAAAAGAGAAAGAAAGGCTGGTGTCAAGGTGACAAGGGGCGATGGTAGACGTTCGCAGGCGGAGGACTTTGAAGGAGAGAGTTTTACCAAATTACAATTTGCTACAATTAGGATGAAGAGTGGGGTTAGGATGGTAGACTTTGAGGAAGCAAAAGCTGTTGTAGATCTACCTTCATATCTGGGTATGAAGTGTCGGTTGGAAAGGTAGGAGGCGGTTCTAAGGGTGCGCGAGGAATTGAAGGGGTCCTGATTTTTGGGAGTGGATTGGCTGCGTTGTGAGAAAGGAGTATAAGATGAGGATAATTACATATAACTTAAGGGGACTAAATGGGGGAGTGTGGAGGAGGGCTGTGATGCGGATGTACCAAAAATATAAGCCTACGGTGCTTTATTGCCAAGAGACAAAAATGGGCATAATCAACGAGAGGTTGGTGTTCAGATTGTGGGGGTCGAGGGGGTGTAGTTTCTGCTTTCAGCCGGAAGAAGGGAATGCAGGGGGATTGTTGATCATTTGGGAGGATTGCAGCAGCTCTTTCGAGTTGGTTGAGAAAGATCATTCCTTCATTTGGGTTAAAGGCAGATTCAGCGGTTGGTCGGAAATGGTGAATATAGTAGGTATTGATGCGCCAAATAATCGTCGGGAGAGGGCTGATTTTTGGAGTCTGCTTGCTGGAAAGTGTGATACAGGTAACGGTGATTTATGTTGCTTTGTAGGCGACTTTAACGCTGTGTTAGTGAGGATCATGGTTCTACCAGAGAGTTTAGAGATTTTGTGGATCAATTGGGGTTAGTTGATTTCCCGGTGGAAGAAGGGCTGTTTACATGGTACGGGAGGGGAGGTCGTGCATGTAGCAGGTTGGATAGATTCCTATTGACATCGGGTTGGTTATGCTTAGATGGAGGGGTAGCTCAAAGGCGGTGTGAATAAGTACTCTCGGACCATTACTCGGTGAGTTTGGTTTCTGGGGGAGAAGTTGTGGGGGCCCATTTCTTTCCACTTCTATAATTATTGGATGAAAGAGAAAGGGTTCATTGACATGGTTAGGGAGACATGGGTGGCGGACAGTCGGGACAATGGGAGTGGGGGGGGGGGGGGGGGGGTTGGGAGTTTTTTTGGCAGATTAAGGGCCCTGAAAGGGATGGGTTTGGGGCAAGGAATTTAGAGGATCGTATTAAAAGGTTGATGAGTGAAATTGAGGATATCGAAGGGAGGTTGCATGAGGATATGGTGGAAGATGGGGATAGGGTGGTACGACAGAAAAAACGAGGCGAATTAAAGAAATTGTCTTGGCGGAAGAAAGGAGGTGGTATCAAAAGTTTAGGGTGAGGTGGCTTAAGGAGGGGGATCAAAACACGAAACTCTTTCATGTGGTGACGTCGATTAATAGGAGGAAGAACTACATTGGGGTGATTAAAGAGTTTTCCTTTTCCTATTTCCAAGCTGCGTTTCCAAAGCAGATGGATGAGTTATTCCAGTTGGGTAATATTGGTTTACCTAAGTTACATGAGAACAACAAGTGCTTGCTGGAAAGGAGCTTTAAGGAGGAGGAGGTTCATTCGGCCGTGTGGGGTTGTGAGGGAGATTGTGCCCCTGGCCTCGACGGATTTAATTTGGGATTCTACAAGAAATTTTGGGAAACCTTGAAGGGGGATGTAATGGAGGTTTTCTGGAGATTGGAACAGGGAGGGAAGTCGCCGAAAGAAGTAGGGGGGTCTTTCATTGCTTTGATTCCAAAAGTTGATAGCCCGATGGAGTTTCGAGATTTCAGACCAATCTCCCTTGTGGGGAGTATATATAAGATTATTGCAAAGGTATTGGCGAGGCGACTTCAAGAAGTTCTAGATGAGTTAGTGGTACTTCTCAAATGGCCTTTGTGAAAGGACGACATATCTTAGACGGAGAATTGATTGCAACAGAGGTCATTCATTCGACTAGAGTATCTAGTCGTAAAGGTTTTATAGTAAAATTAGACCTAGCAAAGGCATATGATATTGTGTCTTGGGAGGTTCTATATGGTGTGCTTGAGGCGATGGGATTTGGGAAGAAATGGATCACATGGGTGAGAGAGTGTGTGACTTTGGCCTCTGTAGCTGTCTTAATTAATGGATCACCGACTAACTTCTTCAAGATGCAAAAAGGGATACGACAAGGAGATCCGTTATCTCCGTAACTCTTTGTTTTGGTGGCTGAAATTTTAAATAAATTGCTGTCCAATGCTTCGGGAATGGGGCTGTATTCAGGTCTTTGTTCAGGAGGGGAGGGGCGGGTAATTACCCATCTCCAGTACGCGGATGATACGATTTTGTTTTGCGATGGGTCCATTGATCCGGTACTGCTGATCAAAAGAATATTATGGTGTTTAACTCTGGCTACTGGGTTGCGGATTAACTTTGATAAAAGCAGCTTGTTTGGTATAAATTTTTCCCCGGATTTGGTTAAGGAGGCGGCCGAAATGCTTGGATGTGGGGTGGGTGTTGGCTTATGAAGTATTTGTGTAACACCCCGGATTGGATAACCCAGGCCGGGATGCCACCGCCACACCTCCCAAGCAAGATACGACTTCCTTCGAGCTCACTTAAGAGATGCAAGGCTAATGGTACTTCAAAAATAGTTTAAAAACAAACAAGTCCGAAAGTACTTATATTAAAATAGAGTAGTAATCATCCATGTACGATAATAATTAAGGTTATGCAGCGGAAATAAAATAAAGGGCCGACATGGCCAAAATACGGGTTAACAGGCCCGTATGCAGTCGTATGGAATAATAAAGTAATGCCCAAAAATAATCCCCCCAAATGCATGCTCATGCTCCGTACTCTGTAATAAAAAAACATAAAGCAACATTTATCAATATTAAAGAATACTGAGTAAGACAATCCCTAACATAGCAATAAAGGGGTTTTAAAAAATTTAATAATTAAAAACTCATTTTTAAGCATGCATATGTAGACAATGATTTAATTCATATTTTCTTATAACTAAATTAAATTTGAAAATGATAATTTAAGGCATAGGCATAATTTAAAAATATAATTTAAATGCATAAGTAACGAAATAAATAAATATCAAATTTATCGTTTCTCAATATCAATATCTCAAGTGTCTCAAGTGTCTCGTTTCTCAATATCAAATTTCGAAAAATTGCCGAAGCAACCCGCTTATCGCGCCATACACAGTACCACTCCGGAGCCTCGAGTAACCCATTTGGATACACCCGAGAGTGTAGACTAGTTTCTCAATGGCCGTTTTGGCACAATTTCACAGTATTTCACATTTCGTCCATTAAGGCACGAATTTCAAGATAAAGGGGCACCCTGCAGAGCACTCACCCCCTACTTTCACGTGGAGATCTAGCTCAGCCTAGATTAATGGCTTTTTAAAAAATAAATGTTTTATCGTTTAGACATAGCTCACAAATCGTGGGTTTCTCAAAAGTCGAGTTTTTCAACCAATAACCCAAGTCATTGCCACAGTTTACGCCATCTCAGTTTAAACTTACAATTTAAAGGCAATCGACTTGAAATTTGTACAGTAGCTCAAAAACACGCTAACGAACAACTTTCATGTTTTGAGTTTTTCGAAATAAGGTGAGGAAGCAAGTGAAATTTTACAATCTCTTCAGAACATGAAATCTGTCAACTTTTCTAAAACAGCGCACTGATTTTCAAATGAGTTTTTGACATAGCAACCGAACTCCAACATTTATGAAAATCTACAGACACTCACAAGACACCAAAATAAACAAGGTTTATTAGAGACATTTTATGCAAAATCATTACGGATTAACTCAGATTAATTTATTAAGTTCGAATTCAAAATCTGTCAAAGTTTTCTTCAAAAATACAGTCTGTTAAAATCGAGTTTTGACTATCCAAACATTAATGAAAATTCACGAAATTTTACAGCATAATCTTGATACAATTATCTACAACTTTTATTTTTACACCAAAGATTAGTTTTAACCGAAAGTGATAGAAAAATGTACATCAAGGTCGACTAGGCATACTGTCAAGTTTTTCGAAAAAGTCATGCAACTCAGAAAATGCGTGAAATTTTGACACAACCTAGATTAAGATGTTAGGAACAAATCTCTAGTTCGGAGTTTTTCGTTTCGGATTCTCGAAATAGGGTTTTTCGTTCGATCTCAGAAAACGCGCAAAAGTGAATCTTTTAAGTTCGATTTTCATGTTTTGATTAAAACTAATGTTACGAACGATCCTAAGCCACCGATATTGATATGTAAGGCATTATCTTAATTGATATGAGTTCTAGACAGTCTCAGGGTCGTCCGGAATCTACGGATCGTCGCGAACGGATCTACTCAACACGAATTTTCCTCCTTTGGCCAAGAATCGGAATCGAAAGTAAAAATTTAGGGTTAGATCGAATTTTCGGACTTGAAAAGATGTGGAAAAACTTAAGAACCCTCACCAACAAATCCGGAATCCTCAAATCCTTGCTCCACACGCCTCCTTGGTCGGATTTCATCGCCGGAAAGTGGTCGGAAAGCAAGAACTTGGTGTTTTCGGGTTTGGGAGAAGTTTGGAGAGTTTTTGAGAGGAGAGGGGCTGCCTTAGGTTGTTTTAGGACGAAAATATGAGTTCCAAGACCTCACAATCCGTCCATGTACTCATTCCCTCGACTGGGATTGTGTTACCAACGTCGGGGGTCTAAAATAAGGTAAGAAATCGCCGAAAAGTGAAACTTGATCGCAGCCTGCCGAACCACGCGGCCTTGGCTCGCGATTGGTCCAGACCGCGCGGCCACCGTGCGGCGTCCGGCTTGGCTGCGGCCGGGCCGGGCTGTGCGATCCGTCGGGCCTTTCCTCCTCTCTTTCAGGTTTCTATCCTCCTACGTTCTCGGGCTCAGTTTTCCGGGTCATTCTCAGATTACGATTCCTATTCTAAATTTTATTTCATCTCTAATTGGTTACATATTCGGATTCTTGAATCCGTTAAATTTGAATTCGTCGGCTTCGAATCCGTTGACCTTCGATTCCCATGCAATGATTCATTTATTTAAATCATTTTCGACTTCACGGTTCTTGGAATTAAAACTCCCTTGCTCTTCGAATTTAAATCCAATTCCTATTATTAAAAGTCTCGGGCATTACAGTCCACCCTCCTTAAAAATCAACTTCGTCCTCGAAGTTGCGTGACTGATTGTTCGATTTCTTGATTGTTGATTGTTGATTGTTTGTTGTTTGATTGTTTGATTGTTTGTTGTTTGATTGTTTGACTGAACCCAGAATTGAAATTTCCAAATTGCCTACGTACCCTGTGAAGGGATCAGGTCATTAAGTAGTTCAAAACAATTCGAATTTATTTATTCGGGATACAAAATATTCGGGTCGTTACATCCTCCTCCCCTTAAGATTACAGTTATGCCCCCATAACTGTGGTTGCATCGTCTTGGAAAAGGGTCGGGTAACGCTCCCTCATGTCTGCTTCTAACTCCCATGTCGCCGTTTCACTTTCATGGTTCGACCAAAGAACCTTAACCATCCTTACGGTCTTATTTCTTGTTACTCTCTCCTTAACATCGAGTATTCGTACTGGAATCTCCTCGTAGCTCAAGTCGTCATCCAGTTCAATTCCTTCCGGTTGAAGTACATGTGTTGGGTCGTGCACATACTTCTTCAATTGGGATACGTGGAACACATTGTGCACTCGAGCCAGTGGTGGCGGTAAGGCTAGTCAGTATGCTAGGTTACCGACTCTTTTTAGAATCTCATAAGGTCCTATATATCGAGGACTTAGCTTTCCCCATTTGCCAAAGCGCATCACCCCCCCTTAATCGGTGATATCTTCAGCATGACCTTGTCTCCAACTTGAAATTCTAGGTCTTTCCGACTCATATCGGCATAATTTTTCTGTCGGTCTTGTGCCGCTTACATCTTCCCTTGAATTATCTTAATTTGTTGAGCCTTATCCTCAACAAGTTGTGGTCCTACTACCACCGCCTTATCATTCCCTTCCCAACTTAGCGGACTTCGGCACTTCCGTCCATATAGTGCTTCGAACGGTGCCATGCCGATGCTAGCATGGTAGCTATTGTTATAGGAAAATTCAATTAATGGTAAATGATTTTCCCAACTACCCTTAAACTCTGGGACAAATGCTCTCAGCATGTCTTCTAACGTTTGGATCGTTCTCTCCGTCTGTCCATCCGTCATCAGGGGGAATGCATTACTCATTTTAATCTGCGTACCGAGTGCTACTTGCAGCGTAGTCTAAAAGTGAGAGACAAATCTACTGTCTCTATCAGAAATGATGTCATGTGGTACTCCGTGCCGTCTTACCACATTATCAATATACGCTCTTGCTAGTTGGTCCATGATCCAATTGTCCTTCATTGGGATAAATATGGCCGTTTTTGTTAGCCTATCGACAATCATCCATATCTTATTCATCCCTTTAGGTGATCGCGGTAATCCAGAAACAAAATCCACCGAGATACTATCCCATTTCCAACTCTGAATTTCCAATGTTTGCATCAGTCCTAGGGGTTTTTGTCGTACAGCTTTGACCTTTCGGCACGTAAGGCATCTTGCCACAAACTTTGCTACTTCTCTTTTCATATTCGGCCACCAGTAATTCATCTTCAAATCCTTGTAAAGCTTGTCACCTCCGGTTTGAACCGAATATGGCGTGTTATGTCCTTCCTCCATCAGTCTTCGTTTCAGTTCCATACACCCTTGTGGCACGCACCACCTTCCCTTGAAACGAATGCTTCTATCCTCATGGATAGCAAATCCTATCGCCTTCCCATCGGCAATGCTCTTCTTAATCCCTTTCAACTTCTCGTCGCCCGGTTGGGCGAGTTTGATCTCGTCAAATATGGTCGATTCGACTACCATTGCGTTGAGCACTTCACTCAAGGTGCCTGGGTGCACCAGCTCTAAGCTCAATCTCTCCAAGTCTATATACAATGCAGGCGGAATCACCAGTGAATTTGTCACATGCTGGGTCTCCCGACTTAGGGCATCAGCTACCACATTGGCCTTTCTCTCGTGATACGCAATTTCGAGATCATAGTCCTTGATTAGTTCCATCCACCTCCTTCGCCTCAAATTCAACTCCTTCTGAGTGAATATGTATTTAAGGCTCTTGTGGTCAGTAAACATTCGACACTTTCGCCCGTAAAGATAATGTCTCCATATCTTCAGAGTGAATACAACTGCCGCCAACTCCAAGTCGTGTGTCGGGTAATTCGCTTCATGAGGTTTCAACTGACGCGATGCATATGCAATGACTCTCGAGTCTTGCATCAAAACACATCCTAGACCTTCATTCGAAGCGTCACTGTAAACCTCGAAATCACCATTCTCAGATGGTAGTGCTAACACGGGTGTATTGGTGAGTCGTTTCTTTAGTTCTTGAAACGCGGACTCACACTCACTAGTCCACTCGTATTTCACTCCCTTCTTCAGTAGCTGAGTTAAGGGGCGTGCGATTTTTGAGAAGTCTTTCACAAATCGCCTGTAATACCCAGCTAGACCAAGGAAACTTCTTATTTCAGTTGGAGTCGTCAGCGATATCCACTTTGTTATCGCCGAAACTGTCGCCGGATCCACTGAAACTCCATTGGCGGTTACTATGTGTCCAAGGAATGTTACTTCCTTCAACCAAAATTCGCATTTGGACAACTTCCCATAAAGTTGATTCTTACGCAAGAACCCTAACACTTGATGCAAGTGTTGGGAATGCTCTTCCTTGCTCTTCGAGTAGATCAGGATGTCGTCGATGAACACCACGACACATTGATCTAAAAACTCTCTAAATACATTGTTCATGAGAGTCATGAGCATTGCCGGCGCGTTTGTTAATCCAAAGGATAACACTGTGAACTCGTAGTGTCCATAACGAGTTTGAAATGCTGTCTTCGGAATATCCTTCTCGGCGACTCTCAGTTGATGATAACCAAATCGCAAGTCGATCTTCGAGAACAATGAA
Source organism: Hygrophila difformis (assembly GCA_030278955.1). Classification (NCBI taxonomy): domain Eukaryota; kingdom Viridiplantae; phylum Streptophyta; class Magnoliopsida; order Lamiales; family Acanthaceae; genus Hygrophila; species Hygrophila difformis. The sequence continues at coordinate 21,172,853 of JAOANR010000013.1, read as the reverse complement.
GCTCCCTTCAACTGGTCAAATAAGTCCTCAATCCTCGGTAATGAATACTTGTTCTTGATGGTTACTTGGTTGAGTCCTCTATAGTCAATGCGAAGGCGTAGTCCTCTGTCCATCTTCTTAACGAATAAGACCGGTGCTCCCCACGGAGACGTACTTGGTCTTATATATCCTTTCTCCAGCAATTCTTCGAGTTGTTCATTCAACTCTTTCATCTCCAGTGGCGCCATGCGGTAAGGAGCCTTGGAAACAGGTTCCGCTCCCGGAATGAGATCTATGGTGAATTCAAGATCTCTCTCATGTGGCATACCCGGGATGTCTTCGGGAAAGACATCCGGGTACTCTCTTACCACTTGGATATTGTCAACCTTGTCCTCTTCCGCTTCAAGGTTGTGAACGTAGCATGCGTACAACGCGTATCCCTTACACATTAAGCTACATAACTTGAGAGCGTTAACAATCTTGTTACGCCTCTTAGGGGGTTGAGAGTAAAAGATGACTCTCTTTCCTCTACTCTTCGACAGGGTGATTTTCAGCTTCTAACATTCAATCACCGCTTTATACTGGGCTAACCAATGCATCCCCAGTATAACGTCGAAGTCCTTTAAGTTGAATTCTACCAAGTTCGTGAAGAATTCTACGTTCTTGATAACTATCGGAATTCCGTTATAACGTTTAGAGCACGATACTACTTTTCCTGAAGGTAGTAGAATTCCTAAACTAATTATCTCGCACTTAGGTAGATCTAACTCAGGCAAAACTCGTGATGCTATAATAGAACAATTAGCTCCTCTAGGTTATTGTTCTTGTTTTGAAGCACAACTACTTGAGCTTGGAATTCAGTGACTTGGGGCTTGAGTTGGGTTATGTCATGATGATCAGCTTCCCTAAGGTGTCCTAGATGGGCCATGTTAGTTTCTAGCTGTCCTACCCGCGTCTTGAAATAATTTATATGTTGTTGAGATTCGAGATAGGCATTGGCTAATTTCATCATAAGGTTCACCATATTCGCGTTTGGTTCGGCCATCTAGTGTCAACAAGGAAGGTTAGAGTTAGAACATGTCAAGTGTAAAGTTAGGAGATGCAGGAATTTAAATCCACATGCAAGTATGCATATGCAATCCCCTCAATAAAATTTAATCTATCCATGTATTTAAAATAAATTTATTTCATGGATAATAATAATTAAGATGTTGGGCCTCTATATTGGGCCAAAATAATAAATCTTTGGGCTTAAAAATATTGGACTAAGTAAAAAAAATTTCGGGCTAAAAATTTTTCGGCTAAAAAATTTAGGCTTCTATAAAATAATAAGTAGAATGACTTGGGCTAAAAACTTGGGCTTAAAAATAATAATAATAGTCTTAAAAATAATGGTTCTAAAAATAATACTAGTTTTTAAAATAATAGTTTAAAAATAATAATACTAGCTTTAAAAATATTCCGGGCTCTGATACCAACTTGTAACACTCCGGATTTGATAACCCAGGCCGGGATGCCACCGCCACACCTCCCAAGCAAGACACGACTTCCTTCGAGCTCACTTGAGAGATGCAAGGCTAGTGGTACTTCAAAAATAGTTTAAAAACAAACAAGTCCGGAAGTACTTATATTAAAATAGAGTAGTAATCATCCATGTACGATAATAATTAAGTTTATGCAGCGGAAATAAAATAAAAGGGCCGACATGGCCAAAACACGGGTTAACAGGCCCGTATGCAGTCGTATGGAATAATAAAGTAATGTCAAAAAATAATCCCCCAAATGCATGTTCATGCTCCGTACTCTGTAATAGAAAAATATAAAGCAACATTTATCAGTATTAAAGATTACTGAGTAATACAATCCCTAACATAGCAATAAAGGGGTTTTAAAAAATTTAATAATTAAAACTCATTTTTAAGCATGTATATGTAGACAATAATTTAATTCATATTTTCTCATAACTAAATTAAATTTGAAAATGATAATTTAAGACATAGGCATAATTTAAAAATATAATTTAAATGCATAAGTAACGACATAAATAAATAAATAGAAATCTAAGTCTTTTACTTTTCCCCGTTAACTAAGAAGAGGACGCCACAACCAAATTTCTCAAGTGTCTCGTTTCTCAATATCAAATTTCGGAAAATTGCCGAAGCAACCCGCTTATCGCGCCATACACAGTACCACTCCGGAGCCTCGAGTAACCCATTCGGATACACCCGAGAGTGTAGACTAGTTTCTCAATGGCCGTTTTGGCACAATTTCACAGTATTTCACATTTCATCCATTCAGGCACGAATTTCCAGATAGAGGGGCACCCTGCAGAGCACTCACCCCCTACTTCACGTGGAGATCTAGCTCAGCCTAGATTAATGGGTTTTTCTAAAAAAAAATTATTTTATCGTTTAGACATAGCTCACAAATCGTGTGTTTCTCAAAAGTCGAGTTTTTCAACAAACAACCCAAGTCGTTGCCACAGTTTACGCCATCTCAGTTTAAAATTTCAATTTAAAGGCAATCGACTTGAAATTTGTACAGTAGCTCAAAAACACGCTAACGAACAACTTTCATGTTTTGAGTTTTTCAAAATTAGGTGAGGAAACAAGTGAAATTTTACAATCTCTTCAGAACATGAAATCGGTCAGCTTTTCTAAAACAGCGCACTAATTTTTGAACGAGTTTTTGACATAGAAACTGACCTCCAAAATTTATGAAAATTTGCAGGTACTCACGTGACACCAAAATAAAAAGTTCTATTAGAGGCATTTTATGCAAAATCATTACGGATTAACTCAGATTAATTCATTAAATTCGAATTCAAAATCTGTCAAAGTTTTCTTCAAAAACACTGTCTGTTAAAATCGAGTTTTGACTATCCAAACGTTAATGAAAATGCACGAAATTTTACAGGCATAATCTTGATACAATTATCTACAACTTTTATTTTTTTCACCAAAGATTAGTTTTGACCGAAAGTGATAGAAAAATGCACATCAAGTTCGACTAGGCATACTGTCAAGTTTTTCCAAAAAGTCATGCAACTCAGAAAATGTCCGACGAGTTTTAGGTTAACAAATCTTGATGCAAAATGTGTGAAATTTTGACATAACCGAGAATAAGATGTTAGGAACAAATCTCTAGTTCGGAGTTTTTCATTTCGGATTCTCGAAATAGGGTTTTTCGTTCGATCTCAGAAAATGAACAAAAGTGAATCTTTTAAGTTCGATTTTCATGTTTTGATTAAAAATAATGTTATGAACGATCCTAAGCCACCGATATTGGTATGTAATGCATTATCTTACTTGATATGAGTTCTAGACAGTCTCGGGGTCGTCCGGAATCTACGGGTCGTCGCGAACGGATCTACTCAACACGAATCTTCCTCCTTTGGCCACGAATCTGAATCGAAAGTAAAAATCTAGGGTGAGATCGAATTTTCGGACTGAAAAGATGTGGGAAAACTTAAGAACACTCACCAACAAATCTGGAATCCTCAAATCCTTGCTCCACACGCCTCCTTGGTCGGATTTCATCGCCGGAAAGTGGTCGGAAAGCAAGAACTTGGTGTTTTCGGGTTTGGGAGAATTTGGAGAGTTTTTTAGAGGAGAGGGGCTGCCTTAGGTTGTTTTAGGACGAAAATATGAGTGCCAAGACCTCACAATCCGTCCATATACTCTTTCTCTTGACTGGCATTGTGTTACCAAAGTCGGGGGTCTAAAATAAGGTAAGAAATCTCCGAAAAGTGAAACTTGATCGCAGCCGGCCGAACCACGCGGCCGTGGCGCGCGATCGGTCCAGACCGCGCGTCGTCCGGCTTGGCTGCGGCCGGGCCGGGCCGTGCGATCCGTCGGGCCTTTCCTCCTCTCTTTCTGGTTACTATCCTCCTACGTTCTCGGTCTCAGTTTTCCGGGTCATTCTCGGATTATGATTCATATTCTAAATTTTATTTCGTCTCTAATTGATTGTATTCGGATTCTTGAATTCGTTGAATTTGAATTCGTCGGCTTCGAATCCGTCGACCTTCGATTCCCATGCACGGATTTATTTATTTGAATCATTTTCGACTTCACGGTTCTTGGAATTAAAACTCCCTTGCTCTTCGAATTTAATTCCATTTCCTATTATTAAAAGTCTCGGGTAGTACAGTCTACCCTCCTTAAGAATCAACTTCGTCCTCGAAGTTGCATGACTGATTGTTCGATTCTTTGATTGTTGATTGTTGATTGTTTGTTGTTTGATTATTTGATTGTTTATTGTTTGTTGTTTGATTGTTTGACTGAACCCAGAATTGAAATTTTCAAGTTGCCTACGTACCCTATGAAGAGATCAAGTCATTACGTAGTTCAAAATATTCGGGTCGTTACATCCTCCCCCCTTAAGATTACTGTTATGTCCCAATAACTGTGGTTGCATCGTCTTGGAAAAGGGTCGGGTAACGCTCCCTCATGTCTGCTTTTAACTCCATGTCGCCGTTTCGCTTTTATGGTTCGACCAAAGAACCTTAACCATCCGTACAATCTTATTTCTTGTTACTCTCTCCTTAACATCGAGTATTCGTACCGGAATCTCCTCGTAGCTCAAGTCATCATCCAGTTCAATTCCTTCCGGTTGAAGTACATGTGTTGGGTCGTGCACATACTTCTTCAATTGGGATACGTGGAACACATTGTGCACTCGAGCCAGTGGTGGCGGTAAGGCTAGTCGCTATGCTAGGTTACCGACTCTTTCTAGAATCTCATAAGGTCCTATATATCGAGGAATTAGCTTTCCCCGTTTGCCAAAGCGCATCACCCCCTTCATCGGTGATATCTTCAGCATGACCTTGTCTCCAACTTGAAATTGTCTTGCCGTCTCACATCGGCGTAACTTTTCTGTCGGTCTTGTGCCGCTTTCATCTTCCCTTGAATTATCTTAATTTGTTGAGCCTTATCCTCAACAAGTTGTGGTCCTACTACCACCGCCTTATCATTCTCTTCCCAACTTAGTGAACTTCGGCACTTCCGTCCATACAGTGCTTCGAACGGTGCCATGCCGATGCTAGCATGGTAGCTATTGTTGTAGGAAAATTCAATTAATGGTAAATGATTTTCCCAACTACCCTTAAACTCTATGACACATGCTCTCAGCATGTCTTCTAACGTATGAATCGTTCTCTTCGTCTGTCCATCCGTCATCGGGTGGAATGCGGTACTTATTTTAATCTGCGTACCGAGTGCTTCTTGCACCGTAGTCCAAAAGTGAGAGACAAATCTACTGTCTATATCAGAAATGATGTCATGTGGTACTCCATGCCGTCTTACTACATTATCAATATACGCTCTTGCTAGTTGGTTCATGGTCCAAGTGTCCTTCATTGGGATAAATATGGCCGTTTTTGTTAGCCTATCAACAATCACCCATATCTTATTCATACCTTTAGGTGATCGCGGTAATCCCGAAACAAAATCCATCGAGATACTATCCCATTTCCAACTCTGGATTTCCAATGGTTGCATCAGTCCTAGGGGTTTTTGTCGTACAGCTTTGACCTTTTGGCACGTGAGGCATCTTGCCACAAACTCTGTTACTTCTCTTTTCATATTCGGCCACCAGTAATTCATCTTCAAATCCTTGTAAAGCTTGTCACCTCCGGGGTGAACCGAATATGGCGTGTTATGTCCTTCCTCCATCAGTCTTCGTTCAGTTCCATACACCCTTGTGGCACGCACCACCTTCCCTTGATATGAATGCTTCCATCCTCATGGATAGCAAATCCTATCGCCTTCCCATCGGAAATTCTCCTCTTAATCCCTTTCAACTTCTCGTCGCCCGGTTGGGCGAGTTTGATCTCGTCAAATATGGTCGATTCGACTACCATTGTGTTGAGCACTTCACTCACGGTGCCTGGATGCACCAGCTCTAAGCTCAATCTCGCCAAGTCTATATACAATGCTGGCGGAATCACCAGTGAATTTGTCACATGTTGGGCCTCCCGACTTAGGGCATCAACTACCCCGTTGGCCTTTCCCTCGTGATACGCAATTTCAAGATCGTAGTCCTTGATTAGTTCCAACCACCTCCTTTGCCTCAAATTCAACTCCTTCTGAGTGAATATGTAATTAAGGCTCTTGTTGTCAGTAAACATTTGACACTTTCGCCCGTAAAGATAATGTCTCCATATCTTTAGAGCGAATACGACTGCTGCCAACTCCAAGTCGTGTGTCGGGTAATTCGCTTCATGAGGTTTCAACTGACGCGATGCATATGCGATGACTCTCGAGTCTTGCATCAAAACACATCCTAGACATTCCTTCGAAGAGTCACTGTAAACCTTGAAATCACAATTCTCAGATAGTAGCGCCAACACGGGTGTAGTGGTGAGTAGTTTCTGTAGTTCTTGAAACGCAGACTCACACTCACTAGTCCACTCGTATTTCAGTCCCTTCTTCAGTAGAGTTAAGGGACGTGCGATTTTTGAGAAGTCTTTCACAAATCACCTATAATACCCAGCTAGACCAAGGAAACTCCTTATTTCAGTTGGACTCGTCGGCGATATCCACTCCGTTATCGCCAAAACTTTCGCCGGATCCACTGAAACTCCATTGGCGGTTACTATGCATCCAAGGAATGCTACTTCCTTCAACCAAAATTCGCATTTGGACAACTTCCCATAAAGTTGATTCTTACGCAAGATCCCTAACACTTGATGCAAGTGTTGGGAATGCTCTTCCTCGCTCTTCGAGTAGATCAGGATGTCGTCGATGAACACCATGATGCATTGATCTAACAACTCTCTAAATACATTGTTCATGAGATTTATGAACATTGCCGGTGCGTTTGTTAATCCAAAGGATAACACTGTGAACTCGTAGTGTCCATAACGAGTTTGAAATGCTGTCTTCGGAATATCCTTCTCGGCGATTCTCAGTTGATGAGAACCAGATCGCAAGTCAATCTTCGAGAACACCGAAGCTCCCTTCAACTGATCAAATAAGTCCTCAATCCTCGGTAATGGATACTTTTTCTTGATGGTTACTTGGTTGAGTCCTCTATAGTCAATGCGAAGGCATAGTCCTCCGTCCTTCTTAACGAATAAGACCGGTGCTCCCCACGGAGGCGTACATGGTCTTATATATCCTTTCTCCAGCAATTCTTCGAGTTGTTCCTTCAACTCTTTCATCTCCAGTGGCGCCATGCGGTAAGGAGGCTTGGAAACAGGTTTCGTTCCCGGAATGAGATCTATGGTGAATTCTAGATCTCTCTCAGGTGGCATACCCGGGATGTCTTCGAGAAACACATCCGGGTACTCTCTTACCACTGGGATATTGTCAACCTTGTCCTCTTCCGCTTCAAGGTTGTGAACGTAGCATGTATACAACGCGTATCCCTTACGCATTAAGCTACATAACTTGAGAGCGTTAACAATCTTGTTACGCCTCTTAGGGAGTTGAGAGTAAAAGATGACTCTCTTTCCTCTACTCTTCGACAGGGTGATTTTCTGCTTCTGACATTTAATCACCGCTTTATACTGGGCCAACCAATCCATCTCCAGTATAACGTCGAAGTCCTTTAAGTTGAATTCTACCAAGTTCGCGAAGAATTCTACGTTCTTGATAACTATCGGAATTCCGTTATAACGTTTAGAGCATGATACTACTTCTCCTGAAGGTAGTTGAATTCCTAAACTAATTATCTCGCACTTAGGTAGATCTAACTCGGGCAAAACTCGTGATGCTATAATAGAACAACTAGCTCCTCTAGGTTATTGTTCTTGTTTTGAAGCGCAACTACTTGAGCTTGGAGTTCAGTGACTTGGGCCTTGAGTTAGGTTATGTCATGATGATCAGCTTCCCTAACATGTCCCAGATGGGCCATGTTAGTTTCTGTAATACCCGAGAATTTTGCAACATAAAATAAATAAATAAATAAATAAACGAACAAATAATAAAGAAAACATAATAAATAAATAAACATAATAAATAGATAAAGAATCATAAGAAATGAGAAATGGAATCTAAATTAAAAAGGAATCAAAGTTCCGAGAACCCGGGAAACCGAAGACAAATTACGTAATTTGTACACGGGAACCCGACACCAACGGACTCGAGAATTCGAGGCCAATATTAAATTCAGACCCGAGTAAAAATTAGGATAGGAAATTGGAGCCCGAAGATAGCCCGGAAATCGGAATCCGAGAACATAGAGGGATAGAAGTCCGAAAGAGAGGAGAAAAGGCCCGACGGATCGCACGACCCGGCCCAGACCGCAGCCTGGACCAAGGCCGCGCGGTCTTCGCGCGGGGTTTACCCTAAAGGCAGCGCCAACCCCGCGCCAAATGCGGCAGTTGCAACGTTCCGTGATTTACTCGCCCGGATCTGGATTTTCCGACTTCGGTTACTTTTGTTTCGGCTCAAGACACTTAGGGGCAGCCTTTGGACGTCCCCTGGGTCTTGTCCATCTATAAATAACCCCTTTTGTCAATCCTGGACACTTTTCAAACCCCACGAAATCTCTCTACACATCAAACCCTAACTCCGGAGTCGTCGGAGGCACAAAACCAAGGAGAAGGACTGACTTGGACGAAAATTGGGAGTCTTCTATCGTCGTGGTAAGATCTGATCTATTCTTTTCCATTCTTGATTCGAAAATGAATCCTAATTAAACCTCTTTTTCTATTCTAAACCCCGATCCGGATCGAGAGCGAAGAACCCGACGGAATCAAGCCGAGACGACCATAGATCTGTAAGTTAACCTTACTATGGTTTTGGGCGAATTAAAATATATCTACTCTCAAGATTTAATCAAGAACTTAAAATCTGTCCACACGAAAACTTATACAGCGCAGCATTTTTGCACGATTTTTCCAAACCCTTAAAACTGTTCAAACGAGAAAACTTAAAACACGAAAAATGTTCCTAAAAATAGATCTACCTTCTGTAAAATTTTTATAATTTTTCATCGTGTTTTGATATCCGAAAATGATCGCAAACGAGCCTGCCTTAGATTTAGATCTTGAAACGGTGACAGATTTTACTTCCGAACTTGAGGTTGATTTTTACCTTCGATCTAGACCGATTTACGATTGGTGTTAAACATAAGAATTGTAGATCTATACGTTTAGAACACCTCCGTAAATTTTTGAAAATTTTCATTGAGATTTGATATCGGAAATCGACTCCAAATCGAACTGTTCTAAATTTAGATCTTGAAATCTTGATAGATTCTTGGTCCGAACTTGTAGGCGTTTTTGACCATAGATATAGGATGAATTAGATCTTTTGTTGAACATGAAACTTGTAGATATATGTCTTAAGCATCTTCCTGTAAAATTTCATCAAGTTTGGAGTTGGGTTGCTATGGTAGATCGTGAAATCTTGAAACTGCTGTTGGAAATTTCGGACAGATTTGCAACCTGATAGAAATCTACGTTTTTGACTTATTTCCTTAAGCCGGATCAAAAAAGTTAAAACACAAAACTTGTTCATCTCTGTGTTTTTGATTCATTGGTTAAAGTTCAGAATTTTTGGACTTAAAACCGATTTTTAATTAATTTTGGAGTAAACAGTGGTTTATCAAAGTCAAATCTTGAAAATCTTGTTGAAAAGGATTTTTTAAATGAAAATGATATCGGAGCGAATAGAGTCCTGAAATAGTATATTTTGATAAACTTACTAAATTTTTGAAATTGGTCTTTCTAAACAAACAGAAGATTGAAACGTTGTGGTTTATGACTAAGCTGGATACTGTCAATGTTCTCTACGGCTTGGGACATAAGAGCCCAAGTGTATGTCTAGTGGACGTAAGAGCCCTAGCGAAATATTGATTGTATGGCTAGCGAACGCATCGAACCTATTAAAAGATCGACCATGATACTTGTGGTCATAAGAGCCTAAGCGTAAGGCTGGCGGACATAAGAGCCCTAGCGATGGTGATCTCTAAAAGAAATGAAACGAGAAGTTTATGAGAATTCCGAATTAAATCCGTATTAAATTGTGTTTTTCAATTTATGGCAATTTATTTAATTACTTTGCAAGCTATATTTATGATCTTATGGAATTCATGTCTTTTGAATTATGCAACGAAATCATTATTAGATGAATAAATTAAATCATGTCTTGTATGCACATGTTCTCTTTAAATTTAATTAATGGCTTTGAAACCCCTTAATCATGCTAGGTGTTAACTTACTCAGCACGTTTTTGCTGACCAAACCACATTTCCCTTTTTCTTTCAGAGTTGAGGATTATGCATCATCATATGCACACATGGGAATTTTGGGGAGATACATTACTTTAGAATTTTTGCATTAGACTAGAACTTGCATAAACTGGCCTGTTTAACCCATATTTTGACCGTGTTGGCCCAATTTTTAAATTCCGCTGCATTATATATGCAAATATTATTTTCCGCTGCAACTGTAATAACTTTATTTTTAAATTATATCACAATGGGCTGTTTGAACGTTTTAAATTCTGAAAAACCATAGCCTTGCATCTCTTTAGCAAGCTCGGAGAAACCGTGTCTTGCTAGGGAGGTGTGGCGGTGACACCCCAACCTGGGTGACCACAAACGGGGTGTTACAGAGTGGTATCAGAGCCCGGCTTATTTTTAAATTAGTATTATTATTTTTAAACTATTAAATTATTATTTTTAAACTATTATTTTTAAACCATTATTATTTTTAAATTATTGCCATAATTATAGAAGCCCAAGTTATTATTTCTAGGAATTCCTAGCTCAAATTATTTTTTGAGCCAAAGGTTAATTATTTTTGACCCAATTTATTTTAAATTTTTAAAGTCATAAATTCCATGGAATAAATTTTCATTTTTAAAACCCATGGAAAGTAGAAAAAAAAATATAAATACATAGTGCATAAATTTTTTTTGGGGGGGGGGGGGGGGGGAAATCATCATCTGCATGTGCATACTACATTTTTTTTCTATACCTTAGACAATCTAGAAGCGACGTTGATTCTAACTTAGACCTCTTGCTACACCTAGATAACTTAGAAGTTTGGCATCGAATTAGGAACGCTACCTAGAGACTGATCTTGCCTTAGTTCTAGATCGCGTTCATCTAAGCGCACGCCTAAGCATAACAAATCTCGACCTTAGCCATTCCCATCCTTGTACGAATTAGAAAATTTCCTCATGTGGAACAGTAAAACTCAAGTTTTTATTAAAACACTCTCTATTCCAAAAATCTTATTGGATTCCCAAACAACAAATCCATTTCAAACGCACGGCTCATTTAAACCTTGACCCGAACCTTCTTGAGAGTAATGAATAGGCAGTTATGGGGACATAACTGAAGTCCTAAGGGGGAGAGGATGTGATACCCCGTAATAATTTATTTTTGGAGTTCGACTCGATAAGATGTATCCTAAATCATAAATAAATAAATTCAAATTGTTTTGAACTATGTCATGGCTTGATCCCTTCACAGGGTACGTAGGCAGCTTAGAAGTTTTAATTCTACGTTCAGTCACAAATTAATAAAACAAACAAAAAGACCTTAGCACGAGAAAAGCTGAAACACAACTTCGAGGACGAAGTTGATTCTTAAGGAGGGTAGACTGTAATACCCGAGAATTTTGCAACATAAAATAAATAAATAAATAAAGAAATAAATAAATGAATAAATAATAAAGAAAACATAATAAATAGATAAAGAATCATAAGAAATGAGAAATGGAATCTAAATTAAAAAGGAATCAAAGTTCCGAGAACCCGGGAAACCGAAGGCAGAGTAAGTAAATTGTACACGGGAACCCGACACCAACGGACTCGCGAATTCGAGGCCAATATTAAATTCAGACCCGAGTAAAAATTAGGATAGGAAATTGGAGCCGAAGATAGCCCGGAAATCGGAATCCGAGAACATAGAGGGATAGAAGTCCGAAAGAGAGGAGAAAAGGCCCGACGGATCGCAAGACCCGGCCCAGACCGCAGCCTGGACCAAGGCCGCGCGGTCATCACGCGGGGTTTACCCTAAAGGCAGCGCCAACCCCGTGCCAAATGCGGCAGTTGCAACGCTCCACGATTTACTCGCCCGAATCCGGATTTTCCGACTTCGGTTACTTTTCTTTCGGCTCAAGACACTTAGGGGCAGCCTTTGGACGTCCCCTAGGTCTTGTCCATCTATAAATAACCCCTTTTCTCAATCTCGGACACTTTTCAAACCCCACGATATCTCTCTACACATCAAACCCTAACTTCGGAGTCGTCGGAGGCACAAAACCAAGGAGAAGGACTGACTTGGACGAAAATTGGGAGTCTTCTATCATCGTGGTAAGATCCGATCTATTCTTTTCCATTCTTGATTCCAAAACGAATCCTAATTAAACCTCTTTTCCTATTCTAAACCCCTATCCGGATCGAGAGCGAAGAACCCGACGGAATCAAGGAGATAAACGGTGGACTGGAAGCCACGCCTCCGAATCATCGAGCCGAGACGACCATAGATCTGTAAGTTAACCTTACTATGGTTTTGGGCGAATTAAAATATATCTACTCTCAAGATTTAATCAAGAACTTAAAATCTGTCCACACGAAAACTTATACAGCGCATCATTTTTGCACGATTTTTCCGAACCCTTAAAACTGTTCAAACGAGAAAACTTAAAACACAAAAAACGTTCCTAAAACATAGATCTACCTTATGCAGAATTTTCATAATTTTTCATCGTGTTTTGTTATCCGAAAACGATCGCAAACGAGCCTGCCTTAGATTTAGATCTTGAAACGGTGACAGATTTTACTTCCGAACTTGAGGTTGATTTTTACCTTCGATCTAGACCGATTTAGGATTGGTGTTAAACATAAGAATTGTAGATCTATACGTTTAGAAAACCTCCGTAAATTTTTGGAATTTTTCGTTGAGATTTGATATCGGAAATCGACTCCAAATCAAACTGTTCTAAATTTAGATCTTGAAATCTTGACAGATTCTTGGTCCGAACTTTTAGGCATTTTTGACCATAGATATATGATGAATTAGATCTTTTGTTGAACATTAAACTTGTAGATATATGTCTTAAGCATCTCCCGGTAAAATTTCATCAAGTTTGGAGTTGGGTTGCTATGGTAGATCATGAAATCTTGAAACTGCTGTTGGAAATTTCGGACAGATTTGCAACCTGATAGAAATCTACGTTTTTGACTTATTTCCTTAACCCGGATCGAAAACGTTAAAGCACGAAACGTGTTCATCTCTGTGTTTACGAGTCACTGGTCAAATTTCAGAATTTTTGGACTTAAAACCGATATTTAATTAATTTTGGAGTAAACAGTGGTTTATCGAAGTCAAATCTTGAAAATCTTGTTGAAAATGATTTTTTTTAAATGATATCGGAGCGAATAGAGTCCTGAAATAGTATATTTTGATAAACTTACTAAATTTTTGAAATTGGTCTTTCTAAACAAACAGAAGATTGAAACGTTGTGGTTTATGACTAAGCTGGATACTGTTAATGTTCTCTACGGCTTGGGACATAAGAGCCCAAGTGTATGTCTAGTGGACGTAAGAGCCCTAGCGAAATATTGATTGTATGGCTAGCGAACGCATCGAACCTATTAAAAGATCGACCATGATACTTGTGGTCATAAGAGCCTAAGCGTAAGGCTGGCGGACATAAGAGCCCTAGCGATGGTGATCTCTAAAAGAAATGAAACGAGAAGTTTATGAGAATTCCGAATTAAATCCGTATTAAATTGTGTTTTTCAATTTATGGCAATTTATTTAATTACTTTGCAAGCTATATTTATGATCTTATGGAATTCATGTCTTTTGAATTATGCAACGAAATCATTATTAGATGAATAAATTAAATCATGTCTTGTATGCACATGTTCTCTTTAAATTTAATTAATGGCTTTGAAACCCCTTAATCATGCTAGGTGTTAACTTACTCAACACGTTTTTGCTGACCAAACCACATTTTCCCTTTTTCTTTCAGAGTTGAGGATTATGCATCATCATATGCACACATGGGAATTTGGGGAGATACATTACTTTAGAATTTTTGCATTAGACTAGAACTTGCATGAACGGGCCTGTTTAACCCGTGTTTTGACCGTGTTGGCCCAATTTTTAGATTCGCTGCATTATATATGTAAATATTATTTTCCGCTGCAACTGTAATGACTTTATTTTTAAATTATATCACAATGGGCTGTTTGAACGTTTTAAATTCTGAAAAACCATAGCTTTGCATCTCTTTAGCAAGCTCGGAGAAACCGTGTCTTGCTAGGGAGGTGTGGCGGTGACACCCTGACCTGGGTGACCAAAAACCGAGGTGTTACAGTTTCTAGCTGTCCTACCCGCGTCTTGAAATAATTTATATATTGTTGGGATTCGAGATAGACATTGGCTAATTTCATCATAAGGTTCACCATATTCGTGTTTGGTTCGGCCATCTAGTGTCAACAAGGTAGGTTAAAGTTATAACATGTCAAGTGTAAAGTTATGAGATGCAAGAATTTAAATCTACATGCAAGTATGCATGTGCAATCTCCCCAATAAAATTGAATTTATCCATGTGTTTAAAATAAATTTATTTCATGGATAATAATAATTAAAATGTTGCGCCACTATATTGGGCTAAAATAATAAATCTTTGGGCTTAAAAATATTGGACTAAGTAAAAAAAAAATTCAGGATAAAAATTTTTGGGCTCAAAAATTTAGATCGAATTTTCGGACTTGAAAAGATGTGGGAAAACTTAAGAACACTCACCCACAAATCTGGAATCCTCAAATCCTTGCTCCACACGCCTCCTTGGTCGGATTTCGTCGCGGGAAAGTGGTCGGAAAGCAAGAACTTGGTGTTTTCGGGTTTGGGAGAAATTTGGAGAGTTTTTGAGAGGAGAGGGGCTGCCTTAGGTTGTTTTAGGACGAAAATATGAGTGCCAAGACCTCACAATCCGTCCATATACTCCTTCTCTCGACTGGGATTGTGTTACCAAAGTCGGGGGTCTAAAATAAGGTAAGAAATCGCCGAAAAGTGAAACTTGATCGCAGCCTGCCGAACCACGCGCCCGTGGCGCACGATTGGTCCAGACCGCGTGGCGTCCGACTTGGCTGCGGCTGGGCCGGGCCGTGCGATCCATCGGGCCTTTCCTCCTTTCTTTCGAGTTTCTATCCTCCTACGTTCTCGGGCTCGGTTTTCCGGGTCATTCTCGGATTACGATTCCTATTCTAAATTTTATTTCGTCTCTAATTGATTTCGTATTCGGATTCTTGAACCCGTTGAATTTGAATTTCTCGGCTTCGAATCCGTCGACCCTCGATTCCCGTGCAATGATTTATTTATTTAAATCATTTTCGACTTCACGGTTCTTGAAATTAAAACTCCCTTGCTCTTCGAATTTAATTCATTTTCCAATTATTAAAAGTCTCAGGTATTACAAATTGGGTATTCCAATATGTGGTAAATAAATGAGACTGAAATTTGGAAGCCATGTATTGATCGAGTGGTAAAAAACATTAATGGGGTGGTAGGGCCGATTGCTATCCCAGGACGGTTGACTTTGCCTTATTAAATCGGTGTTGGGAAGCCTTCCGGTTTATTTTATGTCACTGTTTAAGGTACCAAAGAATGTGGCAGAAAGACTGGAGACGCTTAAACGACAATTCTTTTGGAACAAATGGAATGGTGTGTAATACCCGAGAAATCGACATTGAGTTTTAAAATCCGAAATTTAAGAATCGGATTCAATTATCAAAACCGAAATAATTCCGGGAGAGCGGAATTAAATACTTTCGGAAGATAGCAACTCGAAAAAAGTTATCGGATTATCATCCGTCCCGGATAATGCATATTATGATTTTTAAAGTTAAATATCATAATATTAAAAAAAAAAAAAAAGGAAAAAACGTGGGCTGGTGGCCGCGCGGTGACGGCGCGGGGCGCGCCACCAGCGCGGGGCGCGCCACCAGCGCGCCACCAGCAGCAGTTCGGCAGTTTGAGCGTTATGCTCGGTTTTTGCATTTATTTTGGCTTGGGACGTTTCTAAACGTTGGGAATTCAATTCTCAGATGTTGTGGGATGTTGTGGGGTGCAAATCAATGATTTTGGGTGTATTAAATCCCCCACAAAGTCAGTTTATGATGAGTACATGATCACCTTCGGAATCCTATGGAAGTCATGGGGAGAGTGGGGGTTTTGGATGAGGTTGAGGGAGTTTAATTCGGGAGTTACAGATTTATTTTTGTCCCCTCACCTCCCTAGTGCCTTAAGGCAACCCTTGGACTGCTCCACACCCCTATATATACCCCTTAATCAGCCTCCAATCCACTCATTTGCACTTCACCCGAAATTGAGAAGTTTCATAGTGAGTGTTTGTGAATTGTGCTTCCCTTGGCAGAGGTTGTGGACGAGTTCAAGTGGTCCAATCCATTCTCCTACAAGTAGGTGAGAGTTTTACTTCATTCCTTTGGTCTTAGTTTCGAATCCCTTGTCCTAGAATTGAGAATTTCCACCGAAAACTCCATAATAGGTGCATTTGGTAGAAGTGATGATTGTTGGGGCCAAGTTGGACGATTTCCAGGATTCTACCAAAGAGATTTTCGATTCCTAACTCATCTCCAGTAAGTTAGTATTGTGCACGTCGATTTTTAGAGGTTTTGGTTGAGTTTCCATCGAGTTCTAGTCCAAAGTCTTTACGTTGGTAAATCTGCCAAAGAGGGTTTTCGGTTGGACAGTTTCTGTTGTTGTGCGATTTCGACTTAGTTCCCCATGTTTTTGGGAAACCTTTTCTAAATAAAAAATGTTCCTAACATCCTAAATATGATTTCTGCAAATTCTCAGAATTTTTGAACATGATTTGTGCGCCGAAACCAGATCTGGTATTTGATTATAAGATGCTGTCAGTTTTGTTGTTCTTGTGAAGTCCGATCTTGTTGTCCGATTTACTCCACTCTATGATTGTTATCCGCAGGTGATGTCTTCACAAGATTTGTTCTATTTTGTGTCTCAAATATTTCTGTCAATTTTTACGATTATAGGAACTCTCTCGAAAAAGTTATGGATTTTAAATCACACTATGGTCGAAATCACTGAAGCTTTTAATATCCTTAAATCAGGGTTTTCTGAAATCGATTTATTTCACCCATTTAGAGTCCGAATTTGAAGATGCTTATTTCTAAGAAAAATGTTCATTTGGGAGTGTTCTAGTTTCTGTAAAAATTTCAGAATTTTTGAAAGTGATTTGCTATATTACCAAATGCAATTTTGAAAACTGCCTCAGTGCCACTTTTGTCGGTAAATTCTATCTTGCGTATTTTGACGAACTATGAGTCGAGTGTTACTCAATTTTGAAGAATATGAATTCTGGAAATGTGGAGATATTATGAAATGATAAAAATGTGGTTTTGAAACTTTGTAAGTTTTGATCGAGTGGGGTGCCCGATGTTTTATAGGGTAAATGCACTTGGTGTGAGCTCGTTGGGCCGCCCCCTCTTTTTGTGGCCAAAACAGCGCAAATGATATGATGGTTTCGTGTTAGTAAGAGTCTATACTCCTAGATGTATACGTATAGGTTATCTAGGGCTCCGGAGCGGTCTGTATAGGGTCACTGCTTTCACATCCCTCGTGGGTACGAGTCCCAGAGGTGGGTTGATTCGAAAGGGCATGAGCCTAGAATCGTTATTATTGGAGTTCTTGTGGGCGTAAGTCCCAAGGACATATTTGGTGTCCTCGATCAAAATGAACAATGGTAATTTAATTGTGTGGCAAAGCGTAAGAGGCTTCGGAAAATTTATTTCTAATTGTCCTTCCTTTTTAATTAAAAATCCCATTTGTTTTTATATATTCTTCTAAAATCTTTAAAATTCGTTGTGCTATATATTAACTTACGCAGTACCTTTTGTACTGATAAGTTGTTGTTTCTATTTTTCCTCAGATTTCGCAGGGTGAGCATTTGCACGATGGGATGGGATTATTCTTATGAAGACTCGTCACATTTTTAATTTATTTAAATTCTGCACTGAGACTCTGGTCTTGTTTTGGCCGCATAATTTGGCCCTATTTTAGCTTCCGCACTATTTTAAATGATATATGTTAGACTTTACTCTGATTTAAATTCGGGCACTCTTTGATTGGTTTTAAATATTTTTAAATATTGATACAACTTAGCCGTAGCATCTTCTCAAGTGAGCTCGAAATGGTTCGCGTCTTGTTTGGGAAGGTGTGGCAGTGACATCCCAGCCTGGGTTATCAAATCCGGGGTGTTACAAAGTGGTATCAGAGCCCGAATTGTTTTTATTAAAAAGCTATTATTTTTCGGCCCAATATAGAGGCCCAAAATATTAAATACTATTATTTTTAAGCATTTTAAAATATTATTTCCATGGAAAAGAATTTTATTTTAAAACACATGGAAAATATATGCTACAAATTATTTCGACAAGTCTTCATTAAGCATAAAATTTTCGGGGGGATGCATTTGCATACATGCATTATTTAAAAATGTTCATTGTCTGTGTTAGGTAACATTCTTATTCGGCTTGACCTTGACTTAGGAGCATAGCTTGAGGCTAATTTATCCTTTGTCTTAGATCTTGATCACATGTGCTTAGCATACGTGTCAGAGTTTTGTTCAATTCGGGCTCAAGTTGCTCTTTAATTTCCACGAGGATTATATCTGCCTTAGATCTTCCAGCGCCTAAGAACATTAACTTAGGAATTCAATTACCATCGGGTAAGGTGATATCGTGTTCGAAACGATACGATGGGATCCCGATAGTAATCAAGAACCTAGAATTCTTCGTGAATCTAGTCGAGTTTGATCTTAGAAACTTCGACATTATCTTAGGCATGGATTTTCTGACTCAATACAAAGCGATTATTCAGTGCCAGAAGCAAAAGATTACCATGACCAAGATCCGAGGAAAGAAGGTCATCTACTACATGCAGCCTCAAAAGAGGAATGCCAAAGTGGTAAACGACCTAAAGTTTTGCAACCTCATGCAAAATGGATACCAATTGTACGCATGCTACATAGATAACCTCGAAGATGAGGGAATGCCGCCAGCGCGAGATGTCGAATTTAAGTTCGATCGAGTACTTGGAATAGAGCCGGTATCCAAGGCACCGTTCGAAGCTCTCTACGGACGCAAGTGTCTCCGTTATGTTGGGTTAATGATGATAGTTCTGTAGTTTTAGGACCTCAGCTCATTGAAGACATGAGCAGACAAATTAAGGTCGTCCAACAAACGATGAAGGCCGCACAAGATAGGCAAAAGAGTTATGCCGACACGAGACGACAAGAATTGGAATTCCAAGTGGGAGACAAGGTCATGCTAAAGGTGTCACCGATGAAGGGGGTGATGCGATTTGGCAAACGAGGAAAGCTGGGTCCCCGCTACATTGGTCCATATGAGATTTTAGACCGTGTAGATACATTGGCCTACCGATTGGCTCTTCCACCGGAATTAGCACGAGTACACAACGTGTTTCATATTTCTCAGTTGAGGAAATATGTACACGACCCAACCCATGTCTTGCAACCCGACGTGATTGAGCTGGACGATGATCTGACGTATGGGGAGTATCCGATCGAGATACTTCACGTCAAAGAAAGAGTCACAAGAAACAGGACCGTGAGAATGGTGAAGGTGTTGTGGTCCAATCATGGTACGAAAGAAGCGACATGGGAGTTGGAATCAGATATGAAGCAGAATTATCCCAACCTTTTTCAACGCGACTCATTGTAACACCCCGATTTGATAACCCAGGCCGGGATGTCACCGCCACACCTCCCTAGCAAGACACGGTTTCTCCGAGCTTGCTAAAGAGATGCAAGGCTATGGTTTTTCAGAATTTAAAATATTCAAACAGCCCATAATAATATAATTTAAAAATCATAATATCAAAGTTGCAGCGGAGAATAATGTTTAAATACATGTATTGCAGCGGAATTTAAATATAGGGCCGACATGGCCAAAACACGGGTTAAACAGGCCCGTTCATGCAAGTCGTAACTAAATGTAGGAATTTAAAATAGAGTTTTTCCCCAAATGTTCCCATGTATGCATATGATGATGCATAATCCTCATACTCTGAAAGAAAAAGGGGAAAAATGGTTTGGGTCAGCAAAACGTGCTGAGTAAGTTAACACCTAGCATGATCTAGGGGTTTCAAAGCCTTTAATTAAATTTAATAAAAACATATGCATACGAGACATGATTTAAATTTTAATTCATCTACTAATAATAATTTAATTACATAATTTAAAAGACAAGGATTTCCACACGTTCATAATTTAGCACACATGAAAAAGGGGTTTAACACACGTTCATAATTTAACACACATAATTTAAATAATTAAGTTTTTCTCCTAAGCATGCATACAAAAATATTCCATTTACAAATTTTACCAATTTAAAGGAAATAATACTTAAATTGTGTACTTGACATGCCTTTAATCCACAATAACCATTTAGTCATGATATGAAATTTAAAGACACAATTTAAATGCATAATTTAAAGACATGCATAAACAAATAAATACTTTAAAAATATTAAATCTTTTATTTCCCCGTTACGTAACCATTTCTCAATGTTTTGTATAGCCGGTGATCCGGCGGCCGCAGCCGTTTCGTAAGTATCTCGTATAGCCGGTGATCCGGCGGCCGCAGCCGTTTCGTAAGTATCTCGTATAGCCGGTGATCCGGCGGCCAGCAGCCGTTTCGTAAGTATCTCGTATAGCCGGTGATCCGGCGGCCAGCAGCCGTTTCGTAAGTATCTCGTATAGCCGGTGATCCGGCGGCCAGCAGCTGTATCTGCCATACCCAGTAACACTCCGGAGCCTCGGGAAATCCATACGGACAAACCCGAGAGAGTAGGCAATGTATCTCCCGCCGATTGGCGTAATATCTCATCTAATTTCTCTCGTCCATTATAGGCCCGAAGAGAAAGGCTAGAGGGGCACCCTGCAGAGCACTCACCCTCCACCCAAGTATCTCATGTATCGTTTAGTTTTAATGTATCGGGGTTTTACAAAAGTATAGATGTATTGCATTTCAAGTCTTTGATCGTTCGTTTCGAAATTTCAAAATCTTTCGATTTAAAAGTCATTTGGCGTCACAGTTTACGCCTTTTTAATTTAAAAATTCGTTTCAAGTCCGAAAAATATGAAAATTTCACAGTTTATGCAAAACACCCTAACGAACAACTTCCGTGTTTTAACAATTTCGAAATAAGTTGAGGAATCATGTCAAAATCAAGTTTAATACAAAAACAATTCACTGCCCAGTGGCAGATTTGATACAGTTTAGAAAATCGACCTTTTAACATATCAAATGGACTCCAAAAATTCTGAAATTTTAAACACACATACAAGACATTATTATCTACAACTTTCATTTAGAATGCAAAGATTAAATCGGACTAGAAAATATAGAAACAGGTTCATCAAATTCGGACATATTCACAGGCAGATTTCGAAAGTGTCTTGTCAAAGCAGTTTGCGTTCGATGCGATTTGAAATAGCAAACCTCGATGAAAATGTCTGAAATTTCTACAAAACTTAGATTAATATGTTAGGATTAAAAGTCTAGTTTTGAGTTTTTGGGTTTGAACTCTCGAAATAGGGGTTTTGGTTCGATTTCAAATCTGTCCCAGTTTCAAGTTCGAATCTCAAGGCAGGTTGGTTCTCGGCCATTTTCGGATATCAAAACACAATGAAAAATTATGAAACTTTTACACGGACTAGATCTATGTCTTAGGAACGTTTTTCATGTTTTAAAGTTTTCCGTTTGAGCAGTTTTAAAGGTTCGAAAAATTCACACAAAATTGTTGCGCCGAGGGTTTTTTTGTGTTGACAGATTTTAGAGTTATTAAATCCACACGTTTGGTTGCATTTTAAGTCACCCAAAACCAAGTAAGTATTAACTTACAGTGGGGATGATGTCTAGGAGGTCACGGGGTCGTCCGGAATCCACGGGATGTCACGAACGAATCTCCTCAAGTCGATTTCCTCTTCCAACGTCCACAAACCGAATCCGAAAGCAAAAGTCTAGGGTTAGATCGGATTTTCGGGCATGAAAACTTAAACAAAAACCTATGGATGACTTACCACAATCTGGAATACTAAAGATGTTGTTCTCCACGCCTCCTTCGTCGATTCCCGTCGCCGGAAAGTGATCGGAAAGTCGTCGGTAAGTGAAGAACTTGTGTTTTCGGTTTTTGGGAGAGTTTTGGAGGATGGATAAGTTTGAGAGGCTGAGAATGGGGTGAAAATCTATCAATGATCGTCCTATATGCCTTTCCCCCGACTGGGATTGGGTTTCCAAAGTCGGGACACGAAAATATGGTAAGAAAATCGCCAAAACGCGTCAAGTACAGCTGCTGTGTGGTTGGCGTGGGGTTGGCGCGGGGTTTGGCCAAACCCAGCGCGGAGAGCGTGCGGCCTGGTCTGGGCCGTGCGTCCGGACTGGGCCGTGCGATCCCGTCGGGCCTTTTCTCCTCTCTTTCGGACTTCTGTCCTCCTACGTTTTCGGGCTCGATTTTTCGGGTCATTCTCGGATCGTAAATCCTTATCTTAAATTTATCTCGACTCAAATGAATTTCATGTTTGAAATCTTAAGTCCGTCGGTCTCGGGTTCGTCGGCTTCCAATTCGTCGTCTTTTGACTCCCGTGCAATAACTTGTGTAATTAAATTTCTTCCGACTTCACGGGTTCTCGGAATTAGAATTATTTTCCTTCTTGAATTTTAATTCCAATTATTTTGACTCAATTCATGGAATGTCTTCAGGCTTCCTTTCCCTCTTTTATTCCATTTTGAATTTTGAATCTATCGGCGTTTCATTTCCGAGCAATAATTTATTGTGATAAATTATTTTCTTCTTCTCGGAGATATTTCGACATTGATCGGAATAAATTTTATTCCTTTGGGAGTTGATAAAAATCTGGGGTATTACAGTCTACCCCCCTTAAGAATCAACTTCGTCCTCGAAGTTGTGTTTCGTCCTTTCTCGCGCTGAGAGTTAGGGTCCTTTTGTTTATTTTATTTTTTTTTGCGATATTGTGTTATTGAATTATTGTTCGATTGTTGATTGTTTGTTGTTTGATTATTGTTTGACTGAACCCAGAATTGAAATTTCCGAGTTGCCTACGTACCCCGTGAAGGGATCAAGTGTAACGACCCGAATATTCTATTCCGAATATTTTGTATTTCGAATAAACAAATTCAAACTGTTTTGAACTACGTCATGACTTGATCCCTTCACAGGGTACGTAGGCAACTTGGAAATTTCAATTCTGGGTTCAGTCAAACGATATAATAAAATAATACAAACAACATCAAGAACAACAACACATAATGATACAATCACGCAATCAAACAGTAGCACAAAGTAGAAAGGACCTTAGTTCCAAACTCGCGAGAAGCTAACGCGCAACTTCGGGGACGAAGTTGATCCTTAAGGGGGGTAGACTGTAATACCCGGGATTTTTATAGACGTCCAAAGGAATAAAATTTATTTCTTAATCAAATCAAGGTTGAAATATCTCCGAGAAGAAGAAAATAATTTATCACAATAAATTATTGCTCGGAAATGAAACGCCGATAGATTCAAAAATTCAAAATGGAATAAAGGAGGGAAAGGAAGCCCGAAGACATTCCATGAAATCGAGTCAAAAGAATTGGAATTAAATTCAAGAAAGAAAAGAATTTTAATTCCAGGAAACCGTGGAGTCGGAAATAATTTAATTAGATAAATTGTTGCATGGGAGTCAAAGGACGACGAATTAGAAACCGACGAATCCAAACGCGACGAACTCCAGATTTCGAATACGGGATTAATTCGAGACGAGATAAATTTAAGATAAGAATTTGTAATCCGAGAATGACCCGAAAAATCGAGCCCGAAAACGTAAGAGCACAGAAGTCCGAAAGAGAGGAGAAAAGGCCCGACGGGATCGCACGGCCCAGTCCGAACGCACGGCCCAGACCAGGCCGCGCGCCCGCCGCGCGCCCTTTGGCCTAACACCGCGCCACCAGCGCGCCAGTGCAGCAGCAGCTGCCAACTTGCCCGATTTCGGCGATTTCTTGCCAAAATTTACGACCCCGACTTTGGAAACTTGATTCCAGCCGAGGGAAAGGCAATAAGGTCGAGAATTGGCTGCTCCCTATCCAACTTTTCAGTCTCCAAACCCTTTTCTTCATCTTAAACTCTCCCAAAACCGAAAACACAAGTTCTTCACTTTCCGACGACCTTCCGACGACTTTCCGGCGACCGAATCCGACCGAGAAAGTGTTTAGATCAAGGACTTCAGGCTTTAGATTATTGGTAAGATGTAAATCAGGTCTTATATTCGTTTTAATACCATAGCCATCGTTCTAACTTACGGATTTTCATATGCAAACACAAATCGGAGCCAAAGGAAGAAGAAACCGACTTGAGGAGATTCGTTCGTGACATCCCGTGGATTCCGGACGACCCCGTGACCTCCTAGACATCATCCCCACTGTAAGTTAATGCTTACTTGGTTTTGGGTGACTTAAAATGCAACCAAACATAGAGATTTAGAAACTCAAAAATCTGTCAACACGAAAAACCCCCGGCGCAGCGTTTTGGTGCGAATTTTTCGAACACTTAAATCTGCTCAAACGGAAAAACTCAAAACATGAAAAATGTTCCTAAGACATAGATCTAGTTTGTGTAAAATTTTCATAATTTTTAATTGTGTTTTGTTATCCGAAAATGGCCTCCAACAGACCTGCCCTGAAAGTCGAACATGAAACTGTAACAGATTTGTAATCGGATCAAAACCCCTACCTCAAGAGTTCAAACCGGAAAACTCAAAACTAGACTTTTGATCCTAACACATTAAACTATGTTGTGTAAAAATTTCATCGATTTTCATCAACGTTTGCTACCTCAAATCGGTCCGAACATAAACTGTGATTTAAACCCCTTTTTGAAATCTGACAGTGCAATGGTCCGAACTTGATGAGCATGGTTCTATATTTTCTAGTCCGATTTGGTCTTTACAATCTAAAGAAAAGTTGTAGGAAATCATGTCTAGTATGTGCATATAAAATTTCAGAATTTTTGGAGTCCATTTGATATGTTAAAAAGTCGAATCTTTGAACGGTGTCGAATCTGAAACCTGACAGCACACTACTTATGTGAAAGACTTGATTTTTGACTCGTCTCCTTAACCCGGATCGAGAAACTTAAAATACGAAACTTGTTCGTCTCTGTGTTTTTGAGTTACCTGTGAAATTTCAGAATTTTCGGACTTAAAATGAATTTTTAAATAATTATGGAGTACGATAGCCACTTGTGTAAGTTATATTTTGAGAACTTGTGAAATTTGCGAAATGTGTTCTTACCTTGCGGGTTTGATTCCCCAAGGGCGATTGTATGTTTTCCTGCGGGTTCGATTCCCCAGGATGTGTGTTGATTCCTATGGGTTCAATTCCCTAGGATGTATTTGAGTTCTTGCGGGTTCGATTCCCCAAGGGCGACCGTTTGTTTTCCTGCGGGTTCGATTCCCCAGGATGTGTGTTGATTCCTATGGGTTCAATTCCCTAGGATGTATTTGAGTTCTTGCGGGTTTGATTCCCCAAGGGCGATCGTTTATTTTCCTGCGGGTTCAATTCCCCAGGACGTGTGTTAATTCCTACGGGTTCAATTCCCTAGGATACGTTTAAACTCTTGCGGGTTCATTTCCCCAAGATCAAATCATATAAAATCATACTGAACAAAGGTGAAAGAGTGAAATCCTTGAAATACCAAATCCTGAAATCATGAGAGAGTTAAGAGCATTGAATAATTTCTTATTAGTGGATGATTAACTTAAATCGTGTATTACCTTCAAGCATGTTTTTATTAAATTTAATTAAAGGCTTTGAAAGCCCTAAATCATGCTAGGTGTTAACTTACTCAGCACGTTTTGCTGACCCAAACCATTTCCTTCTTTTTCCTACAGAGCATATGGATTATACTGAGCACGTACATGCATGGGAATTTTTGGGAATACTTTATTTTAAATTTGCATTAGACTCTCGTATGAACGGGCCTGTTTAACCCGTGTTTTGGCCATGTCGGCCCTTATACTTTATTTCCGCTGCACAACTTATATTTCCGCTGCGTGTATGGATGATTATTATTTTTAAATATAAGTATTTCCGGACTTGGTTGTTTAAAATTATTTTATACCCTTAGCCTTGCATCTTTCAAGTGAGCTCGAATGAAGTCGTGTCTTGCTTGGGAGGTGTGGCGGTGACATCCCGGCCTGGGTTATCAAATCCGGGGTGTTACATCAAGTCATTACGTAGTTCAAAACAATTTGAATTTGTTTATTTGGGATACAAAATATTCGGGTTTCAAAAATAAATGCCAATTTGAATTTGTTTATTTGGGATACAAAATATTCGGGTTTCAAAAATAAATGCTTATGCATTCTTACGGGATATTACATCCTCCCCCCCTTAAGATTACAGTTATGTCCCCATAACTGCCTACACATTATTCCCACGAAGGTTCGAGTATCGTTGCCTAGCACAGGTATGTCTGCTTTATTCACCACATTGAGCGTCCCATGAGTCCCCCTTTGGTTATTTGTGGCTAGTTAGGTCCAACGACCAGGTCATCTCTTTTGGTTATATTCTTAATCTGGGTTCGACATTCTTTCATCCGATGTCCACGTCGACCACATCGGAAGCAGGTGTCGGGTTGAGGGCATCCCCTCACCAGATGAGGTTGGTTACAGCTTAGGCATCGGGGCACGTAGCCTTTACGGGTGAAAATCCTTCTATTATTGCCTCCATCGTTGCCTTGGGCTGGTCCATTTGGGCCTTTGCGAAGGTTATTCCTACCCGAGTCTTTATCAGCTCCACGGTCCTTACCTCTCTTGTCTTGTGCTTGGGGACCTTGGCTAGACTCATCTATCGCCTTCCGCTTCAGTCCCTGAACTCGTGCAACCGCTACCGCACGATCATAAACAGCTTGTGCGTCAGAGTAGTGTACCCCCGTGATTACTTCCCTAATGGCCAGGTTTAACCCCATCTCAAATTTCTGAGCCTTGTCGGAGTCAGTTGGTACTAGCCTCGTAGCAAATCGTACTAGCTCCTTGAATTTGGTGTAGTACTCTTGCACTGTCTGTGCGCCTTGCCTTAGGTTAATGAATTCCTCGTACTTCATCGCTTTGGTGCTTAATGGGTAGAACCTCTCCCTCAGAGCTTCCTTTAACTCTTCCCAAGTGTAGGCTTTCTCGTCTTCCACTAATTTCCTCTGGAGGTTTTGCCACCACTCATCGGCTTCACCTCCTAAGTAGTAAGTCGCTACACGTATCTTTTCCTCATTAGGGCATTTGATAGCGTTTAAGAGTCTATCGAACGTACGGATCCACTCCTCTAGTTTGGCGGGATCTTCCTCCCCATCATAGTGTGACGGTTGATAAGGATTTACCAAAGCTAGATAGTTGTCTCGAGCTACTGGCGGAGGTATTGCCGCTTGTGCCCTATGCACCTCGGCGTTTCCTAATACTACAAGTACTTCTTCTACCATCCTTAAACGTTTATCCATGTTGGTGGGAAGATGAGGCGCTCGATCTCCTATGTTCGGAGGAATCTCATTGTTGTTAGGTGCGCTTGGGAGGTCAGTGTCAGTGCCGTTTGGACTTACTTTCCTCGGCTTTCTCCTAGGTGCCATTTTCTGTTATTAAGCACGCGAAGATGAGTTTCTAAGTGATCAAGATCTAGGACTAAGGCAAAGTTAGTCTCAAGTTAACGCTTCTAAGTGAAGTCTCAAGGTCATGTCGAACACTGGAGTGAGAAGTTTAGGTATCACATATGATTCACATAAGAGGTTAGTACAGATATTTATGTATGCATATGCATATGTAATCCCCCCAATACAAATTTAATGCATGCATTTATTTATCCATGGGTTTTAAAAATAAATTTATTCCATGGATAGATTAAAATAAGGATAAAAGATTTGGGCCACTATATTGGGCCGAAGGAAATAAATTATTTGGGCTTTAAGTAAAAACAAGGTTATTGGGACAAAATAATTGGGCCAACATAGCAATTAAATATTGGGCTAAAGATTTGGGCTAGGAAAAATAAATTTTGGGCTAAAAAGGTTTGGGATTTAAAATAATAAATTTGGGCTAAAAGTTAGGGCTTAGAAAAAAAAAATTGGGCTCAAAAATGTTAGTTTAAAAATAATAGTAATGGATTTTTAAATATAATACTAGTTTAAAAATAATACTCGTAATAGTTTAAAAATAATAATACTAGCTTTAAAAATAGTCCGGGCTCTGATACCACTTTGTAACACCCCGGATTTGATAACCCAGGCCGGGATGTCACCGCCACACCTCCCTAGCAAGACACGGTTTCTCCGAGCTTGCTAAAGAGATGCAAGGCTATGGTTTTTCAGAATTTAAAATATTCAAACAGCCCATAATAATATAATTTAAAAATCATAATATCAAAGTTGCAGCGGAGAATAATGTTTAAATACATGTATTGCAGCGGAATTTAAATATAGGGCCGACATGGCCAAAACACGGGTTAAACAGGCCCGTTCATGCAAGTCGTAACTAAATGTAGGAATTTAAAATAGAGTTTTTCCCCAAATGTTCCCATGTATGCATATGATGATGCATAATCCTCATACTCTGAAAGAAAAAGGGGAAAAATGGTTTGGGTCAGCAAAACGTGCTGAGTAAGTTAACACCTAGCATGATCTAGGGGTTTCAAAGCCTTTAATTAAATTTAATAAAAACATATGCATACGAGACATGATTTAAATTTTAATTCATCTACTAATAATAATTTAATTACATAATTTAAAAGACAAGGATTTCCACACGTTCATAATTTAGCACACATGAAAAAGGGGTTTAACACACGTTCATAATTTAACACACATAATTTAAATAATTAAGTTTTTCTCCTAAGCATGCATACAAAAATATTCTATTTACAAATTTTACCAATTTAAAGGAAATAATACTTAAATTGTGTACTTGACATGCCTTTAATCCACAATAACCATTTAGTCATGATATGAAATTTAAAGACACAATTTAAATGCATAATTTAAAGACATGCATAAACAAATAAATACTTTAAAAATATTAAATCTTTTATTTCCCCGTTACGTAACCATTTCTCAATGTTTTGTATAGCCGGTGATCCGGCGGCCGCAGCCGTTTCGTAAGTATCTCGTATAGCCGGTGATCCGGCGGCCGCAGCCGTTTCGTAAGTATCTCGTATAGCCGGTGATCCGGCGGCCAGCAGCCGTTTCGTAAGTATCTCGTATAGTCGGTGATCCGGCGGCCAGCAGCCGTTTCGTAAGTATCTCGAATAGCCGGTGATCCGGTGGCCAGCAGCCGTATCTGCCATACCCAGTAACATTCCGGAGCCTCGGGAAATCCATACGGACAAACCCGAGAGAGTAGGCAATGTATCTGTAACACCCCGGTTTTGATAACCCAGGCCGGGATGTCACCGCCACACCTCCCTAACAAGACACGGTTTCCCCGAGCTTGCTAAAGAGATGCAAGGCTATGGTTTTTCAGAATTTAAATCATTCAAACAGCCCATTGTAATATAATTTAAAAATAATAATATCAAAGTTGCAGCGGAGAATAATATTTAAATACATGTATTGCAACGAAATTTAAATACAGGGCCAACATGGCCAAAACACGGGTTAAACAGGCCCGTTCATGCTAGTCGTAACTAAATGTAGGAATTTAAAATAGAGTTTTTCCCCAAATGTTCCCATGTATGCATATGATGATGCATAATCCTCATACTCTGAAAGAAAAAGGGGAAAAATGGTTTGGGTCAGCAAAACGTGCTGAGTAAGTTAACACCTAGCATGATCTAGGGGTTTCAAAGCCTTTAATTAAATTTAATAAAAACATATGCATACGAGACATGATTTAAATTTTAATTCATCTACTAATAATAATTTAATTACATAATTTAAAAGGCAAGGATTTCCACACGTTCATAATTTAACACACATGAAAAAGGGGTTTAACACACGTTCATAATTTAACACACATAATTTAAATAATTAAATTTTTCTCCTAAGCATGCATACAAAAATATTCCATTTACAAATTTTACCAATTTAAAGGAAATAATACTTAAATTGTGTACTTGACATGCCTTTAATCCACAATAACCATTTAGTCATGATATGAAATTTAAAGACATAATTTAAATGCATAATTTTAAAGGCATGCATAAATAAATAAATATTTTAAAAATATTAAATCTTTTATTTCCCCGTTACGTAACCATTTCTCAATGTTTTGTATAGCCGGTGATCCGGCGGCCGCAGCCGTTTCGTAAGTATCTCGTATAGCCGGTGATCCGGCGGCCGCAGCCGTTTCGTAAGTATCTCGTATAGCCGGTGATCCGGCGGCCAGCAGCCGTATCTGCCATACCCAGTAACACTCCGGAGCCTCGGGAAATCCATACGGACAAACCCGAGAGAGTAGGCAATGTATCTCCCGCCGATTGGCGTAATATCTCATCTAATTTCTCTCGTCCATTATAGGCCCAAAGAGAAAGGCTAGAGGGGCACCCTGCAGAGCACTCACCCTCCACCAAGTATCTCATGTATCGTTTAGATTTAATGTATCGGGGTTTTTCAAAAGTATAGATGTATCGTATTTCAAATCTTTGATCGTTCGTTTCAAAATTTCAAAATCCTTCGATTTAAAAGTATCTTGGCGTCACAGTTTGCGCCTTTTCAATTTAAAAATTCGGTTTAAGTCCGAAAAATCTAAAAACTTCGCGGTTTATGTAAAACACCCTAACGAACAACTTTTGTGTTTTAACTTTTTCGAAATAAGTTGAGGAAACATGTCAAAAATCGATTCTATTATGCAAACAGAAATCTGTCTCGAAACAGATTTGTCACAGTTCGGAAAATTGGCTTTTTGACATATCAAATAGACTCCAAAAATTCTGAAATTTTAACCACATATACTAGACATGATTATCTACAACTTTCATTTAGATTGTAAAGATCAAATCGGACTACAAAATATAGAAACAAACTCACTAAGTTCGAACATGTTCATAGGCAGATTTCAAACACATTTTATCAAAACAGTTTCTTTTCGATGCTATTTAAAATAGCAAACTTTAACAAAAATGTCTGAAATTTTTACACAACTTAGATTCATGTGTTAGGATTAAAAGTCTAGTTTTAAGTTTTTGGGTTTGAACTCTCGAAATAGGGGTTTTGGTCCGATTTCAAATCTGCCACAGTTTCACGTTCGACTCTCAAGGCAGGTTCTTTCTCGGCTGTTTTCAGATATCAAACCTCAATGAAAAATTATGAAACTTTTACACAAAGTAGATCTATGTCTTAGGAGCGTTTTTCATGTTTTAAGTTTTTCCGTTTGAGCAGTTTTAAGGGTTCGAAAAATTCACACAAAATCGTTGCGCCGAGGGTTTTTCGTGTTGACAGATTTTAGAGTTATTAAATCCATATGTTTGGTTGCATTTTAAGTCACCCAAAACCAAGTAAGTATTAACTTACAGTGGGGATGATGTCTAGGCGGTCACGGGGTCGTCCGGAATCCACGGGATGTCACGAACGAATCTCCTCAAGTCGATTTCCTCTTCCAACGTCCTCGAACCGAATCCGCAAGTAAAAATCCTTAGTTAGATCAGATTTTTGGATTCAAAAATGGTTGGATAAACTCAAAAACCACTTACCAACGTCCTAGGGGACTGACTTCTCCTTCTCAAGTCCCTCTTGTTCGGATTTCGTCGTCGGCACTTCAAGAACGCAAGGGATTTTGGGGTTTTCGGTTTTGGGAGAACAATAGAGAGAATATGGGGTGTTGAGGAATGAACTAAAGGGTTAGGATCTGAATAATGGTATAAGGATCAACCAAATTTCGTCCATAATCCCTTTCCCCCATTCGTGATTGAGTTTCCATAGTGGGATGTCGAAAATAAGGCAAGAAATCGCCAAAATGTGCAAGTGTAGCAGCCACTGTGTGTTGGCGCGGGGTTGGCGCGGGGTTAGGCCAAACCCCGCGCGGAGAGCGCGCGGCCTGGTCTGGGCCGTGCGTCCGGACTGGGCCGTGCGATCCCGTCAGGCCTTTTCTCCTCTCTTTCGGGTTTCTATCCTCCTACGTTTTCGGGCTCGATTTTTCGGGTCATTCTCAGATCATAAATTCTTATCTTAAATTTATCTCGACTCAAATGAATTTCATGTTTGAAATTTTAAGTCCGTCGGTCTCGGGTTAGTCGGCTTCCAATTCGTCGTCTTTTGACTCCCGTCCAATAACTTGTGTAATTAAATTTCTTCCGACTTCACGGGTTCTTGGAATTAAAATTCTTTTCCTTCTCGAATTTAATTCCAATTATTTTGACTCAATTCATGGAATGTCTTCGGGCTTCCTTTCCCTCTTTTATTCCATTTTGAATTTTGATTCTATCGGTGTTTCATTTCCGAGCAATAATTTATTGTGATAAATTATTTTCTTCTTCTCGGAGATATTTCGACATTGATCGGAATAGATTTTATTCCTTTGGACGTTGATAAAAATCTGGGGTATTATAGTCTACCCCCCTTAAGAATCAACTTCGTCCTCGAAGTTGTGTTTCGGCTTTTCTCGCGCTAAGAGTTAGGGTCCTTTTGTTTCTTTTATTATTTTGC
The DNA here is from genome assembly GCA_030278955.1 of Hygrophila difformis. Classification (NCBI taxonomy): domain Eukaryota; kingdom Viridiplantae; phylum Streptophyta; class Magnoliopsida; order Lamiales; family Acanthaceae; genus Hygrophila; species Hygrophila difformis. The sequence continues at coordinate 21,140,219 of JAOANR010000013.1, read as the reverse complement.
GATATTGTGTTATTGCATTATTGTTCGATTGCTGATTGTTTGTTGTTTGATTATTGTTTGACTGAACCCAGAATTGAAATTTCCGAGTTGCCTACGTACCCTGTGAAGGGATCAAGCCATGGCGTAGTTCAAAACAATTTGAATTTGTTTATTTGGGATACAAAATATTCGGGGCGTTACATCCTCCCCCCCTTAAGATTACAGTTATGTCCCCATAACTGCCTACACATTATTCCCAAGAAGGTTCGAGTATCGTCGCCTTGCACAGGTAAGTCCGCTTTATTTACCACATTTAACGTCCCATGAGTCTCCCTTGGTTATCCGTGGCTAGTCAGGTCCAGCGACCAGATCCTCTCTCTTGGTTATACTCTTAATCTGGGTTCGACATTCTTTCATCCGATGTCCACGTCGACCACATCGGAAGCATGTGTCGGGTTGAGGGCATCCCCTCAGTAGATGAGGTTGGTTACAGCTTGGGCATCGGGGCACGTAGCCTTTACGGGTGAAAATCCTCCTATTGTTGCCTTGGGCTGGTCCATTTGGGCCTTCGCGAAGGTTATTCCTACCCGAGTCATTATCAGCTCCGCGGTCCTTACCTCTCTTGTCTCGTCCCTGGGGACCTTGGCTAGTCTCACCTATCGCCTTCCGCTTCAGTCTTTGAACTCGTGCAACCGCGACCGCACGATCATAAACAGCTTTAGCCGGGTCCTCCTCGCCGGCGTAGTGTGGTGGGTGATATGAGTTCACCATAGCCAAGTAGTTTATGCAGGCCTCGGGTGGAGGTACCGCAGCTGCTTGGCCCTGATTCAATTGCGCATTTCCTAGCGCAATGAGAACCTCTTCTAAAGTGCGTATGCGAGCGTCCATGTTGGTTGGTATGGGGTTTGCTGGCTCCTCCTGCGCGTGTACCCCCTCATTGGGTATATGCATATCTAGTTGCCTAGGTGTTTTGTTGGTATTGGGCGTAATGGGTTGGGCGCGTGGTCTTCCTCTCGGTGCTATGCTGTTGCAAGGACAAGAGATTTTAGATTTTCTTGTTGAATTATTATATAATGCTTGTGAAGTGATTGACTAAATAAAGGATGGTATTAACATGTATCGACCCACTGGAACTTGTTAATAGAGGTTGTTTGGAGTTTAGTGTACTATTTGTTGTCGTTGGGGGTTGTTTACTACTCGTCGTTTTGTTTTTGTTCTCGTTTTTTTTTTTTTTTTTTTTTTTAGGGTTGGAGATACCTTTGTTTGATGATTATCTCTATATAATATATATTTACATATTTATGTTACTTATTTATTAATACTTGTATTTTTGTTTGGTTGGGCATCCATGAGATAATTAATTAGTGATATTTAAATAAAATGTAAGGAATAATCTAAATATATTTGTATAAAATAAATGCTTGTAAATTTATTACTCAAGAGAAATTTATTTATTTATTTATTTATTTATTTATTTATTTATTTATTTTTTATTCGGTTACAAGTATTCGAAAAAGGAATGAAAGGGTAGTGCTGATAATAGTTTGGAAAAGGGAACATAGATAGTAGTGCATCAGTATGGGATGCATCAATCGGTCACTTAAGTTCTTAGGCATGGAGGCTACTTCCCCTCCTTGATTGGGTGCGCTAACGTCTTGTATTGGTTCATCGGGTTGTCGTGGCTCTTCGTTGGTGTTGGGTGGAATAGGTGGATTGTTAGGTCTTCCTTTAGGTGCCATTTTCTGTTATTAAGCATGCGAAGATGAGTTTCTAAGTGATCAAGATCTAGGACTAAGGCAAAGTTAGTCTCAAGTTAGCGCTTCTAAGTCAAGACTCAAGGTCAAGTCGAACACTAGAGTAAGAAGGTTATGTATCACAAACGATTCACATAAAAGGTTAGTACAAATATTTATGTATGCATATGCATATGAAATCCCCCCAATAAAATTTTAATTTACGCGTGCATTTATTTATCTATGGGTTTTAAAAATAAATTTATTCCATGGATAGATTATAAGAGAATAAGGATAAAAGGTTTGGGCCACTATATTGGGCCGAAAGAAATAAATTATTTGGGCTTTAAGTAAAAACAAGGTTATTGGGCCAAAATAATTGGGCCAACATAGTAATTTAAATATTGGGCTAAAGATTTGGGCTAGAAAAAATAAATTTTGGGCTCAAAAGGTTTGGGCTTTAAAATAATAAATTTGGGCGAAAAGTTAGGGCTTAGAAAAAAAATTTGGGCTCAAAAATGTTAGTTTTAAAATAATAATGAATTTTTAAACATAATACTAGTTTAAAATAATACTCGTAATGTTTAAAGTAATACTCGTAATAGTTTAAAAAAAATAATAATACTAGTTTTAAAAATAGTCCGGGCTCTGATACCACTTTGTAACACCCCGGATTTGATAACCCAGGCCGGGATGTCACCGCCACACCTCCCTAACAAGACACGGTTTCCCCGAGCTTGCTAAAGAGATGCAAGGCTATGGTTTTTCAGAATTTAAATCATTCAAACAGCCCATTGTAATATAATTTAAAAATAATAATATCAAAGTTGCAGCGGAGAATAATATTTAAATACATGTATTGCAACGGAATTTAAATACAGGGCCAACATGGCCAAAACACGGGTTAAACAGGCCCGTTCATGCAAGTCGTAACTAAATGTAGGAATTTAAAATAGAGTTTTTCCCCAAATGTTCCCATGTATGCATATGATGATGCATAATCCTCATACTCTGAAAGAAAAAGGGGAAAAATGGTTTGGGTCAGCAAAATGTGCTGAGTAAGTTAACACCTAGCATGATCTAGGGGTTTCAAAGCCTTTAATTAAATTTAATAAAAACATATGCATACGAGACATGATTTAAATTTTAATTCATCTACTAATAATAATTTAATTACATAATTTAAAAGGCAAGGATTTCCACACGTTCATAATTTAACACACATGAAAAAGGGGTTTAACACACGTTCATAATTTAACACACATAATTTAAATAATTAAATTTTTCTCCTAAGCATTCATACAAAAATATTCCATTTACAAATTTTACCAATTTAAAGGAAATAATACTTAAATTGTGTACTTGACATGCCTTTAATCCACAATAACCATTTAGTCATGATATGAAATTTAAAGACATAATTTAAATGCATAATTTTAAAGGCATGCATAAATAAATAAATATTTTAAAAATATTAAATCTTTTATTTCCCCGTTACGTAACCATTTCTCAATGTTTTGTATAGCCGGTGATCCGGCGGCCGCAGCCGTTTCGTAAGTATCTCGTATAGCCGGTGATCCGGCGGCCGCAGCCGTTTCGTAAGTATCTCGCATAGCCGGTGATCCGGCGGCCAGCAGCCGTATCTGCCATACCCAGTAACACTCCGGAGCCTCGGGAAATCCATACGGACAAACCCGAGAGAGTAGGCAATGTATCTCCCGCCGATTGGCGTAATATCTCATCTAATTTCTCTCGTCCATTATAGGCCCGAAGAGAAAGGCTAGAGGGGCACCCTGCAGAGCACTCACCCTCCACCAAGTATCTCATGTATCGTTTAGATTTAATGTATCGGGGTTTTTCAAAAGTATAGATGTATCGTATTTCAAATCTTTGATCGTTCGTTTCAAAATTTCAAAATCCTTCGATTTAAAAGTATCTTGGCGTCACAGTTTGCGCCTTTTCAATTTAAAAATTCGGTTTAAGTCCGAAAAATCTGAAAACTTCACAGTTTATGCAAAACACCCTAACGAACAACTTTCGTGTTTTAACTTTTTCGAAATAAGTTGAGGAAACATGTCACAAATCGATTCTATTATGCAAACAGAAATCTGTCTCGAAACAGATTTGTCACAGTTCGGAAAATTGGCTTTTTGACATATCAAATAGACTCCAAAAATTCTGAAATTTTAACCACATATACTAGACATGATTATCTACAACTTTCATTTAGATTGTAAAGATCAAATCGGACTACAAAATATAGAAACAAACTCACTACGTTCGAACATGTTCATAGGCAGATTTCAAACACGTTTTATCAAAACAGTTTTTTTTCGATGCTATTTAAAATAGCAAACGTTAACAAAAATGTCTGAAATTTTTACACAACCTAGATTTATGTGTTAGGATTAAAAGTCTAGTTTTGAGTTTTTGGGTTTGAACTCTCGAAATAGGGGTTTTGGTCCGATTTCAAATCTGCCACAGTTTCACGTTCGACTCTCAAGGCAGGTTCTTTCTCGGCTGTTTTCAGATATCAAACCTCAATGAAAAATTATGAAACTTTTACACGAAGTAGATCTATGTCTTAGGAGCGTTTTTCATGTTTTAAGTTTTTCCGTTTGAGCAGTTTTAAGGGTTCGAAAAATTCACACAAAATCGTTGCGCCGAGGGTTTTTCGTGTTGACAGATTTTAGAGTTATTAAATCCATATGTTTGGTTGCATTTTAAGTCACCCAAAACCAAGTAAGTATTAACTTACAGTGGGGATGATGTCTAGGCGGTCACGGGGTCGTCCGGAATCCACGGGATGTCACGAACGAATCTCCTCAAGTCGATTTCCTCTTCCAACGTCCTCGAACCGAATCCGCAAGTAAAAATCCTTAGTTAGATCAGATTTTTGGATTCAAAAATGGTTGGATAAACTCAAAAACCACTTACCAACGTCCTAGGGGACTGACTTCTCCTTCTCAAGTCCCTCTTGTTCGGATTTCGTCGTCGGCACTTCAAGAACGCAAGGGATTTTGGGGTTTTCGGTTTTGGGAGAACAATAGAGAGAATATGGGGTGTTGAGGAATGAACTAAAGGGTTAGGATCTGAATAATGGTATAAGGATCAACCAAATTTCGTCCATAATCCCTTTCCCCCATTCGTGATTGAGTTTCCATAGTGGGATGTCGAAAATAAGGCAAGAAATCGCCAAAATGTGCAAGTGTAGCAGCCACTGTGTGTTGGCGCGGGGTTGGCGCGGGGTTAGGCCAAACCCCGCGCGGAGAGCGCGCGGCCTGGTCTGGGCCGTGCGTCCGGACTGGGCCGTGCGATCCCGTCAGGCCTTTTCTCCTCTCTTTCGGGTTTCTATCCTCCTACGTTTTCGGGCTCGATTTTTCGGGTCATTCTCAGATCATAAATTCTTATCTTAAATTTATCTCGACTCAAATGAATTTCATGTTTGAAATTTTAAGTCCGTCGGTCTCGGGTTAGTCGGCTTCCAATTCGTCGTCTTTTGACTCCCGTCCAATAACTTGTGTAATTAAATTTCTTCCGACTTCACGGGTTTTTGGAATTAAAATTCTTTTCCTTCTCGAATTTAATTCCAATTATTTTGACTCAATTCATGGAATGTCTTCGGGCTTCCTTTCCCTCTTTTATTCCATTTTGAATTTTGACATTGATCGGAATAGATTTTATTCCTTTGGACGTTGATAAAAATCTGGGGTATTACAGTCTACCCCCCTTAAGAATCAACTTCGTCCTCGAAGTTGTGTTTCGGCTTTTCTCGCGCTAAGAGTTAGGGTCCTTTTGTTTATTTTATTATTTTGCGATATTGTGTTATTGCATTATTGTTCGATTGCTGATTGTTTGTTGTTTGATTATTGTTTGACTGAACCCAGAATTGAAATTTCCGAGTTGCCTACGTAACCTGTGAAGGGATCAAGCCATGGCGTAGTTCAAAACAATTTGAATTTGTTTATTTGGGATACAAAATATTCGGGGCGTTACAGTATCTCCCGCCGATTGGCGTAATATCTCATCTAATTTCTCTCGTCCATTATAGGCCCGAAGAGAAAGGCTAGAGGGGCACCCTGCAGAGCACTCACCCCCACCCAAGTATCTCATGTATCATTTAGTTTTAATGTATCGGGGTTTTACAAAAGTATAGATGTATTGCATTTCAAGTCTTTGATCGTTTTTTTCGAAATTTCAAAATCTTTCGATTTAAAAGTCATTTGGCGTCACAGTTTACGCCTTTTTACTTTAAAAATTCGTTTCAAGTCCGAAAAATCTGAACATTTCACAGTCTATGCAAAACACCCTAACGAACAACTTCCGTGTTTTAACAATTTCGAAATAAGTTGAGGAATCATGTCAAAATCAAGTTTAATGCAAAAACAATTCACTGCCCAGTGGCAGATTTGACACAGTTTAGAAAATCGACCTTTTAACATATCAAATGGACTCCAAAAATTCTGAAATTTTAAAAACACATACAAGACATGATTATCTACAACTTTCATTTAGAATGCAAAGATTAAATCGGACTAGAAAATATAGAAACAGGTTCATCAAATTCGGACATATTCACAGGCAGATTTCGAAAGTGTCTTGTCAAAGCAGTTTGCGTTCGATGCGATTTGAAATAGCAAACCTCGACGAAAATGTCTGAAATTTCTACAAAACCTAGATTAATATGTTAGGATTAAAAGTCTAGTTTTGAGTTTTTGGGTTTGAACTTTCGAAATAGGGGTTTTGGTTCGATTTCAAATCTGTCCCAGTTTCAAGTTCGAATCTCAAGGCAGGTTGGTTCTCGGCCATTTTCGGATATCAAAACGCAATGAAAAATTATGAAAATTTTACACGGACTAGATCTATGTCTTAGGAACGTTTTTTATGTTTTAAGTTTTTCCGTTTGAGCAGTTTATAGGTTCGAAAAATTCACACAAAATTGTTGCGCCGAGGGTTTTTTTGTGTTGACAGATTTTAGAGTTATTAAATCCACACGTTTGGTTGCATTTTAAGTCACCCAAAACCAAGTAAGTATTAACTTACAGTGGGGATGATGTCTAGGAGGTCACGGGGTCGTCCGGAATCCACGGGATGTCACGAACGAATCTCCTTAAGTCGATTTCCTCTTCCAACGTCCACAAACCGAATCCGAAAGCAAAAGTCTAGGGTTAGATCGGATTTTCGGGCATGAAAACTTAAACAAAAACCTATGGATGACTTACCACAATCTGGAATACTAAAGATGTTGTTCTCCACGCCTCCTTCGTCGATTCCCGTCGCCGGAAAGTGATCGGAAAGTCGTCGGTAAGTGAAGAACTTGTGTTTTCGGTTTTTGGGAGAGTTTTGGAGGATGGATAAGTTTGAGAGGCTGAGAATGGGGTGAAAATCTATCAATGATCGTCCTATATGCCTTTCCCCCGACTGGGATTGGGTTTCCAAAGTCGGGACACGAAAATATGGTAAGAAAATCGCCAAAACGCGTCAAGTACAGCTGCTGTGTGGTTGGCGCGGGGTTGGCGCGGGGTTTGGCCAAACCCAGTGCGGAGAGCGCGCAGCCTGGTCTGGGCCGTGCGATCCCGTCGGGCCTTTTCTCCTCTCTTTCGGACTTCTGTCCTCCTACGTTTTCGGGCTCGATTTTTCGGGTCATTCTCAGATTGTAAATCCTTATCTTAAATTTATCGCGACTCAAATGAATTTCATGTTTGAAATCTTAAGTCCGTCGGTCTCGGGTTCGTCGGCTTCCAATTCGTCGTCTTTTGACTCCCGTGCAATAACTTGTGTAATTAAATTTCTTCCGACTTCACGGGTTCTCGGAATTAGAATTATTTTCCTTCTTGAATTTAATTCCAATTATTTTGACTCAATTCATGGAATGTCTTCGGGCTTCCTTTCCCTCTTTTATTCCATTTTGAATTTTGAATCTATCGGCGTTTCATTTCCGAGCAATAATTTATTGTGATAAATTATTTTCTTCTTCTCGGAGATATTTCGACATTGATCGGAATAAATTTTATTCCTTTGGGAGTTGATAAAAATCTGGGGTATTACACTCATGAACAGTTATGGGGACATAACTGCAATCCTAAGGGGGAGAGGATGCGATACCCCGCAAAGAGTCGTCACGCGCCGAGGTAAGAATTTAATTTTTCAAACCTCAATATTTTATGCGTGCATTACCGTCAGTCCAAGTGCGATCCAACTTCGAGGACGAAGTTGATTTCTAAGGAGGGTAGACTGTAATACACGAGAAATCGACATCTAGTTTTACAATCCGAAATTTAAGATTCGGATTCAATTATCAAAACCAAAATAATTCCGGGAGAGCGGAATTAAATACTTTCGGAAGATAGCAACTCGAAAAGAGTTATCGGATTATCATCCGTCCCGGATAATGCATATTATGATTTTTAAAGTTAAATATCATAATATTAAAAAAAAAAGAGGAAAAAACGTGGGCTAGTGGCCGCGCGGTGACGGCGCGGGGCGCGTCACCAGCGCGCCACCAGCAACAGTTCGGCAGTTTGAGCGTTATGCTCGGTTTTTGCATTTATTTTGGCTTGGGACGTTTCTAAACGTTGGGAATTCAATTCTCAGATGTTGTGGGATGTTGTGGGGTGCAAATCAATAAATTTGGGTGTATTAAATCCCCCACAAAGTCAGTTTATGATGAGTACATGATCACCTTGGGAATCCTATGGAAGTCATGGGGAGATTGGGGGTTTTGGATGAGGTTGAGGGAGTTTAATTCGGGAGTTACAGATTTATTTTTGTCCCCTCACCTCCCTAGTGCCTTAAGGCAACCCTTGGACTGCTCCACACCCCTGTATATACCCCTTAATCAGCCTCCAATCCACTCATTTGCACTTCACCCGAAATTGAGAAGTTTCATAGTGAGTGTTGGTAAGTTTGTGAGTTGTGCTTCCCTTGGCAGAGGTTGTGGACGAGTTCAAGTGGTCCAATCCATTCTCCTACAAGTAGGTGAGAGTTTTACTTCATTCCTTTGGTCTTAGTTTCGAATCCCTTGTCCTAGAATTGAGAATTTCCACCGACAACTCCATAATAGGTGCATTCGGTAGAAGTGTTGATTGTTGGGGCCAAGTTGGACGATTTCCAGGATTCTACCAAAACGATTTTTGATTCCTAACTCATCTCAAGTAAGTTAGTATTGTGCACGTCGATTTTTAGAGGTTTTGGTTGAGTTTACATCGAGTTCTAGTCCAAAGTCTTTCCGTTGGTAAATCTGCCAAAGAGGCTTTTCGGTTGGACAGTTTCTGTTGTTGTGTGATTTCGACTTAGTTCCTCATTTTTGGGGAAACCATTTCTAAACAAAAAATGTTCCTAACATCCTAAATATGATTTCTGCAAATTCTCAGAATTTTTGAACATGATTTGTGCGCTGAAATCAGATCTGGTATTCGATTATAAGATGCTGTCAGTTTTGTTTTTCTTGTGAAGTCCGATCTTGTTGTCCGATTTACTCCACTCTATGATTTTTATCCGCGGGTAATGTCTTCACAAGATTTGTTCTATTTTGTGTCTAGAATATTCCTGTCAATATTTACGATTTTAGGAACTCTCCCGAAAACGTTATGGATTTTAAATCACACTATGGTCGAAAATCACTGAAGCTTTTAATATCCTTAAATCAGGGTTTTCTGAAATCGATTTATTTCGCCCATTTAGAGTCCGAATTTGAAGATGATTATTTCTAAGAAAAATGTTCATTTGGGAGTGTTCTAGTTTCTGTAAAAATTTCAGAATTTTTGAAAGTGATTTGCTATATTACCAAATGCAATTTTGAAAACTGCCTCAGTGCCACTTTTGTCGGTAAATTCTATCTTGCGTATTTTGACGAACTATGAGTCGAGTGTTACTCAATTTTGAAGAATATGAATTCTGGAAATGTGGAGATATTATGAAATGATAAAAATGTGGTTTTGAAACTTTGTAAGTTTTGATCGAGTGGGGTGCCCGATGTTTTATAGGGTAAATGCACTTGGTGTGAGCTCGTTGGGCCGCCCCCTCTTTTTGTGGCCAAAACAGCGCAAATGATATGATGGTTTCGTGTTAGTAAGAGTCTATACTCCTAGATGTATACGTATAGGTTATCTAGGGCTCCGGAGCGGTCTGTATAGGGTCACTGCTTTCACATCCCTCGTGGGTACGAGTCCCAGAGGTGGGTTGATTCGAAAGGGCATGAGCCTAGAATCGTTATTATTGGAGTTCTTGTGGGCGTAAGTCCCAAGGACATATTTGGTGTCCTCGATCAAAATGAACAATGGTAATTTAATTGTGTGGCAAAGCGTAAGAGGCTTCGGAAAATTTATTTCTAATTGTCCTTCCTTTTTAATTAAAAATCCCATTTGTTTTTATATATTCTTCTAAAATCTTTAAAATTCGTTGTGCTATATATTAACTTACGCAGTACCTTTTGTACTGATAAGTTGTTGTTTCTATTTTTCCTCAGATTTCGCAGGGTGAGCATTTGCACGATGGGATGGGATTATTCTTATGAAGACTCGTCACATTTTTAATTTATTTAAATTCTGCACTGAGACTCTGGTCTTGTTTTGGCCGCATAATTTGGCCCTATTTTAGCTTCCGCACTATTTTAAATGATATATGTTAGACTTTACTCTGATTTAAATTCGGGCACTCTTTGATTGGTTTTAAATATTTTTAAATATTGATACAACTTAGCCGTAGCATCTTCTCAAGTGAGCTCGAAATGGTTCGCGTCTTGTTTGGGAAGGTGTGGCGGTGACATCCCGGCCTGGGTTATCAAATTCGGGGTGTTACAAAGTGGTATCAGAGCCCGAATTCTTTTTATTAAAAAGCTATTATTTTTCGGCCCAATATAGAGGCCCAAAATATTAAATATTATTTTTAAGCATTTCAAAATATTATTTCCATGGAAAAAAATTTAATTTTAAAACCCATGGAAAATATATGCTACAAATTATTTCGACAAGTCTTCATTAAGCATAAAATTTTCGGGGGGATGCATTGGCATACATGCATTATTTAAAAATGTTCATTGTCTGTGTTAGGTAACATTCTTATTCGGCTTGACCTTGACTTAGGAGCATAGCTTGAGGCTAATTTATCCTATGTCTTAGATCTTGATCACATGTGCTTAGCATACGTGTCAGAGTTTTGTTCAATTCGGGCTCAAGTTGCTCTTTAATTTCCACGAGGATTATATCTGCCTTAGATCTTCCAGCGCCTAAGAACATTAACTTAGGAATTCAATTACCATCGGGTAAGGTGATATCGTGTTCGAAACGATACGATGGGATCCCGATAGTAATCAAGAACCTAGAATTCTTCGTGAATCTAGTCGAGTTTGATCTTAGAAACTTCGACATTATCTTAGGCATGGATTTTCTGACTCAATACAAAGCCGTTATTCAGTGCCAGAAGCAAAAGATTACCATGACCAAGATGCGAGGAAAGAAGGTCATCTACTACATGCAGCCTCAAAAGAGGAATGCCAAAGTGGTAAACGCCCTAAAGTTTTGCAACCTCATGCAAAATGGATACCAATTGTACGCATGCTACGTAGATAACCTCGAAGATGAGGGAATGCCGCCAGAGCATGATGTCGAATTTAAGTTCGATCGAGTACTTGGAATAGAGCCGGTATCCAAGGCACCGTTCGAAGCTCTCTACGGACGCAAGTGTCTCCGTTATGTTGGGTTAAGGATGATAGTTCTGTGGTTGTAGGACCTCAGCTCATTGAAGACATGAGCAGACAAATTAAGGTCGTCCAACAAAAGATGAAGGCCGCACAAGATAGGCAAAAGAGTTATGCCGACACGAGACGGCAAGAATTGGAATTCCAAGTGGGAGACAAGGTCATGCTAAAGGTGTCACCGATGAAGGGGTGATGCGATTTGGCAAACGAGGAAAGCTGGGTCCCCGCTACATTGGTCCATATGAGATTTTAGACCGTGTAGGTACCTTGGCCTACCGATTGGCTCTTCCACCGGAATTAGCACGAGTACACAACGTGTTTCATGTTTCTCAGTTGAGGAAATATGTACACGACCCAACCCATGTCTTGCAACCCGACGTGATTGAGTTGGACGATGATCTGATGTACGGGGAGTATCTGATCGAGATACTTCACGTCAAAGAAAGAGTCACAAGAAACAGGACCGTGAGAATGGTGAAGGTGTTGTGGTCCAATCATGGTCCGAAAGAAGCGAAATGGGAGTTGGAATCGGATATGAAGCAGAATTATCCCAACCTTTTTCAACGCGACTCATGAACAGTTATGGGGACATAACTGCAATCCTAAGGGGGAGAGGATGTGATACCCCGCAAAGAGTCATCACGCGCCGAGGTAAGAATTTAATTTTTCAAACCTCAATATTTTATGCGTGCATTACCGTCAGTCCAAGTGCGACCCAACTTCGAGGATGAAGTTGATTTCTAAGGTGGGTAGATTGTAATACCCGAGAAATCGACATCGAGTTTTAAAATCCGAAATTTAAGAATCAGATTCAATTATCAAAACCGAAACAATTCCGGGAGAGCGGAATTAAATACTTTCGGAAGATAGCAACTCGAAATGAGTTATCGGATTATCATCCGTACCGGATAATGCATATTATGATTATTAAAGTTAAATATCATAATATTAAAAAAAAAAACAAGAGAGGAAAAAACGTGGGCTGGTGGCCGCGCGGTGACGGCGCGGGGCGCGCCACCAGCAACAGTTCGGCAGTTTGAGCGTTATGCTTTGTTTTTGCATTTATTTTGGCTTGGGACGTTTCTAAACGCTGAGAATTCAATTCTCAGATGTTGTGGTATGTTGTGGGGTGCAAATCAATGATTTTCGGTGTATTAAATCCCCCACAAAGTCAGTTTATGATGAGTACATGATCACCTTGGGAATCCTATGGAAGTCATGGGGAGAGTGGGGGTTTTGGATGAGGTTGAGGGAGTTTAATTCGGGAGTTACAGATTTATTTTTGTCCCCACACCTCCCTAGTGCCTTAAGGCAACCCTTGGACTGCTCCACACCCCTATATATACCCCTTAATCAGCCTCCAATCCACTCATTTGCACTTCACCTGAAATTGAGAAGTTTCATAGTGAGTGTTGGTAAGTTTGTGAGTTGTGCTTCCCTTGGCAGAGGTTGTGGACGAGTTCAAGTGGTCCAGTCCATTCTCCTACAAGTAGTTGAGAGTTTTACTTCATTCCTTTGGTCTTAGTTTCGAATCCCTTGTCCTAGAATTGAGAATTTCCACCGACAACTCCATAATAGGTGCATTCGGTAGAAGTGTTGATTGTTGGGGCCAAGTTGGACGATTTCCAGGATTCTACCAAAGAGATTTTCGATTCCCAACTCATTTCAAGTAAGTTAGTATTGTGCACGTCGATTTTTAGAGGTTTTGGTTGAGTTTCCATCGAGTTCTAGTCCAAAGTCTTTCCGTTGGTAAATCTGCCAAAGAGGGTTTTCGGTTGGACAGTTTTTGTTGTTGTGCGATTTCGACTTAGTTCCCCATGTTTTTGGGAAACCTTTTCAAAACGAGAAATGTTCCTAACATCTTACATATAATTTCTGCAAATTCTCAGAATTTTTGAACATGATTTGTGCGCCGAAATCAGATCTGGTATTTTGATTATAAGATGCGGTCAGTTTTGTTGTTCTTGTGAAGTCCGATCTTGTTGTCCGATTTACTCCACTCTATGATTGTTATCCGCGGGTGATGTCTCACAAGATTTGTTCTATTTTGTGTCTAGAATATTCCTGTCAATATTTACGATTTTAGGAACTCTCTCGAAAAAGTTATGGATTTTAAATCACACTATGGTCGAAATCACTGAAGCTTTTAATATCCTTAAATCAGGGTTTTCTGAAATCGATTTATTTCGCCCATTTAGAGTCCGAATTTGAAGATCCTTATTTCAAGAAAAATGTTCATTTGGGAGTGTTCTAGCTTCTGTAAAAATTTCAGAATTTTTGAAAATGATTTGCTATATTTCCAAATGTGATTTTGAAAACTGCCTCAGTGCCACTTTTGTCGGTAAATTCTATCTTGCGTATTTTGACGAACTATGAGTCGATTGTTACTCAATTTTGAAGAATATGAATTCTGAAAATGTGGAGATATTATGAAATGATAAAAATGTGGTTTTGAAACTTTGTAAGTTTTGATCGAGTGGGATGCCCAATGTTTTAGAGGGTAAGTGCACTTCGCGTGAGCTCGTTGGGCCGCCCCCTCTTTTTGTGGCCAAAACGGCGCAAATGATTTGATGGTTTCGTGTTAGTAAGAGTCTATACTCCTAGATGTATCCGTATGGGTTATCTAGGGCTCCGGAGCGGTCTGTATAGGGTCACTGCTTTCACATCCCTCGTGGGTACGAGTCCCAGAGGTGGGTTAATTCGAAAGGGCATGAGCCTAGAATCGTTATTATTGGAGTTCTTGTGGGCGTAAGTCCCAAGGACATATTTGGTGTCCTCGATCAAAATGAACAATGGTAATTTAATTGTGTGGCAAAGCGTAAGAGGCTTCGGAAAATTTATTTCTAATTGTCCTTCCTTTTTAATTAAAAATCCCATTTGTTTTTATATATTCTTCTAAAATCTTTAAAATTCGTTGTGCTATATATAAACTTACACAGTACCTTTTGTACTGATAAGTTGTTGTTTCTATTTTTCCTCAGATTTCGCAGGGTGAGCATTTACACGATGGGATGGGATTATTCTTATGAAGACTTGTCGCATTTTTAATTTATTAAATTCTGCACTGAGACTCAGGTCTTGTTTTGGCCGCATGTTTTGGCCCTATTTTAGCTTCCGCACCATTTTAAATGATATATGTTAGACTTTACTCTGATTTAAATACGAGCACTCTTTGATTGGTTTTAAATATTTTTAAATATTGATACAACTTAGCCGTAGCATCTTCTCAAGTGAGCTCGAAATGGTTCGCGTCTTGTTTGGGAAGGTGTGGCGGTGACATCCCGGCCTGAGTTATCAAATCCGGGGTGTTACATGGTGCGAGAAAAATGCATACGATAAGCTTGGATAAGATATGTATGCACAAGGATGAGGGTGGGCTGCACATTTGGAATGTCCAATATTTTACACAGCTCTGCTGTACAAATGGCATTGGAGATTGGGGATGGAGCAGGCACTTTGGAAGTATATTATTACAGCTAAATATTATGGAGGTGATGGTGGACTGGTGCCGGCACCAAGAAGTGGTAGAACGATGTGGGGTAAAATCTGTAGCTCTTGGGAGGTGATGGATTCCACTGATGATGGGAGCGGTCTCAGAATAATAGTTGGCAATGGGAAAGGTGTGAAATTTTGGCAGGATGTGTGGGTGGTGAGGGATCGGGCTCTGCAAGAGATTTATCCTAGATTGTTTGCTTTGGAAACAAATAAAAAGGGTAAGGTAGTGGAATTTGACAAGTGGATTGGGGTGGATTAGGAGTGGCAAATTTCTTTTAGGAGGACATTGTTTGATTGGGAAGTGGAGATGTGGGAGGATATGCTGGCTGTGTTGAAGAGGATGAAGCTGTGTAGATTCATTCAAGATAGAGTTGTTTGGTTAAAAGAGAACAGTGGTATGTTCACAACTAGATCTTGCTGGAGGCGTGGTATGGGGGTCGTGGAGAGTAGGCGGTGACAGCAACTCTGGAAAATTAAGGCTCCTATCAAGGTTAGAATTCTGGCTTGGAAAATCTTTCATTACGCTTTACCAACTCGGGATATGCTTTTGAGAAGAGGGTGTATTCAGTCACTCAATGCATCATGCCCGTTCTATGAGTTAGATATTGAGACATCGTGGCGTGGGAGCCAAATCTGCAACCTTGATTATCCCGTCGGGACCATGCTCCAGGACCAGGGCCCGGAAATTCACGGACCAGATTGCAACCCGTCTCAAGACTGCGGAATTCACAGATGAAATCAACAGAGAAGAAGGTAGCAGTCTGAAAAGAACTGATCTTGATCCAGCTCGAAGAGGCCGGAGGGATTCCATGGAATCCCTAATTTTGAAGAATTAAGCCATCACCGTCGTCGGAGAGTCGCCAGAAAGTCATCGGAGGAGTTGCCGGAGCACCGGAGCATCACCGGAGGACAAAACGGAGCTCTCCGGAAAATTGGCCGGAGGTCGGCCGGAGCCACCGTCGGTCGCCGGACAAATTTCGGACGAGTCGGAAGATGGTCGGATAATATTTTGTAATAGTGTAGAAAATAAGAGGACATGAAAAATTGGCTAAGGCATTGAAGCCAATTCGAAATAACCAATTCGGTCTAAACCGAATTGGCCTAGACCGAATTGTTAAAAATCACACTATGGTCGAAATCACTGAAGCTTTTAATATCCTTAAATTAGGGTTTTCTGAAATCGATTTATTTCACCCATTTAGAGTCCGAATTTAAAGATGCTTATTTCTAAAAAAAAATTTCATTTGGGAGTGTTCTAGCTTCTGTAAAAATTTCAGAATTTTTGAAAATGATTTGCTATATTTCCAAATGTGATTTTGAAAACTGCCTCAGTGCCACTTTTGTCGGAAAATTCTATCTTGCGTATTTTGACGAACTATGAGTCGAGTGTTACTCAATTTTGAAGAATATGAATTCTGGAAATGTGGAGATACTATGAAATGATAAAAATGTGGTTTTGAAACTTTGTAAGTTTTGATCGAGTGGGATGCCCAATGTTTTAGAGGGTAAGTGCACTTGGCGTGAGCTCGTTGGGCCGCCCCCTCTTTTTGTGGCCAAAACGGCGCAAATGATATTATGGTTTCGTGTTAGTAAGAGTCTATACTCCTAGATGTATCCGTATGGGTTATCTAGGGCTCCGGAGGGGTCTGTATAGGGTCACTGCTTTCACATCCCTCGTGGGTACAAGTCCCAGAGGTGGGTTGATTCGAAAAGGCATGAGCCTAGAATCGTTATTATTGGAGTTCTTGTGGGCGTAAGGCCCAAGGACATATTTGGTGTCTCGATCAAAATGAACAATTGTAATTTAATTGTGTGGCGAAGCGTAAGAGGCTTCGGAAAATTTATTTCTAATTGTCCTTCCTTTTTAATTAAAAATCCCATTTGTTTTTATATATTTTTCTAAAATCTTTAAAATTCGTTATGCTATATATTAACTTACGCAGTACCTTTTGTACTGATAAGTTGTTGTTTCTATTTTTCCTCAGATTTTGCAGGGTGAGCATTTGCACGATGGGATGGGATTATTCTTATGAAGACTTGTCGCATTTTTAAATTTATTTAAATTCTGCACTGAGACTCTGGTCTTGTTTTGGCCGCATGTTTTGGCCCTATTTTAGCTTCCGCACTATTTTAAATGATATATGTTAGACTTTACTCTGATTTAAATTCGGACACTCTTTGATTGGTTTTAAATATTTTTAAATATTGATACAACTTAGCCGTAGCATCTTCTCAAGTGAGCTCGAAATGGTTCGCGTCTTGTTTGGGAAGGTGTGGCGGTGACATCCCGGCCTGGGTTATCAAATCCGGGGTGTTACAAAGTGGTATCAGAGCCCAAATTGTTTTTATTAAAAAGCTATTATTTTTCGGCCCAATATAGAGGCCCAAAATATTAAATACTATTATTTTTAAGCATTTTAAAATATTATTTCCATGGAAAAGAATTTTATTTTAAAACCCATGGAAAATATATGCTACAAATTATTTCGACAAGTCTTCATTAAGCATAAAATTTTCGGGGGGATTCATTTGCATACATGCATTATTTAAAAATGTTCATTGTCTGTGTTAGGTAACATTCTTATTCGGCTTGACCTTGACTTAGGAGCATAGCTTGAGGCTAATTTATCCTATGTCTTAGATCTTCATCACATGTGCTTAGCATACGTGTCAGAGTTTTGTTCAATTCGGGCTCAAGTTGCTCTTTAATTTCCACGAGGATTATATCTGCCTTAGATCTTCCAGCGCCTAAGAACATTAACTTAGGAATTCAATTACCATCGGGTAAGGTGATATCGTGTTCGAAACGATACGGTGGGATCCCGATAGTAATCAAGAACCTAGAATTCTTCGTGAATCTAGTCGAGTTTGATCTTAGAAACTTCGACATTATCTTAGGCATGGATTTTCTGACTCAATACAAAGCCGTTATTCAGTGCCAGAAGCAAAAGATTACCATGACCAAGATCCGAGGAAAGAAGGTCATCTACTACATGCAGCCTCAAAAGAGGAATGCCAAAGTGGTAAACGCCCTGAAGTTTTGCAACCTCATGCAAAATGGATACCAATTGTACGCATGCTACGTAGATAACCTCGAAGATGAGGGAATGCCGCCAGAGCAAGATGTCGAACTTAAGTTCGATCGAGTACTTGGAATAGAGCCGGTATCCAAGGCACCGTTGGAAGCTCTCTACGGACGCAAGTGTCTCCGTAATGTTGGGTTAAGGATGATAGTTCTGTGGTTGTAGGACCTCAGCTCATTGAAGACATGAGCAGACAAATTAAGGTCGTCCAACAAAAGATGAAGGCCGCACAAGATAGGCAAAAGAGTTATGCCGACACGAGACGGCAAGAATTGGAATTCCAAGTGGGAGACAAGGTCATGCTAAAGGTGTCACCGATGAAGGGGTGATGCGATTTGGCAAACGAGGAAAGCCGGGTCCCCGCTACATTGGTCCATATGAGATTTTAGACCGTGTAGGTACCTTAGCCTACCGATTGGCTCTTCCACCGGAATTAGCACGAGTACACAACGTGTTTCATGTTTCTCAGTTGAGGAAATATGTACACGACCCAACCCATGTCTTGCAACCCGACGTGATTGAGCTGGACGATGATCTGACGTACGGGGAGTATCTGATCGAGATACTTCACGTCAAAGAAAGAGTCACAAGAAACAGGACCGTGAGAATGGTGAAGGTGTTGTGGTCCAATCATGGTACGAAAGAAGCGAAATGGGAGTTGGAATCGGATATGAAGCAGAATTATCCCAACCTTTTTCAACGCGACTCATGAACAGTTATGGGGACATAACTACAATCCTAAGGGGGAGAGGATGTGATACCCCGCAAAGAGTCATCACGCGCCGAGGTAAGAATTTAATTTTTCAAACCTCAATATTTTATGCGTGCATTACCGTCAGTCCAAGTGCGACCCAACTTCGAGGACGAAGTTGATTTCTAAGGTGGGTAGACTGTAATACCCGAGAAATCGACATCGAGTTTTAAAATCCGAAATTTAAGAATCAGATTCAATTATCAAAACCGAAACAATTCCGGGAGAGCGGAATTAAATACTTTCGGAAGATAGCAACTCGAAAAGAGTTATCGGATTATCATCCGTCCCGGATAATGCATATTATAATTATTAAAGTTAAATATCATAATATTAAAAAAAAACAAGAGAGGAAAAAACGTGGGCTGGTGGCCGCGCGGTGACGGCGCGGGGCACGCCACCAGCGCGCCACCAGCAACAGTTCGGCAGTTTGAGCGTTATGCTTGGTTTTTGCATTTATTTTGGCTTGGGACTTTTCTAAACGTTGGGTTCAGATGTTGTGGTATGTTGTGGGGGTGCAAATCAATGATTTTGGGTGTATTAAATCCCCCACAAAGTTAGTTTATGATGAGTACATGATCACCTTGGGAATCCTATGGAAGTCATGGGGAGAGTGGGGGTTTTGGATGAGGTTGAGGGAGTTTAATTCGGGAGTTACAGATTTATTTTTGTCCCCTCACGTCCCTAGTGCCTTAAGGCAACCCTTGGACTGCTCCACACCCCTATATATACCCCTTAATCAGCCTCCAATCCACTCATTTGCACTTCACCCGAAATTGAGAAGTTTCATAGTGAGTGTTGGTAAGTTTGTGAGTTGTGCTTCCCTTGGCAGAGGTTGTGGACGAGTTCAAGTGGTCCAATCCATTCTCCTACAAGCAGTTGAGAGTTTTACTTCATTCCTTTGGTCTTAGTTTCGAATCCCTTGTCCTAGAATTGAGAATTTCTACCGACAACTCCATAATGGGTGCATTCGGTAGAAGTGTTGATTGTTGGGGCCAAGTTGGACGATTTCCAGGATTCTACCAAAGAGATTTTCGATTCCTAACTCATCTCAAGTAAGTTAGTATTGTGCACGTCGATTTTTAGAGGTTTTGGTTGAGTTTCCATCGAGTTCTAGTCCAAAGTCTTTCCGTTGGTAAATCTGCCAAAGAGGGTTTTCGGTTGGACAGTTTCTGTTGTTGTGCGATTTCGACTTAGTTCCCCATGTTTTTGGGAAACCTTTTCTAAACGAGAAATGTTCATAACATCTTACATATAATTTCTGCAAATTCTCAGAATTTTTGAACATGATTTGTGTGCCAAAATCAGATCTGGTATTTGATTATAAGATGCTGTCAGTTTTGTTGTTCTTGTGAAGTCCGATCTTGTTGTCCGATTTACTCCACTCCATGATTGTTATCCGCGGGTGATGTCTTCACAAGATTTGTTCTATTTTGTGTCTAGAATATTCGTGTCAATTTTTACGATTTTAGGAACTCTCTCGAAAACGTTATGGATTTTAAATCACACTATGGTCGAAATCACTGAAGCTTTTAATATCCTTAAATCAGGGTTTTCTGAAATCGATTTATTTCGCCCATTTAGAGTCCGAATCCGAAGATGCTTATTTCAAGAAAAATGTTCATTTGGGAGTGTTCTAGCTTCTGTAAAAATTTCAGAATTTTTGAAAATGGTTTGCTATATTTCCAAATGTGATTTTGAAAACTGCCTCAGTGCCACTTTTGTCGGTAAATTTTATCTTGCGTATTTTGGCAAACTATGAGTCGAGTGTTACTCAATTTTGAAGAATATGAATTCTGAAAATGTGGAGATATTATGAAATGATAAAAATGTGGTTTTGAAACTTTGTAAGTTTTGATCAAGTGGGATGCCCAATGTTTTAGAGGGTAAGTGCACTTCGCGTGAGCTCGTTGGGCCGCCCCCCCTTTTTGTGGCCAAAACGGCGCAAATGATATGATGGTTTCGTGTTAGTAAGAGTCTATACTCCTAGATGTATCCGTATGGGTTATCTAGGGCTCCGGAGCGGTCTGTATAGGGTCACTGCTTTCACATCCCTCGTGGGTACGAGTCCCAGAGGTGGGTTGATTCGAAAGGGCATGAGCCTAGAATCGTTATTATTGGAGTTCTTGTGGGCGTAAGTCCCAAGGACATATTTGGTGTCCTCGATCAAAATGAACAATGGTAATTTTTAATTGTGTGGCAAAGCGTAAGAGGCTTCGGAAAATTTATTTCTAATTGTCCTTCCTTTTTAATTAAAAATCCCATTTGTTTTTATATATTCTTCTAAAATCTTTAAAATTCGTTGTGCTATATATTAACTTACGCAGTACCTTTTGTACTGATAAGTTGTTGTTTCTATTTTTCCTCAAATTTCGCAGGGTGAGCATTTGCACGATGGGATGGGATTATTCTTATGAAGACTTGTCGCATTTTTAATTTATTTAAATTCTGCACTGAGACTCTGGTCTTGTTTTGGCCGTATGTTTTGGCCCTATTTTAGCTTCCGCACCATTTTAAATGATATATGTTAGACATTACTCTGATTTAAATACGGGCACTCTTTGATTGGTTTCAAATATTTTTAAATATTGATACAACTTAGCCGTAGCATCTTCTCAAGTGAGCTCGAAATGGTTCGCATCTTGTTTGGGAAGGTGTGGCGGTGACATCCCGGCATGGGTTATCAAATCCGGGGTGTTACATGGTGCGAGAAAAATGCATACGATAAGCTGGGATAAGATATGTATGCACAAGGATGAGGGTGGGCTGCACATTTGGAATGTCCAACATTTTTACACAGCTCTGCTGTACAAATGGCATTGGAGATTGGAGATGGAGCAGGCACTTTGGAAGTATATTATTACAGCTAAATATTATGGAGGTGATGGTGGACTGGTGCCGGCACCAAGAAGTGGTAGAACGATGTGGGGTAAAATCTGTAGCTCTTGGGAGGTGATGGATTCCACTGATGATGGGAGCGGTCTCAGAATAATAGTTGGCAATGGGAAAGGTGTGAAATTTTGGCAGGATGTGTGGGTGGTGAGGGATCGGGCTCTGCAAGAGATTTATCCTAGATTGTTTGCTTTGGAAACAAATAAAAAGGGTAAGGTAGTGGAATTTGACAAGTGGATTGGGGTGGATTAGGAGTGGCAAATTTCTTTTAGGAGGACATTGTTTGATTGGGAAGTGGAGATGTGGGAGGATATGCTGGCTGTGTTGAAGAGGATGAAGCTGTGTAGATTCATTCAAGATAGAGTTGTTTGGTTAAAAGAGAACAGTGGTATGTTCACAACTAGATCATGCTGGAGGCGTGGTATGGGGGTCGTGGAGAGTAGGCGGTGACAGCAACTCTGGAAAATTAAGGCTCCTATCAAGGTTAGAATTCTGGCTTGGAAAATCTTTCATTACGCTTTACCAACTCGGGATATGCTTTTGAGAAGAGGGTGTATTCAGTCACTCAATGTATCATGCCCGTTCTATGAGTTAGATATTGAGACATCGTGGCGTGGGAGCCAAATCTGCAACCTTGATTATCCCATCGGGACCATGCTCCAGGACCAGGGCCCGGAAATTCACGGACCAGATTGCAACCCTTCTCAAGACTGCGGAATTCACAGATGAAATCAACAGAGAAGAAGGTAGCAGTCCGAAAGAACTGATCTTGATCCAGCTCGAAGAGGCCGGAGGGATTCCATCCATGGAATCCCCAATTTTGAAGAATTAAGCCATCACCGTCGTCGGAGAGTCGCCGGAAAGTCATCGGAGGATTTGCCGGAGCACCGGAGCATCACCGGAGGACAAAACGGAGCTCGCCGAAAAATTGGCCGGAGGTCGGCCGGAGCCACCATCGGTCGCCGGACAAATTTCGGACGAGTCGGAAGATGGTCGGATAATATTTTGTAATAGTGTAGAAAATAAGAGGACATGAAAAATTGGCTAAGGCATTGATGTAATACCCGAGAATTTTCCAACATAAAATAAATACAATAAATAAAATAAATACAATAAATAAATAAATTCAGCAAATAAAGAAATAAATGTAGAGGAAATGAGAAATGGAAATTAAATTGAAAAGGAATCAAAGTTCCGAGAACCCGGGAAGCCGAAGACAACTTAATTAAATAAATGATTACACGGGGACCCGACACCGATGGACTCAATAACTCTGGTCCAAATATAAATTTAGGTCCGAATAAAATTAAGATAGGAAATCGGAGCCCGAAGATACCCCGGAAATCCGAATCCGGGAACATAGAGGGATAGAAGTCCGAAAGAGAGGAGGAAATACCCAACGGATCGCACGACCCGGCCCAGACCGAAGTCCAGGCCAGGATGGCGCGGTCTCTGTGCGCTCCCAAGGAGAAAACCGCGCCAAGGGCGCGCCGGCAGAGCAGTTGCGGCGTTCCGCGATTTTCTCGCCCGATTCTGGATTTTTCGACTTTCGGTTGAACATCTTTCGACTCTAGACTCTTAGAGTCAGATCTTGGACGCCCTAGGCCTTAGTTATCTATAAATAAGACCTCCTAAAAGCTCCGAATACGTTTGAAACCCTACGAAATCTCTCTATACGTCGAAACCCTAATCCCGGAGTCTTCGGAGGCACGAAGGCAAGAGAGGAGACTGAGTTGGACGAAAATCCAAAGACTCCCGTCATCGTGGTAAGATCTGCTCCCTTCCTTACCATTTGTGATTCGAAAACAAATCCTAATTAAACCTCTTTTCTATTCTAAACCCCGATCCGGACGCGTTGAGGAAAAAACGAAGGATCTCGGAGGGAGAACGAAGAACGTGGAAGCCACGCCTCCGAATCATTGAGCCGAGACATCCATAGATCTGTAAGTTAACGCTTACACGGTTTTGGGAGTATTTAAAATATTTAAATCTAGAAACTTAATCAAAACTTTCGTAAATCTGTCAACATGTGATTTCTAATGGCGCACCAGTCTTGTCTAATTTTTCCGAACCTTAAAACAACTTCAAACGGAAAAACTTAAAACACGAAAAACATTTCTAAGACGTAGATCTACCTACTGTAAAATTTTCATAATTTTTCATCGTGTTTTGATATCCGAAAACGACCACGAACAGACCTGCCTTTGGTTTAGATCTTGAAACGGTGACAGAACTTTAGCTCAAAATTGTTGGTGATTTCTACCTTAGATCTAGACAGATCTAGGCTTGGCATTGAACATAAGAGTTGTAGATCTATGCGTTAAGAACACCTCCGTAAAATTTCAGAGTTTTTTGTGATGATTTGATATATGAAATCCACCCGGAACCGAACTGCTTGAATCTAGATCTTGAAATTCTTGACAGAACTTAGGTCCGATCTTGATCACGTTTTTGACATAGGTTCTAGGCTGATTTAGATCTTTTGCCGAACATGAAAGTTGTAGATAAACGTCTTAAGATGGTCTCTGTAAAATTTCACAAAATATAGAGTTGATTTGCTATGGTAGAACTCGATATCTTTAAACTGTGGTATGTAAAATTCGGACAGATTTGTGTTTCTGCGAAATTTGACGTTTTTGACATGTTTCGGTATCTCGGATTGAAAAAGTTAAAACACAAAAGTTGTTCATCTCGACGTTTTAGAGTCATTAGTGAATTTTCAGAATTTTTGGAATTAAATCTGAATTTAGACGAATTTTAGAGTAAACAGTGGGTTACCGGAAGTCAAATCTTGAAATCTTGTTGAAACATGAAATTAGCCTTTAAGGTTTAAATGATTGGGAATTCCTTGAAATAAAATACACATGAAATATACTGCTTGCCGAAAGGCAATTGAAATATCCTGCTTGCCGAAAGGCAATTGAAATATCCTGCTTGCCGAAAGGCAATTGAAATATCATGCTTGCCGAAAGGCAATTGAAATATAATGCTTGCCCAAAGGCAATTGAGATATAACGCTTGCCGGAAGACAATTGATAAATAAAACTTGTCGAGTGGCGATTGAAATATAAACTTGAAACATGAGACATGAGATATGAAACTAGAAGACTCGAAAAAAATTGCTCCTTTTAGATTATGCCTTAAAGTATGTCTTGCAATTGTTTTACTTTGCGAATTATATTTATGATCTTATGAAATCTCTTTCCTTTAAATTATGCCATTTAATTATTGTTAGATAAATAAGTTAAGTGATGTGGTGTTGTGTGCATGTTTTCTCAAAATCTAAATAATGGCTTTGAAACCCCTTAATCATGTTTGTGTTAACTTACTCAGCACGTAGTGCTGACCAAACCATTTTTATTTCTTTTTTCTTCCAGAGTTGAGAATTATGCATCGTCATATGCATACACGGGAAGCTTGGGATGATATATTATTTAGAATTTTTGTATTAGACTAGATCTTGCATGAACGGGCCTGTTTAACCCGTGATTAGGCCATGTTGGCCCTATATCTAAATTCCGCTGCATTATACATATGTAATTATTATTTTCCGCTGCAACTTTGATGTATTATTTTTAAATGGTATATGAATGGGCTGTTTGAATATTTTAAATTCTGAAAAACCATGGCCTTGCATCTCTTTAGTGAGCTCGGAGAAACCGTGTCTTGCTAGGGAGGTGTGGCGGTGAAACCCCGACCTGGGTGACCAAAAACCGGGGTGTTACAGAGTGGTATCAGAGCCCGGCTATTTTTAAACTATTATTTTTAAACCATTATTATTTTTAAACTACTGTTAATATTTTGACTATTATTTTAATTTTTAAAGTATTATTTCCATGGAGAAATTTTTATTTTAAAACCCATGGGAAAAAATATATATACCTAGTGCATTAAATTATTTTTGGGTGGGAAAATCATCATTTGCATTTGCATATTGCATCTCTTTTATGAAGAGAACTTAGAATCTTGGCGAATTTCAACTTAGAATCTTGGCGAATTTTAACTTAGAATCTTGGCGAAGTTAATCTAGAATCTTCGCGAATATTAACTTAGATCTTTTGCTTGCACTAGATGACTTAGACGCTTGACATCAAATTAAGGAGGCTAACTAGAGACTGATCTTGCCTTAGTTCTAGATCGCGTTCATCTAAGAGCACGCCTAAGCATAACAAATCTCGGCTTTAGCCATTCCTATCCTGGTACGAACTAGAAAACTTCCTCATGTGGAACAATAAAAAAGTCAAGTTTTATTAAAACACTCTTTATTCCAAAAATCTTGTTTGGATTTCCAAACAACAAATCCGAAAATTAGAAATTAGAAATTTACGAAACGTCTTGTTCGAGCAATCTATCTAAACCAAGATAAACTAATCTATACACGTTATAACAGAAAATGGCGCCTAGGAGGAAACCAAGGAAGGTGAGTCCAAACGGCACTGACGCTAACCTTTCCAACACGCCCAACAACAGTGAAAGTCCTCAGAACCTAGGAGAGCAGGTGCCTCAAGCGCCCAATAATATAGAAGCACGTTTAAAAACGATAGAGGGATTCCTAGTCGCATTAGGAAATGCGGAGGTGCATAGGACACCTGCAGCAGTACCTCCACCCGTAGCTCAAACCAACTATCTAGCGTTGGTGAATCCCTATCAACCACCACGTTATGATGGGCAGGAGGATCCTGCCAAACTAGAGGGGTGGATCCGTACATTTAATAAGCTCTTGGATGCTATCAAATGTCCCGATGAGGCAAGGACACGAGTAGCAACCTACTACTTAGGAGGCGAAGCTGATGAGTGGTGGCAAGACCTCCAGAGGAATTTAGAGGAAGCTGAAGAGGCTTATACGTGGAATGAACTTAAGGAGGGCCTAAGGGACCGATTCTACCCCATGAGCACCAAGGCGGCAATGTACGAAGAGTTTTTATCACTGAAGCAAGAGGGACGGACGGTGCAGGAGTATTACACCCGGTGTAAGGAATTGGTACGATTTTCTACGAGGATAGTACCAACCGACTCTGACAAGGCTCAGAAATTCGAGATGGGTCTGAACCTTAGTATCCGGGAGATACTTGCAATAGGACAATTCACGAACCTGCAGACGGTTTATGATCGTGCGGTAGCGGTTGCACGAGTCCAAGGACTGAAACGGAAACCAGTAGATGAGGCTAACCAAGGACCACAAGGAGAATACAAGGGGGATAAGGACCATTTCGATGGAAACTCGAAAGGACAACATCAAAATGACAATGGGGAGAAAAAGGGGATAGTCTTCAACCATGGGGACTATGCGTCACCATGTCCAAAGTGTGGTAAACCGCATTATGCGAGAGGATGCCCTCAGCCTGGAGCATGCCCCCGATGTGGTCGACATGGTCATCGGCTGCGTGATTGCCGGACACGGAAAGAGAACATCGACAAGAGAGAGGATGTGACTACTCGACTTAAGCAACCACGAAACCCAGACGGTCAAGGTGGCAACAACCAACGGCACCAATACCCTCAGAATAAAGACCAAAACCCGAAATCTCTTGAGAGTACTGAATAGGCAGTTATGGGGACATAACTGAAGTCCTAAGGGGGGAGAGGATGTGATACCCCGTAATAAAGTAGTTGCATTATTTTTAGTTTGGCTCGGCAATATGTATCCCAAATAAATTTTTGAACTATGTTATGGTTTGATCCCTTCACAGGGTACGTAGGCAGCTTAGAAGTTTTAATTCTAAGTTCAGTCACAAAATAATAAAACAAATAAAAAGACTTTGGCACAAGAAAAGCCGAAACACAACTTCGAGGACGAAGTTGATTCTTAAGGAGGGTACACTGTAATACCCGAGAATTTTCCAACATAAAATAAATACAATAAATAAAATAAATACAATAAATAAATAAATTCAGCAAATAAAGAAATAAATGTAGAGGAAATGAGAAATGGAAATTAAATTGAAAAGGAATCAAAGTTCCGAGAACCCGGGAAGCCGAAGACAACTTAATTAAATAAATGGTTACACGGGGACCCGACACCGATGGACTCAATAACTCGGGTCCAAATATAAATTTAGGTCCGAATAAAATTAAGATAGGAAATCGGAGCCCGAAGATACCCCGGAAATCCGAATCCGGGAACATAGAGGGATAGAAGTCCGAAAGAGAGGAGGAAAGACCCGACGGATCGCACGACCCGGCCCAGACCGAAGTCCAGGCCAGGATGGCGCGGTCTCCGCGCGCTCCCAAGGAGAAAACCGCGCCAAGGGCGCGCCGGCAGAGCAGTTGCGGCGTTCCGCGATTTTCTCGCCCGATTCCGGATTTTTCGACTTTCGGTTGAACATCTTTCGACTCTAGACTCTTAGAGTCAGATCTTGGACGCCCTAGGCCTTAGTTATCTATAAATAAGACCTCCTAAAAGCTCCGAATAAGTTTGAAACCCTACGAAATCTCTCTATACGTCGAAACCCTAATCCCGGAGTCTTCGAAGGCACGAAGGCAAGAGAGGAGACTAAGTTGGACGAAAATCCAAAGACTTCCGTCATCGTGGTAAGATCTGCTCCCTTCCTTACCATTTGTGATTAAAAACAAATCCTAATTAAACCTCTTTTTTATTCTAAACCCCGATCCGGACGCGTTGAGGAAAAACGAAGGATCTCGGAGGGTGAACGAAGAACGTGGAAGCCACGCCTCCGAATCATCGAGCCGAGACATCCATAGATCTGTAAGTTAACGCTTACATGGTTTTGGGAGTATTTAAAATATTTAAATCTAGAAACTTAATCAAAACTTTCGTAAATCTGTCAACATGTGATTTCTAATGGCGCAACAGTTTTGTCTAATTTTTCCGAACCTTAAAACGACTTCAAACGGAAAAACTTAAAACATGAAAAACGTTCCTAAGACGTAGATCTACCTACTGTAAAATTTTCATAATTTTTCATCGTGTTTTGTTATCCGAAAACGACCACGAACAGACCTGCCTTTGGTTTAGATCTTGAAACGGTGACAGAACTTTAGCTCGAACTTGTTGGTGATTTCTACCTTAGATCTAGACTGATCTAGGCTTGGAATTGAACATAAGAGTTGTAGATCTATGCGTTAAGAACACCTCCGTAAAATTTCAGAATTTTTCGTGATGATTTGATATATGAAATCCACCCGGAACCGAACTGCTTGAATCTAGATCTTGAAATTCTTGACAGAACTTAGGTCCGATCTTGATCACGTTTTTGACATAGGTTCTAGGCTGATTTAGATCTTTTGCCGAACATGAAAGTTGTAGATAAACGTCTTAAGATAGTCTCTATAAAATTTCACAAAATATGAAGTTGATTTGCTATGGTAGAACTCGATATCTTTAAACTGTGGTATGTAAAATTCGGACAGATTTGTGTTTCTGCGAAATTTGACGTTTTTGACATGTTTCGGTATCTCGGATTGAAAAAGCTAAAATACGAAAGTTGTTCATCTCGACGTTTCAAAGTCAGTAGTGAATTTTCGGAATTTTTGGAATTAAATCTGAATTTAGAAGAATTTTAGAGTAAACAGTGGGTTACCGGAAGTCAAATCTTGAAATCTTGTTGAAACATGAAATTAGCCTTTAAGGTTTAAATGATTGGGAATTCCTTGAAATAAAATACACATGAAATATACTGCTTGCCGAAAGGCAATTGAAATATTCTGCTTGCCGAAAGGCAATTGAAATATCTTGCTTGCCGAAAGGCAATTGAAATATCCTGCTTGCCGAAAGGCAATTGAAATATCCTGCTTGCCGAAAGGCAATTGAAATATAATGCTTGCTGAAAGGCAATTGAGATATAACGCTTGCCGGAAGGCAATTGATAAATAAAACTTGCCGAGTGGCGATTGAAATATAAACTTGAAACATGAGACATGAGATATGAAACTAGAAGACTCGAAAAAAATTGCTCCTTTTAGATTATGCCTTAAAGTATGTCTTGCAATTGTTTTACTTTGCGAATTATATTTATGATCTTATGAAATCTCTTTCCTTTAAATTATGCCATTTAATTATTGTTAGATAAATAAGTTAAGTGATGTGGTGTTGTGTGCATGTTTTCTCAAAATCTAAATAATGGCTTTGAAACCCCTTAATCATGTTTGTGTTAACTTACTCAGCACGTAGTGCTGACCAAACCATTTTTATTTCTTTTTCTTCCAGAGTTGAGAACTATGCATCGTCATATGCATACACGGGAAGCTTGGGATGATATATTATTTGGAATTTTTGTATTAGACTAGATCTTGCATGAACGGGCCTGTTTAACCCGTGATTAGGCCATGTTGGCCCTATATCTAAATTCCGCTGCATTATACATATGTAATTATTATTTTTCGCTGCAACTTTGATGTATTATTTTTAAATGGTATATGAATGGGCTGTTTGAATATTTTAAATTCTGAAAAACCATGGCCTTGCATCTCTTTAGTGAGCTCGGAGAAACCGTGTCTTGCTAGGGAGGTGTGGCGGTGAAACCCCGACCTGGGTGACCAAAAAATCGGGGTGTTACAATTGAAGCCAATTTGAAATAACCAATTCGGTC